>NW_026844155.1:0-422250 GCF_029531705.1 Pantherophis guttatus | reverse complement strand
AATATTTTTGGGGAGGGCTTATTTTCCAGGGGGGGCTTATTTTAGCGCATGGGCTCGAAAGCTCAATTGGGCTTATTATCAGGGGATGTCTTACTTTAGGGGAAACAGGATAAGACCTAACCAGAAAATAAGCCCTAATGCATCTTTTGGAGCAAAAAATTAATATAGACCCGGTCTTATTTTCGGGGAAACACGGTAGAAAAATGTGAACGCAACTGCATCATTCCATTTTGAGAAGATGGGTGAAGCTCGAAGAAGGGTGACCAGATGGAAGAGAGATGTTTGGGAAGGATGACTTCTCTCTCTGCTTTCTAGCTTGGTTGCCCCTATTTTTTTTTCCTCCCAAGCCCACCTCCTCCCTGCTTCCCCCACTTTCCCCCCCTTTCTTTAAAGACCCCAGTGTGTTTGCTTTTGACTTCACCCACTAAGTCAATCGTTTAAAGACACCCTCCTTCTGCAAATCAAGGTTTCCTTCGCCTCCCTCCCTGTTCCTCTTCTTTGGATAATGGTGCCCTTTTGTGGATTAATCAAGTCTCCCGAGGGGTTGGAGACAGATACAGATTCTCGACATTTGTCGGTCAAAATGAAAGATAGATTAGGCGACGGTGGCTGAGCATACCATGGCAAAATCGGACAACTATTTCCCTCATTCAAAGCTCTTCACACACGGGCGCACGGTTTTCTCCGGGAGTTTTTTAGAAAGTTGTTTGTCTTTCTAAAGCTGAAATGCAGCGGCCGGCGTAGGCAACGAAGAGTCGCAAGGGCAAATTAAAAGGAAAGAAAAGAAGTAGCAGAAGAGGGGGAAAAAAAAACACAAGAAAAACTGCACCGTTCAAAGGAGAAAAAAAAAGAGATGTTGCAAGATACACCCTGGTCCCTTCCCCTTCCTTCTCTAAAAATGCAGGGAAAGGTTTTAGGTGGACAAAACAAAATTTCAAAGAAGGGAAGAGAGAAAAGATGGGGCAACTTATATATCTATATCTATATCTATATATCTCTCTATCTCTCTATGTATATAAAACAAACTATTCTAAAAATACAAGTTCCAGGTATATTAGTAAAGAAAGAAGCAGACATTCTGCGAGCTTCGGAACTTAAAATTTAAAAATAATTTAAAAATTTTATTCTACTAAACTTTCGTCAGCCATCTAATTCAAATCCAAGTAAGGGTATGGCTAGCTGATGAGAGCTTGAAATAGATCTATACTAGTCTCCCTTTATTTCTTTATCAGCAAAAATAAATTATATATATATATATATACCCTGTTTTCCCTAAAATAAGACATCCCCTGGTAATAAGCCCAATCGGGCTTTTGAGCGCATGGCAATAAGGCCAAGCGCTTATTTCAGGGTTCCAAAAAAATATAAGACAAGGTCTTATTTTCGGGGGAACACGGTATATATACATTCTTCAAAATTAAACCTTTTTCCTTTCTTCGTATGTCTTTGGCTTTGGACAGCTTTCTACGATGAAGTTAAAGATCTATTTAGACTTTTCTGTCTTGCCAAAAGCAGTTACCGTCCTGATTTTGTTCAAAAAATAAATTTCTTAAACGTTGTTAAGAACCAGGCCGGATAAATCCTCCATCTCCTTCATAATTCAGGGAGATTTACCTCAGAGTAGGCAAGGTAAGGGTTGGTACTCCCAAAGGGTTTGGTGATGGGAAACGTATACAATTTAATTCAAGGTAGATCATTTAAATGTTTCTCTCTCTCTCTCTTCCCCCCCCCTCAAAAAATCTGTGAAGGTGGTTAGAATTCAAGGGTCTTTTGAGAGGGGAAGGGGAAAGAATAAACGAGAATACATAAATATATAAATGCTTTTCTTTCAAGGTTCCCCTGTCTATACGCAGAGTTTGAAAGACGGGAATGGAGGCATTCCCGCTGTGTGTTTGTTCAACAACGCACCGAGGAGAAGCGAGAGAGAGAGAGAGAGACGGGATGCTCAGTCAGAGATTAAAATAATGGAAGGCTTTGGACAATTTTGTGCAGATTCAGCGTTTGCACCTCAAGGCGTCCAGGGGTCCAAGCTGGGAAGCCCCCCACCCCCACCCCAGGGACAGCTTGTTGGCATTAAAGCCTTTGCTTCTTTTTTTTTTTTTTGAAAATAATAAAAACACAGTCATTCTCAAGCTGGACGCTACAGCAATGGAAATCCCAAACGATTCACAATTGCCACCCCTAATTTATCTTTAGCCCGAGAATAAAATTCGCCTTTCTTAGAATCCTCGACTTACAACGGTTCATTTAGGGACCGTTCAAAGTTACAACGGCACTGACTGAAAAAAAATGACATATTGGGATCGTTTTTCACACTTACGACCATTGCAGTCTCCCCCCCTCCCCAGCCAGGGTTCACATGATAAAAATTCAAGATGCTTGGCAACGGACTCATATTTATGACGGTCGCAGAGTCCCGGGGTGGGTGGGTCATGTGACACCCCCCCTTTGGCGATCCTCTGATGAGCGAAGTCCACGGGGGAAGCCGGGTTCACTTCACTGCCATGTTAACCAACATGGCGGTGTTGATTCCCTCCACAACCGCCACAAGAAAAGGCCGCAAAACTGGACGCAATTCGCTTAACAACTGTCTCACTTAGCGAAACGGAAATTGGGGGGCCCCGTCGTGGTCGGTCGTTCAGCTGAGGACTTAGCTGACTTAAAGCTCGTTTTCCCATCCCTGCGTGGCTCCTACAGCCGTTTCACAAGAACGCAAGAATGAAACGAATGATATTCGGGCCAAAAAAAGCGAGTCCAAAAATCGAGTTTTAAAAAATAAAAATAAAAAATAGATCGGTTGGAAAAAAAGGTGGAGAAGGTCGACCCAGGGATGGTGATCGTCTGGAGGACGATCGAGGTGCTCGTCTTCCAATGAAGAAGACATCTCCAACGGTGGCCAAGGGCTTCTTCACAAAGAAACTTGAAATTTGGGGACCCTAAAACCACAATCGAGTTAGAGGATCAGAGTTATGTCAGCCTACAAAGATGGAGGAGAAATTCAACGGAGGCAGGAGAGGGCTTCCTACTTTGGACTGCCCACCATCTCCTCCTCCTCCTCCTTCCCTCCTCCTCCTCCCCCCTTCTTGTTGTAGAGGAAGAGGTCAGCACAGGTCACTTTGATCTGTGAACTTTAGGCCCTTCAGACAAAGGAGGCAATGAGTGGGCCAACCCTTAAAAAGTGAGTTCACGGCACCCTATCTTCCTTTTGAAGGGTCAAGCCAAGTGCTTCATTCCAATTTTAGAAACGGGAGGGGGGCCCAGGGAGATCCCAGGAGGGGGAGAGGGAGGGTGGAAAAAAAAAAGGCCTCCACTTTCTAGTTAAAAATGACAACCCCCGCCTAGGGCGAGGAGAAGCATGGCAAACCCTCTTAAGGACTCACCGATACATCTGAAAATAGTTTATATATGCTCTCCGCTTCAGAACCGGGCAGCTCCGTTTTTAACCCTCCGCTGGATGCCGAATTTGGAAAAAGGCCAGGGCAAAATTTGGACGGGAGGCCTTCGGGGCGCGGTTTCTAATGGAGGAGCATCCTCCTCAAATCTTGGGGGTTAGAACAACAGCCCCCCCCAAAAAACCCAACAGATTCCCCTCCCTCAATGGAGGAAACTTGATCCAAAGTGACGATGTCAACTCTTGAGACATTGGGGAAAGGACAAGGGTGAAATCCAACAGGTTCTGGAGAACCTGTAGCGGAAATTTTGAGCAGTTCGGAGAACCGGCGAATGCCACCTCTGTCTGGCCCCAGAGTGGGGAGGGAATGGGGATTTTGCAATATCCTTCTCCCAGGAGTGGGGTGAGATTTTGCAGTATTCTTCCTTCCCCTGCCACGCCCACCAAGCCACACCACGCCCACGGAAACGGTAGTAAAAAAAAAAATTGAATTCCACCACTGGACCAACTGCACCAAAGATTAAGGACTAGGAAGCTACAATCTTGGGTATTTGGTTCCAGGATTGTGGTTTGCCAACAGTCTACATCAGGGATGCCCAACACCTTGGCAACTCTACGCTCTCTATGCTCTCTACATGGGGCTCCCCTTGAGGTGCACTCAGAGGCTCCAACTGGCGCAGAGTGCGGCCGCGCGGGTGGTTATGGGAGCAACGTGGAGCTCCCATGTAACACCTCTCCTGCGCGAGCTGCACTGGCTCCCGGTGGTCTTCGGGTGCGCTTCAAGGTTCTGGTTACCACCTTTAAAGCGCTCCATGGCTCGGGACCTGGTTATCTACGGGACCGCCTGCTACCACCAATAGCCTCCCACCGACCAGTACGCTCCCATAGAGAGGGGCTCCTCTGGGTGCCATTGGCCAAACAATGTCGACTGGCGGCCCCTAGGGGGAGAGCCTTCTCTGTGGGGGCACCTACGATCTGGAACGAGCTCCCCCCGGAGATACGGAGGATCCCGGATCTGCGCACCTTCCGTCGCGCGCTTAAAACGTTTTTATTTCATCAAGCTGGCCTGGCCTAAATCTTCTCCCCTTTTAAAATTTTAAAATTTAAATTTTAAACACTAATTTTAATTTGTTTAATTATGGGATATTTTTAAAATTTAGCCAAATTGTTTAATCTGTTTTAATCTATTTTAAATTTTGTATCTCTGTGTTTTATCTTTTGGCTGTTCACCGCCCTGAGTCCTTCAGGAGAAGGGCGGTATAGAAATTTAATAAAATAAAATAAAATAAACTCTAAAGACCTGTGGACAATCACAGCTGGCTGGGGAATTCTGGGAGTTGACAAGTCGACAAGGCTTAAAGTTACCAAGGTGGGATATCATTGCCAGGAGATGCCCACCAGGCCAGATTTCGAACAGATTCTAGAATGTTAGAATCATTTAAAAAAAAAAAAAAAATTCCAGCATCTAACAGCTCAACCCCAATTCTGCTGTTATTTTCTCTCTGGGCTAATTTTCAGCAAACATAAGGGGGGATAATTCATAATCATAATCATAAGTTTATTTGTCAAGCATATATAAGATAACAGGTAAAAGTATAAACATAATTTGAAAACATGAAAAGAGTAAGAGTAAAAAGGAATATTAGGACAGGGACGGAAGGCACGTTGGGGTACTTATGCCCAAAACCTTTACAGACCTCTTAGGAATGGGGTGAGGTCAACAGTAGACAGTCTAAGGTTAAAGTTTTGGGGGTTTGGGGAAGAAATTACAGAGTCAGGTAGTGCATTCCAGGCATTGACCACTCGGTTGCTGAAGTCGTATTTTCTGCAATCGAAAATAATTGTGGGGGTTTCATCCCTAAATGTGTTTTTAAATGCAGCTTTGGAAGACTTGGGGGGAAGGATCTCCCTTTCCCCACTAATAAATAACCCCAGATCTCAGTGATGCTGGGTTAAAGGGTGGGTTGAAAGCAAAGGTTGTGTGGAGACCCAATTGTGTTGGGTTCGGTGCCAGTATCCCTTCAGGTAATTTAGGGACTCTCTCTCTGTCTCTTTCTCTCTGTCAGCCAAACCCACCTCACAAGGTTGTTGTTGTAGGGAAAAGAGAGGAGGAGGAAGAGGAGGTGGAGGAAGAAGAAGAAGAAGAAGAGGAGAGGAGGAGGAAGAAGAGGAAGAGGACGAAGAGAAGGAAGAATAAGAGGAGGAGGAGGAAGAGGAAAAAGAGGAGGAAGAAGAAGAGGAGGAGGAGTTAGAGGAGGAAGAGAAGAAGAGGAAGAGAGGAGGAGGAAGAGAAAGAAGAAGAGAGAAGAAGAAAAGGAGGAGGAAGAAGAGGAAGAAGAAGAAGAAGAAGAGGAGGAGGAAGAGGAGAGAGGAGGAGGAAGGAGTTTAGGTATATTCACTACCCTGAGTTATCCATAAAATAAAATAAAATAAAGGTGGGATGAAAAAAACTATGAAAAATTAAAATGAATGAAAGAAAGAAAGAAAGGGGAAAAAAATTATTCCATCTCTCTGTTTGCTGGGTTCTGTTCTACTTTTGGTCTTCGGAGTATATGCAGGGGTCTATTTCTTTCTGCTACTGAAGACATTTTAGAGAGAAGAGCTAAATCGGTAAGGTTGAATATCTAACCGGACCCCACTGTGAAGGTCGAACGTTGGCTTCGGGGTGTTCAGACCAAGGTCTGAGAAGCCTCTTCTGACCCTTGGCGTATTTTCGAAGATCTGATCGTTTCCCCGCTGTTGCTTTTGCCAATAAATGCAGCATCTCCTCGCCGCAAAAACGAGAACGAAGACACACAGCATCCTTTGGCAGGAGAAGGACGGGTGTGTGTGTGTGTGAAAAGATTTTGCCTCCGTACCTCTTGGCCAAATCCTGCTGCAGGATTTGAAAAGCCGGAGCTGAAGGTGGGCTGGATGGAAGAATACGGAGCTTCGGAACGGATAAGTGATTCCTGATTCCCGCCGGCCTTTCTTTTCAGCCCTTCCTGAAGTTATAACTTTATTTCCTCTGAGTTGGAAAGGGTTGTTAATTCATAATGTGATGCATTATGGATTCTCCCCCCACCCACCCACCCTAATGCAAGACCTCTAACTTCCAGGTGACCCCCACCCCAGGGGTGAAATGCTCCTGGTTCGGACCGGATCGCCCAATCCGGTAGCGATGGCGGTGGGTGGTTCGGAGAACCGGTAGCAAAAATCCCTGCCCTCCCCCCCCCATTGCCCAGCTAAGCCGCATGATCATCAGAGGCTTTTTTTTTTTACTTTTAAAAGCATTTTTTTCTACAACCTCTTCCGACGAAAAAATGCTTTTAAAAGTAAAAAAAAAAAAAAGCCTCTGATGATCGCACGGCTCAGCTGGGATCGTCAGAGGCTTTTCAAAGCATTTTTTCTGCAACCTCTTGGCTTAAGAGGTGGTGAAAAAAATGCTTTGAAAAGTCTCTGACGATCCCAGCTGAGTTGCCTGATCGTCAGAGGCTTTTCAAAGCATTAGAAAAAAATGCTTTGAAAAGTTAAAAAAAAAAAAAAGTTGGCCACGCCCACCCAGTCACATTACCCCCCCACCAAGCCACGCCCACAGAAACGGTAGTAGCAAATTTTACATTTCACCCCTGCCCCACCCCCTACCCCCAGAAATTTAGAAGTTACAGCTTTGGAAGCAAGGCTAGCTACCACCATCGCAGGTACTCCTCGACTTACAAACATCCGTTCAGCGACGGTTCGAGGTTACAATGGCACTGAGAACGTGACCTACAACCAGTCCTCGGACTTAACAAGCAATGCAGCCTGGACACGTGGTTAAAATGCAGGCACTGAGTAAACTGGAATGCGTTTATGATGGTTTGCAGTATCATCGCTGGTTCGTCGGATCGCCATTTGCGACTGCTTCTGGCCAGCAAGGCCAATGGGGAAAGGTTAATGACACGACTCACTTAACAAATGTAATGATTCACTTAACAAGTACGGCCAAAAAAAAAAAAAAAGGTTGTAAGGCTGTGTTATTTGCCCTCCCATCAGAAAAATCACCTGTTGGGTCACCTTTTTCTGCCCTGCCTCCATATCTATTCATCGAACGGTGCCGGATTAAAAAGAGGAATGGCTACAGATGTTTTTCGAAAGAGGTGTTCGGAAAGATTTCCTTTCTTGAATTTTACCCATGGGGGGAATTCGTGAACGAATTCATGGCCGCTGGAGATTTCCTGCTCCTGACACTTTAGGGCAAGGGTGTTGAACTCGATTTCATTTGCATCAGGGTTGTGTTTGACCTCAGAGGGGCCATGGTGGGCGTGACACGGGACTCGTGTCAGGGGCACCTGTGGTGGCCAAGTGCTAAGGCAGGACTTCCCTCAGACCCCCCCTCCCTCTCATTAAAATCTCTTTCCTTTCCTTTCCCTTCCATTCACTCTTCATCCTATCCTTTCCTTTCCTTCTTTCCTTTCCTTTCCTTTCCTTTCCTTTCCTTTCCTTTCCTTTCCTTTCCCTTCACTCTTCATCCTTTCCTTTCCCTTCACTCTTCATCCTTTCCTTTCCTTTTTTTTCCTTTCCTTTCCCTTCCCTTCACCTCTTCATCCTTTCCTTTCCCTTCACTCTTCATCCTTTCCTTTCCCTTCTTTCCTTTCCTTTCCCTTCTCTTCACTCTTCATCCTTTTCTTTCCCTTCCCTTCACTCCTTTCTTTTCCTTTCCTTTCCTTCTATCTTCCCTTTTCTTTTTTCCTTCTTTTCCTTTCTTTTCCTTTCTTTCCCTTGCTTCTATCTTCCCTTCCCTTCTCTTTTTCCTTCCCTTCCCTTCCCCTTCACTCTTCATCCTTTCCTTTCCTTTCCTTTCCTTTCCTTCCCTCTTCATTCTCCTTTCTTCTTCCTTCCCCTCTTTCCTTATTTTTCCTTCCTTGCTCTCTTCCCACCTTCCCTTCTTTTTCTTTCTCTTTCCTCTTTCCCTTTCTCCTTTCCTGCCCCTTCTTGCATGCTCAAATGCAAAAGGGGAAACATTTCTCTTTTTGTTTCGATACAGTGAAAACGGAGCTTGGGGGGGGGGCTGCACGCAGCCAAAAACGGGGTGCGGGTGCGCTCCATTTTTGCTGGCAGAGGCACTGTGGGGCCAATCCTTTGCTGTTTCCAGGCTGCCCCACGGGTTGGATCTAAGCACCCGGCGGGCCTGATCCGGCCCCTGGGCCTTGAGTTTGACACCTCTGCTTTAGGGAAACCCCCAAGGTGAGTCTACCTTACAGGGATGTTTCAAGGACGTTGAAAAAAGTGGCCATGACAAAAATTTTGACTTGAGACTTAGAGATAAAGCATGGTGTTTTTGTTTTTTTTCAGGGAACGCATTCAAGGCAGAAGGATTGGCATGCAACTCTTTGCATGATATATATATATATGATCAAGATCGCAGATCGCAATGCCATTATGGGCTCCCTGATTTTGGAACAGAATCTATTATTGTTATTGTTAAACTTCAATTCGATTCACAATCTGGGACTGGTAAAAACTTAACAGTTCAAAGTCAGGGGGTGAAATGCTACCGGTTCGGACCGGTTCGCCCGAACCGGTAGCAATGGCGGCAGGTGGTTTGGAGAACCGGTAGCGACGGCAGCGTGAGGCTCCGCCCACCCACCCAGTCATCGTTACTTCCTGGTTTTAACCAGGAAGTAACCTGTTTTATTCCCTCTGCGCATGTGCAGAGGGTCCTTGCGGGCATGTGACGCATGGCGCATGCACTTCCGAACTGGTACGGAAGGTAAGTAGATTTTACCCCTGGTTCAAGTCCTAAACAAGGACCTACGAGCTGTTAAGGTAACGCCTGAGTATGTAGGCAGTTCCAAGTCAGCTGTTTTTTGGTTTTTTTTTTTGCAAAGTCAGGATATTCAGGTCTGGTAAGTTCAAAATTTCCCATGTATCTAAGCAGCCCTTTGGGTATTGCTCCGGGGCTCCTATTACGATTGGTTTCTTCCCCCACAATCGCTCGACTTCAATTTGCAAATTGCAGTATTTTGTGATTTTTTTTCCCTCTTCAATTTGTGCATCACTTGGTATACCAATTTTTTTTTTTTATTTTTATATGCCACCCTTCTCCGGAGACTCAGGGCGGCTTACAATGTGCTCAGCAATAGCCTTCATCCTTTTGTATATTTATACAAAGTCAGCTTATTGCCCCCACAACTGGGTCCTCAATTTACCTACCTTAGAAAGGATGGAAGGCTGAGTCGACCTTGAGCCTTGGCGAGATTTGAACCTGCAGTAATTGCAGGCAGCTGGTCTTAATAACCAGCTTAATAACAGGGTACCTTAGACCACTGTACTACCAAGGCTCTGATATTAAAGAATCAGACTTTTTTCTTTTCCACAGTAGCGATGCCAGGCGTGCTGTGGGCCAGAGGTCTGTCTGTTTGGATCCGAAAGTCCCACAGGATCTTGAATCTATTATTTAATCTTCAATTTGATGCACAGTCTGGGACTGGTAAAAACTGAACAGTTCAAGTCCTAACCCAGGACCTAGGAGCTGTTAAGGTAACGTCTGAGTATATAAGCAGTTCCGAATAGTGGGTTTTTTGCATTATTATTGTTGTTATCACCGTGTTTTCCCGAAAATAAGACCTCGTCTTATATTTCTTTGAACCCTGAAATAAGCGCTTGGCCTTATTGCCATGCGCTCAAAAGCCCGATTGGGCTTATTATCAGGGGGTGTCTTATTTTAGGGGAAACAGAGTATTATCATTATCTTTATTATTCCTCCTCTTCCTCTTCCTCCTCCTTTTCCTCCTCCTCCTCCACTTCTTCTTCCTCCTCCTCTTCCTCCTCCTCTTCCTCTTCTTCCTTTTCCTCCTCCTCTTCCTCCTTCCCTGGTTTTATCCTTAACCCTCAAGTAAGTCTCTTTTCAGCTGGCAGGCTAAAAAACGGGGATATGCATTAAAAACCCTCCTCTGCAAATTCCACTGGAATTTTTCTTTCTTTCTTTTTTTGGAAAAGGTGGTGGGGAAGGGAGGAAAGGAGCTGAAAGACGATGCAGTGGGGGGAGGGTGGGGGGGTTGGAAGAGGAGGAGAGGAAGGGAGGTTAATCCGAGTTTAATGCTCTGGTGCAGTCTACAACGAAGAGGTTTGGTGCCGTTATCTCTGTTCAACATTTCGGTCTCCCTGTATTTTTTACCCAGCCAAATGGTTGTGGGGGAGGGGGTGGGGTAGGGTGGGGTGGGAGGGTGGGGGTGGAGGGATTGCGAATGGTGGCAACTCCTGACGCCTCCAGGAATATATGGCTTTTAATATCTAATAACTTTAAACTCTCCCCCCTCCTCTCCTTTCCTTTCCCACCCAATACAGCTTCTAAATCTGTTTTCCCCCAACTCGATGACGATGATGAGGATGGGGTTCTTTTGAAGTATTTGTCTCATCTTTTTCCAGCCCCTCTTCCTCGTCTTTCTCTTTTAAATAACCAAGAAGCGAATGGCAAAAGGAGAGAGGGAGAGGAAAGGGTATATATATATGTATGTATATATATATGTGTGTGTGTGTGTGTGTGTGTTTTCTGAGGTTTTCGCAGGTATTTGTATGTAGGTCTTTGGTTATTCGGGTTTTCATTTGCTCCTAGAAGCACGAAGCCGAAAACACCAGCCTGAAGATGACGAATGAGACTTTGTCGAAATGTCGCCAAGAATAACCCGAATAACCAAAGACCTACATATATATGCAGTCCTAGTTCTGTGAAATCTCATTCACAAGTTTCTGGGCTTTTTGTATCTTGCTGAAAACCAACAACTCTGCTGCAATTTGGGAGACACAGAGTTGTTGCTTTTCAGCAAGATACAAAAAGCCCAGAAACTTGTGAATGAGATTTCACAGAACTAGGGCTGCAGAACATCTTAGCTTACGTAGGTAAAACCTGATATATATATATATATATATATATATATATATATATATATATATATATATATATATATATATTTATATGTATGTATGTATGTATGTATGTATGTATGTATGTATGTATGTATGTATGTATGTATGTATGTAAATAATATAATTCCTTTAACCACACCGCTGCAGGAAAAGCAGAGGGAATTAAAAAAAAAAAAGCTACCTCCAGTTCCATTTTTTCTTGTTTAAAACACAGAGGAGAAGAGGGAAAAAAATGATTGACTGATGGGAAAGAAGATGGATTCAAATACCCACTTTCTACAAGCTTGCTTGTCCTGTCCTGGCTGAGGAAGATAGGTATTCATCCGAAGGGGAACATCTACCCATTCTTCAAGGCATCCAAGCCTTTTGGATCAATTTTATGATGAGATACTTTTTGGTGCCGGACGTAAAATCCCTTTTCTCTTCTCTGGCCCTGCCCGAAACTTGGGGGGAAAAAACCCCAGGACTTTTTAATAAGCAAAATGTACATTTTCTGTCCCAAATTCCTCACCTCTCCACAGTCCGTTTGATCACGCAGCCTGTTTAATACCAGAAGGAGTGGATTTTACTCTATGAGCTGGCAAATTTCGGATGTGGTTTTGTTGAAAAAGAGGGCGCCATCCTGTTAAAAAATGCAGGAGCTGAGCCAGGCCTATGGATCCTGAGCAAAGGCACCCCATGGCGAAAAGAAGGGGCAAAGGGTTGCCTCAAAGGAAGATGAACAAGGCAAGCTTGGGGCATTCTTACATGCTGCATCACCGAGCATCTTCACTCTGTTTTTATTCCCTTCGTGCCCTACGACGACCCCATTTCCCTGGTAAAACACACCAAGAACAATGGTTTTTTGGGGGGGCTGTGTGTTTTAGATGACACAAACTCCCACTGGAAAACAACAATCCCATCCCTTCTCCATCTCTGAATGCAACTTGGTGGAGTTTCTCTGAGGGAAACCCAAATCTGCACCCCTGATATTGTTATCTTCAAAACAAACGAACAACAACAGCAAAAAAAGATTATTTTGTTTTGGGAATCAGCATTTCCCCAAATCATCCAGTTCCCTAGTTAGACTCGGCTGCCCCCCCCCCCCCAAATTCTGCATTTCCCTGAAAAGGTTTTGCTTAGGGTTAAAGAAGTGTGCGAAGCTGTAGAGTTTTTGGAGAGGGCTTTGATTCCGAATTAGAACCTATAACTTCCGCTCCAAACTAAATACAAACGTTCGGGAAAATAATAATATTTTTTTTTCCTTGTGGTTTGGTCAAGTCACCTTTCCTGCCATCTCGGCCTGTTTTAGGGCAGTTCTCCCTACATGCAAAAGATTGGGGGATGAGCCCTGTATTCCTGCCCCCAGTCTTCTCTTCTCTTCTCTTCTCTTCTCTTCTCTTCTCTTCTCTTCTCTTCTCTTCTCTTCTCTCCTCTCTCCTCCTCTCCTATTCTAATTCATTATTCCATTCCATTCCATATTTTCTCTCTCCTCTCCTCTCCTCTCCTCTATTCTAATTCATTATTCCATTCCATTCCATGTTTTCTCTTCTCTTCTCTTCTCTTCTCTTCTCTTCTCCCCTATTCTTATTCCATTCCATATTTTCTCTTCTTCTCTTCTCCTCTCCTCTCCTCTCCTCTATTCTAATTCATTATTCCATTCCATTCCATATTTTCTCTTCTCTTCTCCTCTCCTCTCAATTCTAATTCATTATTCCATTCCATATTTTTTCTTCTCTTCTCTTCTCTTCTCTTCTCTTCTCTTCTCTTCTCTTCTCTTCTCTCCTATTCTAATTCATTATTCCATTCCATATTTTCTCTTCTTCTCTTCTCTTCTCTCCCCTCTCTCTCCTATTCTAATTCATTATTCCATTCCATTCCATATTTTCTCTCTCCTCTCCTCTCCTCTCCTCTCCTCTATTCTAATTCATTATTCCATTCCATTCCATATTTTCTCTTCTCTTCTCTTCTCTTCTCCTCTTCCCTTCTCCTTTCCTCTCTCTCTTGCATTCTTTCTTTCTTTTTTTGCCTCTTTTTCTCTCTCTCCCTCTTCTCTCTTCCTATGCATGTGACCCTCAAGGAAATCTTGGTGGCCACAGTGGATTTATGAAGATGCTTATCTACACACACACAGAGACGTGCCAATTAGTTTATGCAACCCTACAACTTTGACACCCCTTTTGCATCACCAAGTATCTTGCCATTCAAAGTTTCCAGGTTCAGGAGGAAAGGGAAAAGGGGAAAAGGGACTCGACCGGGTGCGAAAGACCCCCTTTGTTGGGGGCATACAACGTTGGGTTGGGTCACTGTTACCCTCGACTCTGAGACTCGCACCCAACCCTTTCCCTTCCTTCCCGTCTGCCAATTTCGCTGCCTTTTGGCTTCCTTCTCCTCCTCCAGGGCCCTTTTCCAACTTCCCTCTCTTAGGGTCTCCAGGGGCTTCTTACCACAACTTGCTAGCCCTGGGATCAGTATTAAGAGCCGAGGTGGCGCGGTGGTTAGAGCGCAGCACTGCAGGCTACTTCCGCTGACTACTAGCTGCAGTTCGGCAGTTCAAATCTCACCAGGCTCAAGGTGGACTCAGCCTTCCATCCTTCCGAGGTGGGTAAAATGAGCACCCAGATTGTTGGGGGCAAGAGGCTGACTCTAAACTTTTATTTATTTATTTATTTATTTATTTATTTATTTATTTATTTATTTATTTATTTATTTATTTATTTTTTATTTTTGGTTCGATTTATATGCCGCCCTTCTCCGGAGACTCAGGGCGGCTTACAATGCGTTAAGCAATAGCCTTCATACTTTTGTATATACCTGCTTAGTAGGGCTTTTGGCCCCCCCTAAGCGGTGTTCTTTTTTATATACAAAGTCAGTTTATTGCTCCCACAATCCGGGTCCTCATTTTACCTACCTCGGAAGGATGGAAAACTGAGTCAATCTTGAGCCTGGTGAGATTTGAGCTCGCAGTAATTGCAGGCAGCTGGCAGCTAAGTGCTACTTAACAGCACTTTAGTCCGCTGCGCCACCAAGGCTCCTATAGGTTAGAGGAGGCTATAAAGCACTGTGAAGCGGTATATAAGTCTAAGTGCTATTGCTATTCTCCTTCCTTCCGTCCGTCCGTCCATCCCAATGGTTAGAATACAGTACAGTAACTGCCCACAGCTAGGAGTTCGATCCTGACCGGCTCCAGGTTGACTCAGCCTTCCAATCCTTCCGAGGTGGGTAAAATGAGGACCCAGATTGTTTGGGGGCAAGAGGCTGACTCTGTAAACCGCTTAGAGGGGGCTGTAAAAGCCCCGTGAAGCGGTATATAAGTCTTAAGTGCTATTGCTATTCTCCATCAGAGATGTGAATGGAACAACTGGGGGGGGGGGGAACTCCGGGTCAAAAAAGGGAAAAAGAAAAAGAAAGAAAGAGGGAGAGAAAGAAAAAGAGAGAAAGAAATTAAGAGAGAGAGAGAGAGAGAGAGAGAGAGAGAGAGAGAGAGAGAGAGAGAGAGAGAGAGAGAGAGAGAAGGAATTAAATTTGCAAATCAGAGTTGAAAACCTGGTGGATCCCCTCCAATCTCCACATTTTCTGAAGGAGGAGGAAGGATGCTGCTGCTGCAGGGATGGTCCCCAATGCAGGTGGGAAATTTTGAAAGCCCAAAAACTTCCTTGGAGAAGCCCTAGCAGGGGTGGGTGGAAGGAAACTGGAGAAAAAGGGGGTTTCCTTGCGAGAAAGCTCCCCTGTTGTCTTTCGGGGTGCTCCCCCACCCCCGTTGCCTCCCACTCACGGTTCTCCCTGGAGAGAGGAAACGGGGAGTAAATTCATTTTATGGGCCGGCTGGAGGAAAGTGGAGAGAGGGGATGGGGTGGGGGCCCTTGGAAACAGCCCCCTTTTTCTCAGGGGTGTGTATGTGTGTGTGGTGAAACACCAAATGGATTGTGAAATGCGGGGGTGATGGAAGTGGGGGGGGCATTACAGAGCCTTGGTGGCGCAGCAGACTAAAGTGCTGTTAAGTAGCACCAGCTGCCTGCAATTACTGTGAGTTCAAATCTCACCAGGCTCAAGGTTGACTCAGCCTTCCATCCTTTCAAGGTAGATAAAATGAGGACCCAGATTGTGGGGGCAATAAGCTGACTTTGTATAAAAAAAGAACACCGCTTGGGGGGGCCGAAAGCCCTACTAAGCAAGTATATACAAAAGTATGAAGGCTATTGCTTAACGCATTGTAAGCCGCCCTGAGTCTCCTCTCAGAAGAAGAGAAGAGAAGAGAAGAGAAAATATGGAATGGAATGGAATGGAATAATGAATTAGAATAGAGGAGAGGAGAGGAGAGGAGAGGAGAGGAGAGGAGAGGAGAGGAGAGGAGAAGAGAAGAGAAGAGAAGAGAGAGAAGAGAAGAGAAGAGAAGAGAAGAGAAGAGAAGAGAAGAGAAGAGAAGAGAAGAGAAGAGAAGAGAGAGAAGAGAAGAGAAGAGAAGAGAAGAGAAGCAGAGAAGAGAAAATATGGAATGGAATAATGAATTAGAATAGAGGAGAGGAGAGGAGAGGAGAGGAGAGGAGAGGAGAGGAGAGGAGAGGAGAGGAGAGGAGAGGAGAGGAGAGGAGAAGAGAAGAGAAGAGAAGAGAAGAGAAGAGAAGAGAAGAGAAGAGAAGAGAAGAGAAAATATGGAATGGAATGGACTAATGAATTAGAATAGAGGAGAGGAGAGAAGAAGAGAAGAGAAGAGAAGAGAAGAGAAGAGAAGAGAAGAGAAGAGAAGAGAAGAGAAGAGAAGAGAAGAGAAGAGAAAATATGGAATGGAATGGACTAATGAATTAGAATAGAGGAGAGGAGAGGAGAGAAGAAGAGAAGAGAAGAGAAGAGAAGAGAAGAGAAGAGAAGAGAAGAGAAAATATGGAATGGAATGGACTAATGAATTAGAATAGAGGAGAGGAGAGGAGAGAAGAAGAGAAGAGAAGAGAAGAGAAGAGAAGCAAAGAGAAGAGAAAATATGGAATGGAATAATGAATTAGAATAGAGAAGGGCGACATATAAATTGAACCAATAAATAAATAATAAATAAATAAATTACTGTAATATATATATATATATAAAAACTACTGTGTATAATACACACACACACACACACACACAGACATACAAACACCATCATTCGGTTTTCCTTCCACTTTTCTTAGGAACCAAAGAAGAGCCGATGCGGAGCGCATGGAGGAGAATCGGGGCCCTTTGCGAAGCCCCCCCCTCAAAAGGCGGCTTGGGGGGGGAACCCATCCCGTGCAGACCCCCCTCCAGCCTCAGCACTCCGGCCAAGGGAAGAGAGAGAGCGAGAGAGCCGGGCGGGCGGGTCCGCGCACAAAGGCGCCTTTTGCCTGGGCGTCTCGGCGACCCCCGGGCGGGCTGTGGGGAGGGGGAGAGAAAGCGCCCACCCACCCCCCACCTCCCGCCCCCTAAACAGACGGCGCGGGGGAGGGGAAGAGGGGGGCGGGCGCGGAATAATTTACTTTCCCTTTCTTTCTCCAACCCCCCCCCCCGCTTTTGTTCCCCAACTTTGCTCCGCGCGCGAGCCTTTGAATGAGAATAAGCGCGACCCCCGCCGCCGCCCCCGACCCAAAGGGGCGGCTTGCGAGAGACTGAGATGGGGAGGGGGGAAAGTGCGTGTGTGGAAAGAGCCGCCCCGGGCCCGCCCAGCCTCCCCCCGCCCCAAAACAGACGGCGCCGGCCGCCTCTCGCCCCCCCCCCCGAAGTTCAACAACTCGGCGGCGGCGGAGGGGAAGCGGGGAGGGGGAGAGCCGGCGGCCGAGGAAGAAGAGGAGGAAGAGGAGGAGGAAGAAGAAGAGGAAGAAGAGGAAGAGACGAAGAAAAAGAAGAGAAGGAAGAGGAAGAGGAGGAAGAAGAGGAGATGAAGAAAAAGAAGAGGGAAGAGGAAGAGGAGGAGGAAGAAGAGGAGGAGGAGGAGGCGAAGAAAAAGAAGAGAAGGAAGAGGAGGAGGAAGAGGAGGAGAAGGAAGAGGAAGAAGAGGAGGAGGAGGAGACGAAAAAGAAGAGGAGGAGGAGGAAGAGGAGGAGGAGACGAAGAAAAAGAGGAGGAAGAGAAGGAGGAGACGAAGAAAAAGAAGAGAAGGAAGAGGAAGAGGAGGAAGAAGAGGAGATGAAGAAAAAGAAGAGAAGGAAGAGGAAGAGGAGGAAGAAGAGGAGATGAAGAAAAAGAAGAGGGAAGAGGAAGAGGAGGAGAAGGAGGAAGAAGAGGAGGAGGAGGAGGCGAAGAAAAAGAAGAGAAGGAAGAGGAGGAGGAAGAGGAGGAGAAGGAAGAGGAAGAAGAGGAGGAGGAGGAGACGAAAAAGAAGAGAAGGAAGAGGAGGAGGAAGAGGAGGAGACGAAGAAAAAGAGGAGGAGGAACAGGAGGAGGAGGAGGAAGAGGAAGAAGAGGAGGAGGAAGAGGAGGAGGGGGGCTCGGCTGCCCCGACGCCGGACCTCGAGGTTCCCTGCGCCCCCCTCCCCACTATCGGCCCCGGAGAGACCGTAACGCCGGATTGGCCGGGCTTTTCCCACCGGCCGCCAACCGAGCGTCCCAAAGTCTTTGGGGAAGTCCTTCCCGGGGGTCTTTCCGACCCGTCCCGGAGGGGTTTCAGCAGCCGCTCAAGCCGAGCCGGGCCGGAGGGTCGGGGGCAGAGGGGCTTCCTTGGCCAGCCTTTTCCCGAAGGAGAAAAGGCTGGCCGCTTCTTGGCGAGGGTCCCGGCGGCAAGAGAAGCCCGCCTTGGCCAGGGGGGAAACCTTCCCTTGGCGACCCGCAAAATCCCTTTCGCGACCCCCCCCCCCACTCCCCAAACGAAAAGGGGGTTTTGTTTCCACCCACGTCGGCCGGCTGGAACAGAAAAGGCCGGCCGGCCAAACGCGAAATCGCGGAGATGCCTTCTCTCTCTCTCTCTCTTCGCCCGCCGCCTCCCCCCCCCACAAACGAAATAGGGAAGGGGCGTTTTGAAAAAGTCGGGGGGGGGGGAGAGACAAACGGTTTTTTCTTTTTTTAAAAAAAGTAGTTTTTCCCTTTGAGAGATGCGAAAAAGAAAAGAGAGGGAGGGAGAGAGAGAGAAAAAGAGAGAGAAAGACAGAAAGAGAGAGAGAAAGAAATAGAGAAAAAAGAGAGAAAAAAGAGAGAAAGACAGAGAGGGAGACAGAGGGAGAGATAGGGAGAGAAAAGAGAAAGAAAGAGAGAAAAAAGAGAAAGAGAAAAAAGAGAGAAAGAGGGAGAAAGAGAGAGAGAGAGAGAGAAAAGAGAAAGACAGAGAGGGAGAAAGAGAGAGAGAGAGAGAGAAAGAAAAAAGAGAGAAAGATAGAGGGGGAGAAAGGGAAAGAAAAGAGAGAAAGACAGAGAGGGAGAGAGAAAAGAGAGAAAGACAGAAGGAGAAAGAGGGAGAGAAAGGGAGAGAGAGAGAACGAGAAAGAGAAAGAGAAAAAAGACAAAGAGAGAGAGAGAAAGAAAGAAAGAGAAAAAGAGAAAGAAAAAGAGAAAAAAGAGAAAGACAGAGAGGGAGAAAGAGGGAGAGAAAGGGGGAGAGAGAGAGAAAGAGAGAGCAAAAAGAAAGAGGAAAAAAGAGAGAGAAAGAACAAGAGAGAGAGAAAGAACGAGAGAGAGAAAGAAAGAAAGAAAAAGAAAGCGAGACAGACAGACAGAGAAAGAGAGAGAAGGGGGCTAGGGTTCCATTCGATTGCAAGACGACCCCCTAAATTCGTCTGACCTCCCCCCACCCCAATGCAGGCAGAATCCGTTTTCTTATAAAAAAAAAAAGAAAGAGAGAGAATTTAACGGGCGTCTCTCCTGGATGCCTCCCCCTCCCTTCCCCGAACGATATTCACAAATAATTGAATCTGATGTCCCCTGTCCCGTCTCTCCCCCCCACGCCCCCCCACCCCACCCCAGCATCCGTCAGCTGTCACGGGAGGTTCCTGGGGACCGTTTAAAAAAACCAGGAGAAGCAACACAGGCAGCGGAATTGATCTCTTTAACAGAGCCATTTAGGCAGGCGTGCGCGGCGGCTCTCAAAGCAAGTGATCCGTAGTGACTCCGCTTCCCAGCCGGAGACCCCCGCCCCCCCTTTCAACTTTAAAAAAGAAAAAAGAAAAAAAAGTCCAAATCCCCCTCTAAACCCCCCCCCACACAATTTAAACACACACACATACTGCTCTCAATTTGGTAACACAACGCATCAACACCTTGGTGGGCCTCGCCACGCACGATGCCCCCCACCCACTCCCTTTCGCCCGGAATTCTTTTCTAAACACCTCTTTTTCATTTTTGATTAGCGGCCTTCGAGATTTGGTCTTTAAAGATCAGTCAAGCTTTCCCACCCCCTCCAAAAAAAAGAAAGGAAGGAAGAAGGAAGAAAGAAAGAAGGAAGGAAGGAAAGAAAAAAAGAAAAAGATAGACAGACAGAAAGAGAACGAAAGAAAGAAGGAAAGAAAGAAAAGAAAGAGAAAGAAAGAAAAAGAGAAAGGAAGGAAGGAAGGAAGGAAGGAAGGAAGGAAGGAAAGGAAGGAAGGAAGGAAGAAAGAAGGAAGGATGGAAGGAAGGAAACAAAGAGATAGAAAGAAAGATAAAGAAAGAAAAAGAAAGAAAGAAAAAGAAAGACAGAAAGAGAACAAAGAAAGAAGGAAAGAAAGAAAGAAAAGAAAAAGAGAAAGAAAAAGACAGAAAGAGAAAGAAAGAAAGAAAGAGGAAGGAAGGAAGAAAGAAAGAAGGAAGAAAGAAAAGAAAAAGACAGAAAGAAAAAGAAAAAGACAGAAAGAAAAAGAAAGACAGAAAGAGAATGAAAGAAAGAAGGAAAGAAAGAAAAAGACAAAGAAAGAAAAAGAAACAGAAAGAGAAAGAAAGAAAGAAAGAGAAAGACAGACAGAAAAGAAAGAAAGAAAGAAAGAAAGAAAGAAAGAGAGAAGAAAGAAGAAAGAAAGAAAGAAAGAAAGAAAGAAAAGGACAAGAGATTTCCCTCTGGGGGCCAATTTGCGTCTCTTCCAATTTTATCCGTAATTCTCGGAGTGAAATTGCGGGGAAGAGGGGAAAAAAACCCCTTTCCCCTGCCTCCCCCCTTCCTTCCCTATTTCCCAGCCTTCCCCCCCCCCTTTCCCTTTTCGGCTTCCTTTTGTTTGATTTTGGAAAATAAAAATAATAAAACGACTTGCACGGGATTGATTTGGCTTTTGAAAATAAAACAAAACGACTTAGGTGGGACTGATTGGGACACTTCGCGATGCTCAGCATTGTGTCAGATGTGGAAACGGTCCTTGCCGATCCTGCCTTTCCGAATCGTTTTATGATTTTCTTTAAAAAAGAAAACCAAGGCGGAAGTCCTTAGGAAGAAGCGTGCCGTTTGTGTATTTGTTAATATCTAAAACTTATCTCAGGATGTGTTTCTTTCTTTCTCTTCCTCTCTCTTTCTCTTTTTCCCTTTTCTCTCTCTCTTTCTCTCTTTTTTTCTTTTTCTTCTTCCCTTCTCCCTCTCTCTTTCTTCTTCCCTTGTTCCTCTTTCTCTCTTTCTCTTTCTCTTTTTCACTTTTCTCTCTTTCTTTTTCTTTTTCCCTTTTTCATCTCTCTCTCTCTTTCTCTTTTCTTTTTTCCTTCTATCTTTCTCTCTTTTTTCTTTCCCTTTTCCCTTTTTCCTCTCTCTCTCTTTCTCTTTCTCTTTTTTCCTTTTTCCTCTCTCTTTCTCTCTTTTACTTTTTCCCTTCTTTCTTTCTCTCTTTTTTCTTTTTCTTTTTCCCTTCTCTCTCTCCCTCTTTTTCCCTTTTTCCTCTTTTTCTCTTTTTCTTTTCCCCCTTTCTCTTTCTTTCTCTCTCTCTTTTTCTTTTTCTTTTTCCCTTCTCTCTCTTTTTCCCCCCTCTCTGTTTCTCTCTCCCCCACATTCAAGAATTTAAGAGTTTATTATAAATATTTAATTTTGTTGGTTCTCATTATTATGAAATCAAACATGGTTTTTTAAAGTGTGAAATAGAATTTAAAAAAAAAAAAATCCTCCCCCTCCCCCCCAGTTTGCAGGCTTTTTGGCCTCGACTTGGGAAAGGAAATGTAAAAATTTTCTAAAATCCCAACTGTCTCAAAAACTTATACAGTGCCCCAGTTGAGCGAATGAAGAAGTGTGTTTAATAACTCTAGGCCTCAACTGCCAATGCAAAATAAATTATAAAATAAGTAATTTTTTTTAAAAAATGTATTAATTTCTGCTAAGGTTTTTTTTTAAAAAAAATCAGAAAATATACTAACCCTGATGGTCTTCTAGAATATGAAACAGGTAGAGAAAGAGGTAAATTGGTCTTAAATATGCTGTACTTTTTTTTAAAAAAAAATCTGATTTCTTAGAGCTTTAAAATATTTTGCGGGGGGGGGGAGTCTTGTATCGATACTACCCAAGATTTTGTATAGTTCCAATGTTGTTAATATTTATAATTCCTTAAAGGTGTTGGAAAAAGACATCCAAGATTTTATTACTTTCTCAAAGGCATTTGAGAAATACCTTTGAGAAAGTAATAATACCTTATTCTATCTTAAATGTCACCTGTCTGAGAATGTCTTCGTAGATTAAAAGCAAACAACTGATTTCCTCAAAAATATATAACATTTTGCAAACTGCAGATCCAAATTGAAACCAAACACACCCCTATGCACAACTGATTCTTGTTCGTTGTTTTACACCGATTTCTCTGTCGTGAAATTGTAAGCTGCTTGGGGCAGGGAGCCAACAATTCTTATACGATTTAAACGGAAGTATTCTGTTGAGCTAGCCACCGGGATGAGCGAACTTGCTTGGAAACAAGTATACTTATTTTTGTTTAAGTGCTGCAACAAAACAACAATTTCAACATCGCGACAAAGGCATCGTGCAGTGGTTCCTTGTGTGAAAACTGCCTCTTCCCCAACCACAGAAAAATAGCCTCTCAGGGGAATCCGGTAAAGTAGAAATCTAGATAACTCAAAGAGTCCCGTGTGCAGAATTTAATGCAGACCAATAACAAACGGAACAGAATACAAAACAACAGAGTTGGAAGGGACTTTGGAGGTCTTCTAGTCCAACCCCCTGCTCAGGCAGGAAACCCTAGAACAGGAGTCAGCAACCTGTGGCTCTGGAGCCGGATGTGGCTCTTTCACCCCTCTGCTGCAGCTCCCTGGCACTCAAAATAGGCGTCACAACCACCAATGTGCGACACCCGCCAGTACACAATTTATTGAGCTTTTCAACCCCCAGTAGGCCAACCATGGATAAATCCAAGAAGAGAAAAGTTTCAGAAGAAAACAAAATGTTTACTTCAACTACATATGCTAGTTTTATGGCTGCTCAAGAAATCGTCAGGCACCGGAAGGGTTTTTGTGACTCCCTGTGTTTTCTGTGGGAAACGGGTCCAAATGGCTCTTTGAGTGCTTAAGGTTGCAGAATCCCTGCCTTAGACCAGTTCAGACAAATGGCTTTTTCTTGAGGCATCCATTATCAAATCAGCAAGGGGAAAAAAAAACCTTAAATTTATAAAAGTACACATTTCTTTAGAGAAGGAAAATCTTGAAAGTATCCAAGAAACTGATAGTTATAGAAATTTCTACCGATCATTGGGAAGAAAATAAATTAATAGAGTAAAAAGTAAAGTGGGATATATAGAAAGGCATCGCAAGTAGGAAACGTGATGTGAATTTCATTTACTCAGGAAGAAACAGTGCAGGGACATTGAAAGGGGAACGTCTAAACTTTTAAAAAAAAAGACAAAGATTTTTTGGGAGGGGGCTTTCTTTTTAAGCAACGCCTACCTTTGTCACCCAAGATGCCATCGATGCTGTGCTTGGCCTTCTTCTCGCAGTCTTCCTCTTTCTTCTCGTGGTCCTCCTCTTCCTCTTTCTTCCCGAACTTGATTCGGAGCACACGGCTAATCGAACTCACTAAACCTCAGACAGTCAAAGACAGAAGAAGAACATATAAGCTGCTTTGGAAGGGAAAAGGGGGGCCAGGAGAAGCCCACCCAAAAAAACAGTGGTCTGGAATTGGAGAAAAGTTAGGCAAAATCATGACAAGATTCCGGCTTCATCTAGGTCAGGGGTCGGTAACCCGCGTGGCTCTGGAGCCGCATGTGGCTCTTTCTGCTGCGGCTCCCTGTCGCCGGATTGGCTCCACAATTAATAGGCCTTGTGGTTAGGACAGGTAGAGGAAAAAGGACACTGTGCTAGGAAGAGACTCTATGGTGAGGGGAATCCAACTTCCGGTCGGCTCCAGAATTGACCGTTTGGGGGGGGGGAGGGATTCCGATTGTGGCTCTTTGAGTATTTAAGGTTGCCGACCCATGATCCAGATTTTAGATGGTCACAGCATCTTCGGGGTGCTGGTTTGGCCATTAACACTAGAAACATTAACACGGTTGACCAATCTGAGGTTGTTGGGCTGGCAGCTTGTGGGGAGGAAGGCCTGTCCTTTGGCTGAAGATCTGAGCCAATCAAGAAATTCATTCAATGGCCAACCCAAATGGATTAGTTCCTTTCTACACCTGGTTATCTGCCTCCCTGTCCAGAGGCCACCTCCAAGACCCTGTGAAAGCAGGACACCTCAATCCATTTGGCTGAAGGCCACCTTCTCTCCGCTATTCAGAAGAACGATGGTTCTCAGCTGGCATGCTGACTGAAAATAATTCCATGCCAAAACAAAAACAAAAAACAAACTCAAGATGCATTGTTTAATTCATCCATAGCATTTCCTAAAATGATCATGTCTGGAAGCTGAGGAGATGTTCCCACACGGAAGTTTATGTTTGCTTCTGGTTTGGAGGCTTCTATCGATGCAGCGGACTTCAAGGGTGCCACCAAACTCTTAAGATGTCATTTTAGAAACACCCAAAGAAACAGACAACTGAATATCATCCATGCCTCTTCCTGGTCAAACTTTTGGCCAAATGTTGAAGTCAGAATCCCTGGAGGAGGGCGGTTGGCAACCAACGGAAACATATTTTGACTTCTCTGTTTTGTAATTATTATTTATATTTTTGCACCATGAAATGGTAAGCCACTCAGAGTCACGCTGCAGTCACACAACTCCAGATCCTTCGAAGCTGCATGCGCACACACAAGAAAAAATGGTGCTCCAAACACTCGAAGGACGGAGCCAGAAATCAAATTGGATAGGTAAACAACAAACCCACGGAAACTCACCAGGCCTAAGTGCTTCAGCTACCTATTTAATTGTGATGGATTATTAATACGTCCCGCGCTTCTGTAAATGCCACCCGTCTAAAATAAAACAGCCGCCTTTACACATTGCTATTTAATCCCCTGCCGTTTTGAAGGATAATTCCTTCTTGAGTAAACATGGTGCTTTCTTGGACGCGACAATATTATCTGTTCCTGTGTCAAGAGGCTCAGGAGGGCTGATTGATTTATTTATTGCGCACAATTAATATTCTCAGGCGGCAAATGCTAACGAAGAAGGAATAAGATGACAAGCAACAGGAGCGGGGTTTTGAATGCACTTGTAGTCAACAAATACACACACATACCGCAGCCCAACGCGAATCTTTTTTTCCCCACTTTGCTACAGGATCTCCGATTCCCTTGCCTGCAAGTGATTATTTTCAGGATAAAAAGCAGAACCATGAAACAAACGGGGTGGGGTGTGGGGGAGAGACCCAGAAGGGCTATCAAGGCCTAGAGAAAATTGAAAAAAAAGAAAAAAGAAAAAGAGAGAGATCAGCTCCCTCGGAGCATCTCAGAAACCTTTCCTGCCTTTTAACAAACCTCGGTCCTAATAAATACATCAGTGTGGGATAGAGACCACAAGTGGCTTTTGAAATGGTTGGAGGCTCATATTTTGGTTGTCAGTTAAGATTACTGTTTTTTTAAACGTTCTGCTTACTGTCGACAGGCCTTCTTTCCAGAAGGTGAGATAAACTCCGCATGGATCACTGAACACATATATTAATAATCAAGTGAGGTTTCCTTCCTATTTCTTAAGGGTCTGTGGGAAGCTTAGCAATCCATCTTTCATTGTAAATTAAAAAAAAAAAAAACCCACATGTGTGAATACGCACGTTGTAAAAGAGAGGTGTTCAGTAGACATTCCTGCAAGGAAATTATCTTGAACATCTTGTTGCTGATGCTTATTTGCATCAGAGTAAGACTGGACTTTAAGCCGGTTCTCCAGCCAAACCATTTCAGGCAGGGCCCTAGAAATTTTTCTGGGCCTCCCTCTTTCTCTTCGCATGCCTGCTTTTTTTTTTCAATGGTCTCCTCTTTTTTTTTTTTTTTCCTTGATTTTGTTTTCTTACGAGGAGAACAAATTCAAAATGTTAAAAAGCAAGTTTTTAGTTTTTTCTGCAAGGGACATCGTCTTCAAATGGCCGCGATAAAAAAAAATCTGACTTGCAAGCGAGGGGGAAATATATATATATATATATATATATATATATATATATATATATATATATATATATATATATATATATTGCCATTTTGATAATACTACACTGAAGTTTAGGCTAAAGAGGTTGGCTACGGATCTCCATTTAAAATGTCAACCATAACCGACGATAAAGAAGAAGCTGAAATGGCTTTCTAGATTCAAACTTCTTCAGATGTTAGAAAGTCATGTCTGAATGTGGCCCATGCCATTGTCTACCAAGAATGGTCCTAGTTTGCTCTCCAGGGATGTGAACCTCATCGGAAAATCTATGGCTGAAGGAAAATGCTTTTACTCCCAGGCTGAAATGGTACAGCCCAAATTCTGGTGAAGATTAAAGAAAGTTTCTGAAAAGCCAAGAGGACTTCTGTAGAGTGGATAGAAATATACCTGGGCTAAGTTGCTAGGACTTTGCTCCATCTTCAATTAACCCAATATTCTGAGCCTACACAGTGCTGAGCCCAAAATTAAATATATGGTTTGGGTTGGTTAACGCAAAGTGAAGTTCCAGATGTTGTGGCTCAAGAATTTGTGGTGAGTTGGCTCAAACTCACACTCATGAAGGAAGTTGGGTTAAACGGAGTGAAGTCCTGTTACAAGGTTTTCCTCCTTAAGCTGAAGGATGTTTGCCACTGTGGAGCTGGGGGCCGGAAATACAGAATTGAAAAACCTTAACTCTACGGTCTGGCTTCCTTCTCACCTGAAGGGACCGTGGTCCTGTCACAGTGGCCATCTTTGAGTAGCCGGTCTCGGATCTCCCAGCTAAACATGCCAGGATTCTCCCGCTTGTATTCTTCGATTTTTTTCTCCACGTCTGGAGTGGCAACCTGCTTTTGGGGTCAAGAGGAAGGAAGGAAAGGAAGGAAGGAAGGAAGGAAGGAAGGAAGGAAGGAAGGAAGGAAGGGTGAAGAGAAAGAGAAGGAGAAATGGAGGGAGAACAGAGAAAAGAGAGGAAGGAAGGAAGGAAGGGTAAAGAGGAAGAGAAGGAGAAATGGAGGTAGAACAGAGAAGAGAGAGGAAGGAAGGAAGGGTGAAGAGGAAGAGAAGGAGAAATGGAGGGAGAACAGAGAAAAGAGAGAGGAAGGAAGGAAGGAAGGGTAAAGAAAGAGGAAGAGAAGGAGAAATGGAGGGAGAACAGAGAAAAGAGAGGAAGGAAGGAAGGGTAAAGAGGAAGAGAAGGAGAAATGGAGGGAGAACAGAGAAGAGAGAGGAAGGAAGGGTGAAGAGGAAGAGAAGGAGAAATGGAGGGAGAACAGAGAAAAGAGAGAGGAAGGAAGGAAGAAAGGGTGAAGAGAAAGAGAGGGAGAAATGGAGGGAGAACAGAGAAAAGAGAGGAAGGAAGGGTGAAGAGGAAGAGAAGGAGAAATGGAGGGAGAACAGAGAAAAGAGAGGAAGGAAGGAAGGGTGAAGAGGAAGATAAGGAGAAATGGAGGGAGAACAGAGAAAAGAGAGGAAGGAAGGAAGGGTGAAGAGAAAGAGAGGGAGAAATGGAGGGAGAACAGAGAAAAGAGAGAGGAAGGAAGAGTGAAGAGGAAGAGAAGGAGAAATGGAGGGAGAACAGAGAAAAGAGAGAGGAAGGAAGGAAGAAAGGGTGAAGAGAAAGAGAGGGAGAAATGGAGGGAGAACAGAGAAAAGAGAGGAAGGAAGGAAGGGTGAAGAGGAAGAGAAGGAGAAATGGAGAGAGAACAGAGAAAAGAGAGAGGAAGGAAGGAAGGGTGGGTGGGTGAAGAGGAAGAGAGGGAGAAACGGAGAGAGAACAGAGAAAAGAGAGAGGGAGGGAGGGAGAGAGGAAGGGAGAGAACAAAAATGCACTTTTAAATTCAAGTTCTACAGGCTACCAATGGACTGCCAAGTTGGTTTGAGCTGGGGAAGTCCATTCCACGCTCAACCTAGAAGGCCAACTTCTCAAGAAGGTTGGATCAGTCACCCTTCCTTCTCCTTCTTAAGAAAGGACAGGAGTAGAGGATGCTTTTCCTCTTCAAGGGAGAGGCCAGATTGTCCTGAGGTCTATTCAAGAGGAAATTTGAGCCTTTGAGTATGGGATGGCAGCAGGAAGCTGCTCCATCACGCTAAGCAGATCTTACTCCAAGGGCCGCCACCCAAGTCCTTGACATTCCCCCTCCTCTCCCTGCCAATCAAAGGCAAGGGAGTGGCATAAACCCCAGAATGGCCTCTCCTCACCTGGTCAGCTTCTGGGGGGGGTTCACCACTGCCCTCCCTCTCGGTCCTTCACTCACCCTGGGCTTGCTGCCACCGATGGCTCCCGGCCGGATGGATCCTGTTTCTTGGTACCGGCAAAGGATCTTGGAGACACAGCCGTGGGAGACCCGCAGCTGGCGAGAGATGACACAGGGCCGGATGCCATGGTGCGCCATCTCGACAATCTTATGACGGATGTGGTTGGGCAGGGGCCGCCCATTGATGAAGACGCCTCCAAGTTGGTTGACTCGCCCTTGGCCCAGCGGGGTTGAGACTGCAGGGGGGAGGGAGGGAAAGGGGGAAAGGCGTCAAGGTGTAACCTGCCCAGTCTACAAGGGCTGCCCCTTCTTAGCCCCTAGACTACACAGCATCAATCATCCCTCCCTTTGCAAAATCCCGTGGAAGTTGATAAAGGTAGTCGGAGATGGCTCGGTAGCTCGGCTTCTGGCTTGAGAATTGGGGAAGGGTCCAGTCAAGACCCCGGAGACCCCTCCCCCACAGCTTCCTTCTGAAGACCACGACGCCTCTCGACGCCTCTCGGCGGACTTCCGATGGCAGCTCAACCATCTTGCTGTAAAGCTGATGGTGAAGAACATCCAAACGAGAGACCCCCCCTCCTCTTTCCTGGGGAGCAGCCAACGTTTGCTTCCCCCTGCCCACTTTTAGGGGGGGGAATGTATGTCAGTTCTTCCAGGTGGAAAACTGCAAAGTGGGGGGGAGAGGTTCTCCTCTCTCCCCTCTGCTCCTCCTTGGAGGGATTCTCCAGACAGAAAAAAGGGGCGCGAAAGCAGCTGCGCCCTCACCAATCCTGGGGAGAGTGAGGGGGGGGCAGCTTCAATTTCCAAAATGCTGGCCCCCCACCCCACAACACAATTTCTACTAGCTGCATTTCCCATCCACCCGGTCTCTGCACATACTTTGCATTATCTTTTTGGAAGGGCAGAACGACGGACTCCAGGTGCCCGGAGCCCCCCAGCAACCAGCACTGGTTTTACCAGGAAGATGCAGACTTCTCTCCCTCCCTCCCTCCCTCCCTCTCCCTTTAGAAAAAAGAAGTACCCTGCCCTATTCGCAGGAACGGGGATTAGAGACAATTGGAGGGGATGAGGTGGGGCTATGCAGTTGCAGCCATTAAAAGCCCCCTGATTAATGGCTTGGGTGGTGGGGTGGTGGGGGATGCCTCCTCTCCTCGGTCCCAGGGGTCTCCTCTTCCTACCAAACACAGAGGAGGAGGAGGGGGGAACTACGACGACCCTGCACCTCAACTCTTCTTGTGTATGCCGTCCCCTTCCAGAGTCTGCTTTTAAGAGTTGGCATTTGGGGTGTGAAGACAGTTCCTTCTCTGTTCTTTTTTCCTGTTCTCACCCCCTACCCCCACCCCCATGGGTATTCCACCGGAGGGGCTTTGGGGGAAAAGGAAGGGGCGCCTCTGCTGCCTCTCCAAACTCTTTTTTAGGAGGAGAAATCGGCGGAGTCCGAAGGAGCCTCTCGTGACAAACGCAGAGCTAGCCATCCATCTAGGGGGGGCCCAATCCACCAAGGTAGTCCGGGGCGCAGAGAGAGAGAGAGAGAGAGAGAGAGAGAGAGAGAGAGAGAGAGAGAGAGAGAGAGAGAGAGAGAGAGAGAGAGAGAGCGCTGCTGAATCTACTACACCAGGACAAACCCCTCGTTGGAGAAGCCAACGAGACATCCTTTTTCTCCTTTCGGTTGATTCGCTAAATTTTGCAAAAACCCCAAACGCAGAACCCACGGACGGACGGACGGACGGGTAAACATGGCAAAATAGATTACCCCTTTCAAAGAAAGGAGAGAAAAAAACCCTGTTCTGTTTTGTGTTTTGCAACTTGCAAATGAAAACGGAAAAAAAAACTCTTTTTGGGGAAAAATTAAAATGCATCCAGTAACATCTAAAAAGGGGGAAATTGGGAAAACTTTCTGCCAACAACTAGCTTTTCAGGCACGCGAGCCCTTACAATGATAATAAGTCACAATGATAATGATGATGATAATTATGATGATAATAATAATAATAATAGTAATAATAATAATAATTAAAAAAAAGAGAATAATACCTAGGATGCTGGCAGCAATCCGTATCAACCATTAGCACCAGTCAATGGTATTTGTGATGCATTTTTAAATGTTCAATTGACTGAGTTTCATGTTTAATGAATAAAAGTTAATAATAATAATGTTTCATGTTTAATGAACATAATAATATTAATAATAATAATAATAATTGTGATGCATTTTTGAATATTCAGTTGACTGAGTTTCATGTTTCATGAATAAAGTAAATAATAATAATAATAATAATAATAATAATAATAATAATAATAATAATAATAATAATAATATCATCATCATCATCATCATCATCCCAGGTTGTTGGGAAGGACTCAATAGATGGACAAAAATCAAGTCTAAACATCTGGTTGACCGTACCATGAAGCATTATTATATCGCCTCACTTTTTGCCAGACTGCTGAATACTGTTATGTCCAAGATGCCCACTCTTTAAGCAAACCAGAGTGCGCACTTAACACTACCTCGTTTAATTGATGTGGGTGTGCAAAAACCTGCCTTTTCATTCCTCCCTCTGCTACCCCAGAGTCCCTTTGGTGTCAGTCCTGGTTGTGACACAAATTCAACCAAGGTTTTATTGCCCCCCTGAGCATCTCCGGAGTGAGCGGCCATCTCCCGCTTCCCCTCCTCTGCTTTTCACCTAAATGTAAAGGTTTAGAAAGGTTTTCCCCAGAGTTGCTGTTGTTTTTATTTCCAGCTGTGCACCCAGCGTACACATCTGGTTGCCGTCTTTTTTTTACCAACACCTGGTTCTCGCTTTCGGTTGGAGAAGTTGGGCATCCTAAAACACAAAATGAAAAAAAGCTTCCCCCCCACCCCATTCTCCAGACACAGTTTTTTCCCCCTACAGATTTGAAAAAATCTTCTTGCCATTCTAAAACTCTTCCCTCACTTTTGGTTTTTCTACTTTAGCCACAGGAAAAAAAAAAACTAGCAAAACCCCAGAATTTACTTTTGTCGGGGCCGGCTTGGACTCCGTTTTAAAAACAAGATTTTCTCTAACCTTAAAACTTAAGATTTTCGTAAGGGCCTCGCTTTCTTAATTTTAATATATATACATACATATATATATTTATATAAAATTAAAACGGATGGCCACACACCATCAACAATTAAAACGAATTTTAAAATAGCCGCCCGGCGGAACCCAACTTCCTTTTCTGTATTTTTCAAAGGAGAGCTAGGGACACTTTTTTCCTTCTTCTTTCGGAGTTAAATTTATCCCGTGTTGGGGTTCCCCCCCCCGGAGAAATTTCAATTCCCCCCCCCTTTTTTGGAGATATATATAAAGTCTGTCCGATTAATCAGGTGGCTTCTTGCAAGCCATGGGGCTTTTAGTGCAAATTCGTTGCCCTTTTTTTCATCCCGGCTGGTCCAGATCCCAACCAACCTATCACACTGGCTGCCTAATAATAATAATAATAATAATAATAATAATAATAATAATAATAATAATAATAATAATAATAATAATGACAACCACCACCAGCATGGTTATCTTGTTTGCTGTGTATACTGTCAAGTTTGTGTATAATAATAATAATAATAATAATAATAATAATAATATAATAATAATAATAATAATAATAATAATAATAATAATAATAATTCATTGTCATAAGCTTCCTTGTTTCGAGCTGCTGAGCTATTAACCAGCCTCAAAGGCTGTGAATCTCACTAAAGATTAACCAATACTAATAATACTAATAATGAGACTCTGGCATAAACCAGTGCATGTGGTCCCAGTGGTACTCGGCACACTGGGTGCTGTGCCTAAAAACCTAGGCAAGCACTTAAAAACAATTGGCGCTGACAAGATCATCATTGGTCAGCTGCAGAAAACCACCGTACTGGGATCTGCTCGCATAATCCACCCGATACATCACTCAGTCCTAAACGCTTGGGAAGTGTTCGACTAGCGATTTGAGGTACGGAATCCCGCATGGTCATCTCGTTTGCTGTGTATACTGTCAAGTTTGTGTATAGTAATAGTAATAGTAATCATCATCATCATCATCATCATCATCATCATCATCATCATCATCATCTCTACAAAAAAACCACCTTACTCGGAACAGCTTACATCCTCCGACGATATCATATACTTTATCATATACCTTAACGGTTCCTAGGTCCTTGGTTAGGACTCAAGCTGCTGAGCTATTAACCAGCCTCAAAGACTGTGAATCTCACCAAAGATAAACCCGATTGTAATTGGAGCCCTTGGAGCAATACCCAAAGGGCTGCCCCGCTATTTAGAAATTCTAAATTTGCCGGACTTGAACATTTTGACTCTACAAAAAACCACCTTACTCGGAACAGCTTACATCCTCCGACGATACCTTAACGGTTCCTAGGTCCTTGGTTAGGACTCGAGCTGCTGAGCTATTAACCGGCCTCAAAGGCTGTGAATCTCACTAAAGATTAATCAGTAATAATAATAATAATAATAATAATAATAATAATAATAATAATAATAATAATAATAATAATAATAATCCACTGATACATCACACAGTCCTAAACGCTTGGGAAGTGTTCGACTAGTGATTTGAGATATGAAATCCAGCATGGTTATCTTGTTTGCTGTGTATACTGTCAAGTTTGTGTATAATTATTATTATTATTATTAATAATAATAATAATAATAATAATAATAATAATAATAATAATAATGTTTCAGTTGACTGAGTTTCATGTTTATTCATTCTGAATAAATTCTGAATTTATTCTAAACTCAGAATGAACTCATTCTGAGTTTAGTTCATTCATGTTTAATGAATAAAGTATATAATAATTAATAATAATAATAATAATAATGTTTCAGTTGACTGAGTTTCATGTTTATTCATTCTGAATAAATTCTGAATTTATTCTAAACTCAGAATGAACTCATTCTGAGTTTAGTTCATTCATGTTTAATGAATAAAGTATATAATAAATTAATAATAATAATAATAATAATAAGGTTTCAGTTGACTGACTTTCATGTTTATTCATTCTGAATAAATTCTGAATTTATTCTAAACTCAGAATGAACTCATTCTGAGTTTAGTTCATTCATGTTTAATGAATAAAGTATATAATAATTAATAATAATAATAATAATAATAATAATAATAATAATAATAAGGTTTCAGTTGACTGAGTTTCATGTTTATTCATTCTGAATAAATTCTGAATTTATTCTAAACTCAGAATGAACTCATTCTGAGTTTAGTTCATTCATGTTTAATGAATAAAGTATATAATAAATTAATAATAATAATAATAATAATAATAATAATGTTTCAGTTGACTGACTTTCATGTTTATTCATTCTGAATAAATTCTGAATTTATTCTAAACTCAGAATGAACTCATTCTGAGTTTAGTTCATTCATGTTTAATGAATAAAGTATATTAATAATAATAATAATAATAATAATAATAATAATAATAAATATTTTTTTTTTAAAAAAAATGGTTTGTGTAATGCGTCTTTGCCCCTCTGAGGCAGAAAAAGTCGTTTCCAGACCCTCGCCTGCCTGTTTAATCAAGAATCACGCGCCACTAATTCGAAGTCACTCGGAGTGATACCTCATTAGCCACGGCTAAGCCTCGAGTGGACCATCCGCCGCCGCCGCCGCCGCGCGGTCATTATTCTCCCTCACGATGCACAAATATTTTGGTAATCCCTTTTGATCCCTTTTTCTTTCGCCCGGACTGTTTCCTTTCCATTCGCTACAGAGGAGAGCCACTTCACGCCAATCCCCGCCGCGTGTCGTGTGTGTTTTTTCGCCGGCCGGCCGTGGCTTCCCCTCCTTCCTCGCCACCCTGCCCGGCTTCCCACTTGAGCACGCTTGAGGGGCACCCAATTTGCTTTAATAAATGCAGGATGGGAGCCCCGAGTTTGTTTTAATTCCGCGGGCGGAGGAACGGCAGCCAAGAAACGGTCGGAGGCGCGGGAGGGCTTGGGGAGGAGGGGGAGAGAAAGTCTTCTTCCCATGAATTAATAGCCCCCCCTTTTTTTTCCCCCAAGATTTTTTTTCGGAGAGAAAGGAAACAACAGATAGATAGATAGATAGATAGATAGATAGATAGATAGATAGATAGATAGATAGATAGATAGATAGATAGATAGATTTGGAAAGCCCACGCGCGCCCGCCTTTCCACCGCCCGCGCTTCAGCAATCCAAATCTTAAAACAAAATAAAAGATGCCAATAAATTGCGAATAAACACTATGGGAAAAAAAAGCTCCCCGATAAGGTTAAGAGGAGATTTGAGCAGCGACCAAACTCTTCTGCGTCCCCAAAAAAAACAAAAAGACAAAATTTTGCGCGTGTTCTCCCGGGTTCTCAACCCTCCGCGGATTCTTATACCAAGCGGCTCCAGCTGCTCGTATCGATGGGCAGGACGAGGGGTTTTTGGGGGAAGGGGGTCCAAAGCCCAAAGCTGCCCCCTCCCCAAAGTCCAACGCCCAGCTCTTCTCCAGGCACACACACACACCCGGTTGGAAAGACCCCCCCCCCGCCCAAACCAGAAAGAAACCCACCGGCTCTCCCCGAAGCAGCGTTGTCGTCCCCGCGGGCGTTTTCGCGGCCTCTTTTTCGAAGTCCGCTGGGAATTTCGAACGACGCGCTAACTTTGTTTTTTGTTTGTCCGAAGAGTTTTCTTCCCCCAGAAGAGTGGGGGGGGGAAGAGAGAGAGAGAGAGAGAGAGAGAGAGGATGTGGCGGCGCCCCCCCCTCCCTCGCCGAAGGGGAGAGGGTGAAAGAGGCATTTTAGCCAGAAATTTGGGAAAAAGGAGAGAGATTCTTTCGAAGGAGTCCCGGGGCGGGCAGTTTCGGCTTTTTCTTCCCCGGGGTTCCACCACGTACCTTCTAAGGGAAATCCGGTGCGGGGATAATTCTGCCCGGGCGCCGGCCGCATCATCCTGGGTACGGTCCCGGGCAGGGCGGCCATGCTCCAGTCCAGGTTGCCGGTTCGTTGGAGAAGAAGCGGCGGCGAAGTCAGCGCCGGAGTCTTCTTGGTCCCCTAAGTCGAGGCGAGGCTAGGCTGCTAGGGATGGATGGATGGGGATGGGAGGGTGGGAGGGGGCAGAGCGACCCTCCCCGAGCTTCTTTCCTTGCACTGGCGGCAAGGCTTTTCTTAAGGGGGTGTCGGGGAAGGGAGGGGGACAGCGCCCCAATTCAGCAGCTGGCACCCGGGCAGAGCAACCACCGCCGCCGGTCTCTCTTGTCTCCCGAAAAGGGCTCCCCGGCTCGGCTCCCTTTGATTTTGTGCTACTTTGGGGGCGGGAGGCGGGAAGTTGGGGGGGGGATCTGCTGGAAAAAAAAAAAAACCCAGGGAACTTTCGGCCAAGGCTGGGCGTGAAGGACTTGTGCCGGGCTGTTGGGGCGTCCGCAGCTTGCCTCTCCTTTCTTGCCGCCCCCCCCCCGCAACCCTACCCTCCAAGCCTCTTTTTATTCATGAGCTGAAGGCAGGGAGATGGCAGCGAGGAAGCCAATGGGGGAGGGAGGGGGCAGCCTAGGAGGCGCCCCCCCCACCCCCCACCCACCCCTCCCCGTTTGCGCCTTCCTCTGCAGGGCTGCCCCCGAGATCGCGATCTCGCCCCTAGGAGAACTCAGCGGGGTCTCCCAGTTATCCCCCCCCCTTCCCCGCCCGGCTTTTTCTGGCAAAGTTGAGGTGGTGGGAAGGCTGGGGAGGGGGTTCCTTCCCCCCCACCCTTCCCCCAAAGCTCAAGGGGAGGAGGGGGAAATCAAGAAGAGGCCGAGACGCAGCGATACCCGTTCTCTACCCCGGAGGGTGTCCCCATCGTCCGCAGCTCAAAGGTCAGCTGAGGAGGATGGGATCTGCGGAGGACGGGGGTGGGGAGCTGGGATGGGGGCTGCCCCAGAGTCTTCTCTTGCTCTGCCCTACGGGTCGGTGGGGCTTTGGGAGGGGTCCGGCTGATTAAAAGCCCACCTTGTGACGGGGGTCGCCTCCCCCAGGGAAGCCCCACGGCCTGCGACCCCAAAGACTCGTTTCAATTGGGTGGGGTGGGGGGCTTCTCCCCGCAGACCCCTTCCTCTCCAAAGGAAGAGGATCGGAAGCAACTGTGGAGCGGTCCCGTCGGGGAAGGACGCCCGCGGGCGCTTTCCCGAAGTCTCAGTCCGTTCTTGGGCTCGTTTGCCATGCAAGGAGGCGACCCTCCCGTACGACCACCGGGCTCTGCAGGCAGACCCGGCGTCCTTCCCCCCCACTTTCGCCCAGCTTCGCTTTCGCAGCCCAAAAAACTCCGGTGAAGTGAGAGGAGGGGGGGTGAGATGCACTCAGATCTCTAAACCCCCCTCTCCCCCGTCTGCCGAGGGGAGCGGCGGGGGGGGTGTCAGCCTTCCTGGATGCTCGTGTCCCCCCCCCCCGTCCCGGCCCTCCGTTTCCATCTGGGGGGGACGGAAGGTCTGAGGATTTGACAGCTTTTTACAAAGGGAAGGAAGGTGAGTGGGGAGGGGGACCCTTCTTGCTGATGAGGGGTGGGGTGGGAGAGAGGAAAGGAAAGCACCCCGATGGGGATCCTCTGAACCCCTTTCTTTCTGCCCGCCCCCCCCCCCTTTAAAAACCGCAAGGGCTTTCCGAGAGCGGAGAAGAGGCTGAAGGATGGTGATGTGATGATTTAAATAAATAAATAAATAAATAAACAAACGTTTTTTTAAAAAAAAACACTGCGTTTTTTTTCCTTGGCTGCTACAGGTTTCCCAAAAACGCAGCCCCGAGGCTCCAGTGTCTAGCAGCTTTTCTGCCTTTGGGGACACAACCCATGTTCCCCAGCAGGCGTGGCCCAGACTCTGTTCTTGAAAAGCACAGCATCTCCTGTCGTCCCCCGTCCCACCCCGCGAGGCTACAGGAGGGATCCCAGCAAGAATCGTTTCCCACCCCCCTCTCCCCAATTTTCCAGAAATTGGATTGGAACTCCAGATTCTCTCTCCATAGAAATGGGCCCACCCCACCCCAGCCAACTCCCTTTCCCATCGGTCCCTGCTCCCCTGGCTGAGCAGGAGGATGGGAGCTGCAGTCGTAAACCCTCCCTGTCCCCTCCCTATACATAGACACACACAAACACACACGCACTCCATAGGACACAAATTCCCCCTGCAGTCAAACCAAGCACCGGACAATACAGTCAGACTTGTGGAGGAGCTATGTTGAAAGGGGCTCAACACAAGACACACAACAGGAAGCGCATTCCCGGCACGCACACAAACCCATCTTTCGACGTACAACATCAGCCGCCCCCCCTTGCCCTCCCCAAATCCCCCCCTTGCCCTCCCCAAGTCTGACCAAGCCCCCAGCCTTTCTACCCGCAAGAAAAAAATGAATAGCCATCTATTCCAGACCCTAAATTGTTACGGTGCCATTTGGGGGGCTTGGTTAAAGAATGGAAGGGGGGCGGGGGGGGCGGTGTCTCAGGATTTAGGATACGAATAAATGGGGACAATAGGACAGGGAGGTGCGCTTATGCTTAGGGATGGGGCGAGGTCACCAGTAGACAGTCTAAGGCAGAGGTCTGCAACCTTAAATACTCAAAAGAGCCATTTAGATGCGTTTCCCACAGAAAAGCAAACACCGGGAGCCACAAAACCTGGGTGGGCGTGGCCAACTCGATGTCACTCACTTCCACCAGTCACATGGCTCTCCCCCTAGCCACGCCTACCCAGCAAGTCATTAGGGCAGTTGTTAAAAAACACCGGGAACCACAAAATCCTTTTGACATCTCTCTCTCTCCCCTCCCTCTCTCTCTCTCTCCCCCCTCCCTCTCTCTCTGTATCTTTCTCTGTCTCTGTCTCTGTCTCTCTCTCCCCCCCTCTCTGTATCTCTCTGTCTCTCTCTCTCTCCCCCCCTCTCTGTATCTGTCTCTCTCTCTCCCCCCCCCTCTGTATCTCTCTGTCTCTCTCTCTCTCTCCCCCCCCTCTGTATCTCTCTCTGTCTCTCTCTCTCTCCCCCCCCCCCTCTGTATCTCTCTGTCTCTCTCTCTCTCTCCCCACCCCTCTCTCTGTATCTCTCTCTGTCTCTCTCTCTCTCCCCACCCCTCTCTCTGTATCTCTCTGTCTCTGCGCTGGCCATTTCTCCATCCCCCACCGTCGCATTTATCTTCTCAGGCCAGGCGTGGAGTGACTGGGAGGGGAAAGCAAGGGGCGGGATCACCTGACAGGGAGCCACAGCACAGGGCCCAAAGAGCCGCATGTGGCTCCAGAGTCGCAGGTTGCTGACCCCTGTTCTCAGGTTAAAGTTTTGTTATGTTTTGGGCAGCCTTTTCCTCTTTTTTTTTAAAGTTTTTTATTTTTATTTCTTATACACATATTGTAAATGTACATTCTCTCATATATATGCGAGAGAATATTTTTTCCTAATGAAAGCGTAAAAATAAGACATTTTAGTTACATTTGGGATTGCTCTTCTACTCTCTCTTTTCCCTCTTTTCACAATTTTCTCTCCTATTTCTTTCTTTCTTTCCCCTCCCTCCCTCTCCTCTCCTCTCCTACTTTCTTCCTCCTCCTCTCCTCTCCTCCCCTACTTCCCCTTCCTCTCCCCCACTTCCCTTTGGAAAAGGCAGCCTTTTCCAAAGGGAAGGGGAATGGGGGGGGGACTCTGGGGTTGCTGGGATGCCCTTCCATTTCCTCTCCCTTCCAGAATTGTGGAGGTGGGCAAAAGTGAGGAATGGGTCCCAACCTTTTGAAGGAAGATTTGGGGTACTTCAGAAGAGAAACCCCCCCCCAAGAGGAGAGAGGGGTCTGGATAGGCCTGAGTTTCTATTTTTATTTCTTCTTCTAAGTTTAAACAGGGAGAAGCCCACAACTGCCATTGTTGTGCCTGTTTCTTTGAAGTCACCTACTTTGGGCCCGTCTCTGGATACTTGGAGAAAATCAACTATAAATTGGTATCTTCAGCGGGTATAAGAAATAAAACTGAAAAACTTTTCAAGAAGGTGCAGGCTTTGTTTGCTGCTGGCACAAGTAGAGTTGCAAAGGGATGAAAATTTACACCCTCGAACCTTTGAGCCAAGCATCCGTTTTCACCAAACCCATTAAATAGGGGCAGTGGTGAAACCCTCCGAGTTTTGCCACCGGTTCGCGGCATGCAAATGTGTGGTGCGTGCCGCACATGCGCGCATGCATTAGTACACACCAAACGCACGCATGCGCACCACAGGCATGACCGCGCAGCACGGGAAAAGGAGGCTTAAGAAGGTAAGTTGAACAGGGGCGTGGGGGGAGGGGAACAGCTGTGCCGCGCGATTTAGATTCGCTAGAAAGTAGGATTTCCTCCTCTCTAGCGAATATAAATCGCGCAGAACAGCTGATCATCAGAAATACCAGTTCAGACGAACTGGTAGCATTTTTTTTTACTATCGGTTCGCCCGAACTGGTGCGAACCGGTAGCATTTCACCCCTGAATAGGGGAGGGGAGAGGAGGGGAACATGGGGCTTGGAGATTTCTTAGGGGTACAGTTGAGTGTCCTCAGAAGAGCCAGAGTAGTTCCCCTTCGCTAGAAGATCAACCATGCATGGCTCCAAAGCTTGTTCCTTTTTTGGGGTAGAAAGATTATGGTGACCTCCTCCCCTTGTTTCCATTATTTCCTCACCTGTTCATTTCTATGGGTACCAGTGATGAAACCCCACCCCTGCCAACCTCTATGAGATATCCTGTTGGGTTTTTGACTCACCTGGAAAGAAAGAGGACATCCTTCCCGTGGCTTCCTTGACAACAGATGGAGTAGAGGCGGATTCCTCTCATCATCACCAAAGACCAAAGAAGAAGAAGTTCTCAGCACCTTCCATCTTGGGACGTTGGCCAGATAGACATGGTGAAGGTTGGAAGCTTCAAGACATGGAAGGTCCTGATTGGTCTTCCTCCAAGACAGGGAAGTTGGGTGCTCTTTTTCCCAACACCGAACCCAAAATTGTCTAAGTCTTGTCAGATCTATCTGACGGGTCTCATCAGCAAGAAATGGAGTTTTAATGGTAAGCATCCTTTCTCCTTTGAACCTTCTACCATCAGTGAGCCTCGGTGGCGCAAGTGGTTAAGAGTGCAGTACTGCAAGCTATTTCTGCTGACTGCCGGCTGGCCTGCAATTTGGCAGTTCGAATCTCACCAGGCTCAAGGTGGACTCAGCTTTCCATCCTTCCGAGGTCGGTAAAACGAGGAGCCAGATTGTTGGGGGCAAGAGGCGGACTCTGTAGAGAGGGCTGTAGAGCACTGTAAAGCGGTATATAAGTCTAAGTGCTATTGCTAGCTAACTCTGCCCACTGCCAACAGTTTGATCCTAACTGGCTGCAGGTTGATTCAGCCTTCCATTCTTCCGAGGTCAGTAAAACGAGGAGCCAGGTTGCTGGGGGTGGAGGGTGGAGGGTAAGAGGCTGACTCTGTAAACTGCTTTGAGAGGGCGGTAAAGGACTGTGAAGCGGTATATAAGTTTAAGGGCAATTTCTATCAACCAACTGTCAACCAGCTTTAAAGAATCACCAGGGGTGTCCTCTGCGAACTGGAACCTGTCCTTTTGCAATTGGGGACCCCAGTGGCAGTGATGGGATGCCCCCAAACAGTGGCCACCCCATGGATAGGGGTAAAAAGCCCAACCGAAAAAGTCTTCAGAAGTTTCCTCCAAATAGGGAAACATTTTTGGTGTTCCGTGTAGAGTACAAGACGTCCTCGGTTTACGAACATTCGGTGAGCAACTAGTTGAATTTACAGTAGAACTGAAAAAAAAGTGACTTATGTTCCTCGTACTTACGACCGTCACAGCATCCCTGGGATCACCTGATTGCAACTTGCTAGGATTTAGGGTCGTCGTGTCTGCCATTTGTAACCTTTGCCAGCCAGCTTCTGGCAAGCATGCGAATGAAGAAGGGTGGGTTTTCGACATAATTCATTTACCGACCTTGGCGAAGAAAGTGGTAAAATTGACCGAACGACTCTACTGCTTAATCAAGGAAGCTTTGTTCCCAATTGTGGTCATACATCGAGGACTATCTGGAATTCCGACTCAGCTCAGACGGCTGCCCACAGGTAGTCGTTTTTTTTAAAAAAAGAATTTGCACCTTAACTTGGGATTTCACAGGGACTTTGATTGATGGCTGGAGAATCGCATGACCCCTCTGGAGTGGACAATTGCAGTACCACCCTCCAGCCAGGGGTAGTGCTAAAGTCCCAGCTTGTATTGGTTTTCCTCTTCATCCTTGTCTTCTGTGGGATGTCCCCTCTAGGCCTACTGGACTACAACTCCCATCCTTCCCAGCGGCACATTTCTCCTTCGTTGGGTGTTTCCTCTGAAAAAAGAGGAGGAAAATAAAGACAAACTGTTATCCGGTATTTTATGGTGGTGCACTAACCAAAGACACACACGCACACACACAAAAACAGAGGGTATATTAAAAACACAATTCCCAAGGACTCTTGTCGTCCGCATTAATGCATTTTATTAGATAAAAATAGGCCCTTTTTCTGGTTATGGAGGAATTTCCCCCATCAATTTAAATATCAGGACTTCATTTCTCTTTTTATATTTAATTCACCTGGACTCAGTTCTCAGTTTTATTTTATTTTAGGGGGGTTTTTTTGGCCTTTCAATTCTTCCATTGTGGGAAAATGAAATTAATTCTCTTTCAGGGGACTTCGGGGAGATCAAAAAACCTGGACAAAAGCATTTTTTTTTTGCCTGCACCTCATCTGCTCCATCACTGTCTCATTATATCCTTCACTCTCTTGTGTCTTCAGAGGACACCCCCTGCTCCCCACCCCTACCCTTCATTTTAAACTGCTTTCATCTTTCCTAAATAGCAAAGAGATGGGAAAAGAAAAAAGAAGACCCTAATACATTTTTGGGGGGTGTATTTTAAGAAGGGCCTTCCCCATTAGGGACTAGAATCATGAGAGGGCACTTTAAGCTGGCGTGCAAACCAACAGAGTCAGGACAAATGTTGGTTTTTCTTTCCTCGTGTATTTGTGTGTGCTTAGCATAGCCAAAGACACAAGGAGGTACGAATAAGAAGTTGGGCACTCTTTTACGCCACTGAAAAATTCCACAAAAGGCAGTCCTCGTTTAGCTACCTCATCCTCCGCAACTGTTTATAGTTTATGACGGGGACGCAAAAGGATGACCCGTCCTCATGTCGACGACCTTAGGAAGTCTGTAGAACAAAGAAAAGCAGGTCAGGGGCACAGTTGCAGTTCCATTTAGCAACCGCTTCACTTAATGACCAAATTCTCAGTGCCCAGCAGTGGTCGCTAAACAAGGAATACCTGCAGTTTTCTTTTTTTTCCTTTCTAATCCAGAGTTTGTTTAGATGCATTCAAATATTCCAGTGGTCTATTGGTATTCATGTTTCCTGTTTACCTGTTTTATTTTCCTATGTACACTGAGAGCTTATGCACCGGAGACAAATGCCTTGTGTGTCCAATCACACTTGGCCAATAAAGAATTCTATTCTATTCTATTCTATTCTATTCTATTCTATTCTATTCTATTCTATTCTATTCTATTCTATTCTATTCTATTCTATTCTATTCTATTCCATAATTGAAACAGAAGTAGAAAACCCAGCTGTTTTTTCAAATCAAAATGCCCCCCCCCAAAAAAATTGGAGAACCGAGCATCTGCAAAGAATGAGCTTCTTGCTCTTAAGGTCTCTTCCAACCTGGGAAACAATATCAGCCTTTCCCCAAAACACCCCAATGTTTTGGTTCGCCGTAATGCCTGAGTACAGTTGTTTTCCAAGCCGTCCTACCTGAAAGGGTTGTCGCGTGGTCACTTCCCTTCCAAACCCCTTCCCTTCCCTTCCCTCCCAGGCAACCATCTGGCATTCATGGTCCAAGGCACTTTTCACCAAGTGCAAGGCTGGGAAATTAAAATTGCTCTCATAGTTCAGAGCTGTTTGCAGAGGAATTGAATTCCGAAGTTCCGAAATTCTCCAAGCAGAGGAGATAAGCCAAGATCACATCCTCATCCGTGCCTGACGTTTATTTTACTTTAGCCGAGGCCTTCCAGATGTTTCTTGAACTACAACTCCCAGCATCCTTCAGGGTTTAGAAGGCCGGCTGGGGTTGGTGGCATGACACATCTGGCTGCATGGCAGGCTGCTCACATCTGTCCTAGTCTCCAGAATGAATTCAAGGCAGAGGGAAGCAAAGTTTTCATCACTTCTGCCCCCATTATTTCTCTCCTAGGGATCTCTTCCCTGTAAATTAACTCACCCAAATCCTCTCTAATAGAGATTTAGCCCCAAACCTTCTGTTTTAGAATAGTAAAGAATAGAATTCTTTATTGGCCAAGTGTGATTGGACACACAAGGAATTTGTCTTTGGTGCATACGCTCTCGGTGTACATAAAAAGAGAAGATACATTCGTCAAGAATCATAAGGTACAACACTTAATGATAGTCATAGGGAACAAATAAGCAATCAGGAAACAATATCATTATCAATCGTAAGGATACAAGCAACAAAGTTACACTCATGCAGTCATAAGTGGGAGGAGATGGGTGATGGGAACGATGAGAAGATGAATAGTAGTGCAGACTTAGTGAATAGTTTGACAGTGTTGAGGGAATTATTTGTTTAGCAGAGTGATGGCATTCGGGGGAAAAAACTATCCTTGTGTCTAGTTGTTCTGGTGTGCAGTGCTCTATAGCGTCGTTTTGAAGGTAGGAGTTGAAACAATTTATGTCCAGGATGCGAGGAGTCTGTAGATATTTTCCCAGCCCTCTTTTTGACTCGTGCAGTAGACAGGTCCTCAACGGAAGGCAGGTTGGTAGCCATTGTTTTGCATTCTCTATCACAAACTCTATCCTTCTGAATAATGTTTCTAAAATTTGTTTCTGATGCTTATTTTACTTTCCCACTGCCAGCAAACTTTTCTGATCTCTCCTGATTCCTTGCTCAATTTTTTCCTTCTTTCTCTCTCTCTCTTTATATTTCTTTTTCTCTTTCTCTCTCTTCTGCCTTCCTGCCTTTCTTTCTTTCTGTCTTTCTTTCTTTCTCTCTCTTCTCACTTCCTTCCTTCTTTTCTTTTTTTTCTTTCTATCTTTTTCTTTCTGTCTTTCTTTCTTTTTCTCTTTTTTCTTTCTTTCTCTCACTTCTGACTTCCTGCCTTTCTTCTTTCTTTCTTTCTTTCTTTCTTTCTTTCTTTCTTTCTTTCTTTTTCTTTCTTTCTTTCTTTCTTTCTTTCTTTCTTTCTTTCTTTCTTTCTTTCTTTCTTTCTTTCTTTCTTTCTTTCTTTCTTTCTTTCTTTCTCCTTAAACGTGGTATCAGAACAAGCAGAGACCCTATCCCATTCCAGACAAGTGGCTGTCCAGTCTCTTCTTAAAGACCTCCAGTGAGGAAGCAACCCGCAACTTCTGGTGGCAAACTGTTCCTCTGGTTAATTGTCCTCATTGTTAGGAAGTTCCTCCTTAATTCCAGGCTGCTTCTCTCCTTGATTTGTTTCCGCCCATTGTTTCTTGCTGTACCTTGAGTTGCTTTGGAAAATAAGTCCCCCCCTCTTGTGACAGCCTACTCAAATATTGGAAGACTGCTATCATAGCACCCCCCAAATCCTTATTTTCCTTAAAGGAGACACACCCCACATTCCTACAACCGTTCTTCAAATGTTTTCATCGCCAGCCCCCTAAGCATCTTTCTTGCTCTACTTGGCTCTCTTTCCAGAGTCTCAACATCTTCTTTAAATATCGGTACGTTTGGGTGTGCTGACACCAAAGGGGAAACAGAGGCAAAAACCCCTCCGCTTTTCTCCTCCTTCCCTGGCTGAGAGGGAGAGGGAAAGCCCCTCCCCACCCTGTCTTGAAGGTACCCCATAGGGAGAACTTCACATTTCGGGGCCCACTTCCTTGCTTCTGGCAACCTAACTGAGAAATTCAAGGGGTTCCCTATTTAATTCCTTCCCCCCCCCCAAAGACACTAATCATCCTGGATTAGGACTTTCCCCCTACCCTGCCTTTAAGGCACACCTATCTACTCCTCATTTTTGAACCCCCCCCCCAGCTGTTTGAATCTCCCCTGAATAACAATAGAAGGGCGATGGACTTCCCAGGGATCCTGCCTGCCCCACCATTTCCAGCCCAGCCCTCCCTTTGAAGAGAGAGAGTTTTTTTAAAAAAGGGGGGATAAACCAGGGAGTTTCATTTGCAGGAGCACGGAGGGTTTTAATCAACTGGCCTGAAAATCTGGTCCTTTTTATGTCCATGGATAATTAAATCCGAAACCACCAGATTATCTGGTTTTTTGTTTTTTTTTTTTTTGTTTTTTTCCTGGACCCTGTAATTTGGAAATGACTGTCCTTGGATAATATTTCTGCTGATTCTTCCTTCGTTTCCCCCCCCCCCGTCCTTGTTCCGTAGGCCCCAAAGTGGCCAAGTGGGAAAACTAAGGAAGGATTTCAAATCGGCTTGCTGATTTGGGGATGCGTAGTTGGCTTAAAAAGTTCACTTTTCTTAATTCACAAGGATGAAATCCGTCAGATTTCGAATCGGAGGAAGCTCAAATTCTTCCCATTCTGTTCACGAAGAAATTTGCACGCTTGGGTTACTTTTTTTTTTGCACAAGGAAGCCAACTGAATTCATCTCCATCGGTCCAAATTCTAAAGGAAATAATAAAAATGAGACTGGACAGCCATTTCTCATGGCCTAGGGCCGTGATGGCGAACCTGTGGCATGCGTGACACGCGGAGCCATATCTGTGGGCATGCAAGCGTTGCCTTAGCTCAGCTCCAGCGTGCGTGCGCGTGCCAGCCAGCTGATTTTCGGCTGCCCCTCCCCACTCAGGAGTCTCCACACAGCCAGTTTTGGATGCCAGGTAAGTACAGGGCTTACACGGAGGTTCTGTGAGGACGTTTTCGGCCTCCAGAGGGCCTCCTGGGGGGTGGGGAGGCTGTTTTTGCCCTCCCCAGGCTCCAAGAAAGCCTCTGGAGCCTGAGGAGGACAAACAACGGGCCTACCGGGCCTACCGGAAGTCAGGAAATGGGCCATTTCCGGCCTCCAGAGGCTTCAGTGAGGCCTGCTAGGCCCAAAACAGAACATGGGGGGGGGGGCGCTGAGGGGTTTTTTGATTATTTTAATGGGTTTTAATATATGTTTAAATTATATATTTATACATTTATGTATTTTATGTATGCATATTTATGTATTTTATGTTTTATTGGGTTTGTTTTTATTTGTTGTGAGCCGCCCTGAGTCCTACGGAGATAGGGCGGCATACAAATACATATTAAATAAATAAATAAATAAAAAGAAGCAATTTGTAGGGAACAACTTTAGTTCATTCTCCTTCGCGTCTGGATTCTCTGCAAATTGCTTCTGGGCTTTCTGCCAACCTTAGTAAGATTGTGATTCCTTTATCTTTGGTTTCTTGTAGGCTGTTAAGAAAGTTTATTAACGGCCTTTGTTTGGAAAAAGACGGAGTTATTTTAGTAAATTAAGTTTTGTACAAACTTTTGTGTGTGCTGTGTTCTTTGGGGGGTCCGTAGCTGGGGCAGAACAGCGTCCTCAGGGTCACCTGAGTGATGCAAATGGGTTGTGGAGCCTTCTTGGCCACTCTTTTGAAGACAGCCAAGTCCACATTTTGGTCAGAGAGGACGGCTGGTTTGAAAGAGGGGTCAAGGAGGCCAGCTATGTCCAAATCGAACAGCCCTCTCTCAACAGACGGGGAGGGATACGACATCATCCATCTCCAGTCTACAACACAAGTCCTTTCAGAAGTTCCAAGAAGGCTCCACAATCATTAGCCCCACTCAGGTGACCCTGAGGACACAGGTAAACCTCCAAGTGGCTTCAACGACCCTCTAAAAAGGATGCAAATGACCAGCTGTCTGCAAGGAGTTATAAATCCTTCCAATCCCCACCGTCCAGTCAGAGCTGAAGAAGCTTCTTGGATGAAAAGCGAAAAGTCTTCAAAAAAAAAAAAAGAGAGAAAGAAAGAAAGAAAGAAAGAAAGAAAGAAAGAAAGAAAGAAAGAAAGAAAGAAAGAAAGAAAGCTCAGTTGCCTCTTGAAACAAGCAGCATCTTTGGGATAAAGGTTTAACACCGCTTAATGCAGGCAAGCCTCTTCCTAAAAGGAAGTCCTGCCCCCCAGTGGCCAAAGAATGAAATTGGAGTCTTTAATCGTCCTCCTGCTTGCGTCCTTGAGGGCCGCTGTAGAGGTACCTGAAAGCAGTGGTGAAATCTAAAATTCGTTACTACTGGTTCTGTGGGCGTGGCTTGGGGGGTAATGTGACTGGGTGGGCGTGGCCAACTTTTTTTTTTTTTTACTTTTAAAAGCATTTTTTCTACAACCTCTTCGGCGAAGAGGTTGTAAAAAAATGCTTTCAAAAGGTTCTGACGATCCCAGCTGAGTTGCCTGATCGGCAGAGGCTTTTTTTTCTTTTAAATGCCTCTGCTGATCAGGCAACTCAGCTTGGATCGTCAGAGGCATTTAAAAGAAAAAAAAGGCTCTGAAGAGGTTGTAGAAAAAAATGCTTTTAAAAGCCTCTGACGATCCCAGCTGAGCCGCACGATCATCAGAGGCTTTTTTTTTTATTTTTAAAAGCATTTTTTCGGCCAAAGAGGTTGTAGAAAAAATGCTTTTAAAAGTAAAAAAAAAAGGCCTCTGATTATTGTGCGGCTCAGCTGGGCATGGGGGGGGGCAGGGATTTTTGCTACTGGTTCTCCGAACCACCCGCCTCCATCGCTACCGGATTGAGAGATCCAGTCCAAGCCAAAAGCGGGAGGGGTGAGTGTCACACGCGCACGTGCCCACACCCATAATTCAATGCCCCCTGCCCCGACCTCTCCCGGACACTCTTCCAGAAAGCAATGAAGACCTGGTTCTACCAGCGGGCCTGTGGGACCCAGAGCGGGATGGAGCCCATAAAATGGCTCGTTTGATGTGCTGTCGCCGGGGTGGAGGGTGTGTGTGTGTGTGTGGGGTGTTTTTATTATATTATATTAATTTATTTAATAAGAGCCGCGGTGGCGCAATATGATTAGAGTGCAGTGCTGCAGGCTCCTTCTGCTGATCACCGGCTGCCAGCAGTTTGGCAGTTCGAATCTCACCAGGCTCAAGGTTGACTCAGCCTTCAGTTCTTCCAAGGTGGGTAAAATGAGGACCCAAATTATTGGGGGTGCAATAGGCTGACTCTGTAAACCGCTTAGTCAGGGCTGGAAAGCACTGTGAAGCAGTATATAAGTCTAAGTGCTATTCCTTCCTTCCTTCCTTCCTTCCTCAATGTTTAGAATGCAGTATTACAGGCTAACTTTGCCCCACTGCCAGCAGTTCGATCCTGACTGGCTCAAGGTTGACTCAGCCTTCCATCCTTCCGAGGTGGGTAAAATGAGGACCCAGATTGTTGGGGACAAGAGGCTGACTGTAAACCGCTTAGAGAGGGCTGTGAAGCACTGTGAAGCGGTATATAAGTCTAAGCGCTATTCCTTCCTTCCTTCCTTTCCTTCCTTCCTTCCCCAATGTTTAGAATGCAGTATTGCAGGCTAACTTTGCCCCACTGCCAGCAGTTCGATCCTGACCGGCTCAAATTGACTCAGCCTTCTGTCCTTCCGAGGTGGGTCAAATGAGGACCCAGATTGTTGGGGCGACTCTGTAAAACCGCTTAGAGGGGGCTGTAAAGCACTGTGAAGCGGTCTATAAGTCTAAATGCAATTGCTGGCAAACTCTGCCCACCGTCAACAGTTCAATCCTGACCGACTCAAGGTTGACTCAGCCTTCCATCCTTCCGAGGTCAGTAAAACGAGGAGCCAGATTGTTGGGTAGGGAGAGGGGCAATAGGCTGGCTCTGTAAACCGCTTAGAGACAGCTGTAAAACCCCAGTGAAGCAGTCTATAAGTCTAAGTGCAATTGCTGTTGCTGCTATGTGATTCTTTTTTATTAGTTTTATTGTGTTAAAGGAGGTTTTATGTTCTGTAAGCCACCTTGAGTCACCATGCACGAATAGGCAGCAATATAAATGCAATAAGTAAATAAATAAATTGAATAAAAGTTTGGAAACAGAGACCGGAGAAGGAGAAGAAGTGAATTAAAGTCTCTTTCCAATCCTAGGGTCAGTCCCTGTGAAGGCAGATACCTCCGAAGTGACGTTTGGTTGACAGAAGAATAGAAGAATGGAAGAAGGAAGAGAAGTGGTGACACCATTTTTGTGCAATTAAGGACATGGGAGAAAAAACTTTATATCTCACCACACCCTGAAATAAATGTTGCTAGATATGTATGGCTTCTATTTTCATCCCACCATTCATTGGTAGCTGAAAAGAGTGGCGCACAGTGGTAGGTTTCGAAATATTTTACTACCGGTTCTCCGAACTACTCAAAATTTCCGCTACCGGTTCTCCAAAACTGGTTAGAACCTGCTGAATCGCACCTCTGGTGGTGAGATGGCCTAGAGGTAGAGCTCTCACCTCACAATCAGAAGGCTGCGAGTTCGATCCTAGGTAGAGGCAGATATTTCTCTCTTCGGACACAATGAGAATATATCTGCTGAACAAAACTCAGCACTGGCGACATGCAAGGCATCCGGCCAGTAAAATGCTCTGCTAGCTCCATTCAGTTGCCCAGACTCCACCGCGCAACGGATCATGGAGTCATTAAATGATCATGATGATTCGTTGGGAGCTGAAAGCAGTACAGATAGTCCTCGACGTACAACAGTTCATTTACTGACCGTTGGATGTTACACGGCACTGAAAGAAGCGACTTACGACCGTTTTTCACACTTTGCGACCGTTGCACGTGATTTACATTCGGAAGCTTGACAACTGACTCACATTTATGACGGTCGCAGTGTCCCGGGGAGGGGTGTCACGTGATCCCCCTTTTGCGACCTTCTGACAAGCAAAGTCAGCGGGGAAGCCAGATTCACTTAACGACCGTGTAGCTAATTTAACACGGGCAGTGATTCACTTAACAACCGTGGCGAGAAAGGTCATAAAAAAAGAGAGCAAACGTCTTCCTTAGAAACAGAAATGTTGGTTGTCAATTACGGTCTATGTGGTGCTCCATCCTCACTTCTCACCACAACCCAACAAAACAATTTTCACCACAAAAAAAGAAACGGTATAGGGTCTCCTGCTCGGGCGGGTGAGGGGGTTGGACTAGATGACCTACAAGGTCCCTTCCAACTCAGTTAATCTGTATATAAAAAAACCCTGTCAGGTTGCTTTAGCTGTAAAGGAGGAATTGAACCCAAGTATACCAGGCAGCAGGCAAGGGTACGCTCAGTGGCTAAGATACTGAGCTTGTCGATCGAAAGGTCGGCAGTTCAACAATTCGAATCCTGCGTAACGGGGTGAGCTCCCGTGACTTGTCCCAGCTTCTGCCAACCTAGCAGTTCGAAAGCACGTAAAAAAATGCAAGTAGAAAAACAGGCACCACCTTTAGTGGGAAGGGAACAGCCTTCCGTGTGCCTTTGGCGTTGAGTCATGCCGGCCACATGACCACGGAGACGCCTTCGGACAGTGCTGGCTCTTCGGCTTTGAAACGGAGATGAGCACTGCCCCCTAGAGTCGGGAACGACTAGCACATATGTGCGAGGGGAATCTTTACCTTTACACCAGGCAGCATTCAGCTTTAAGGACGGGTAGAACTGGGGAATCTCTCTGCACCCAACTGAAAAGCTTGACCGCCACACCGCGAAGGGCCGAACTCCAGCCATGTTCCTGATTTGAAAAGACGAACAGAGGAACAGATACGTGACTTTGCCATCGCGGTTTGGGCAATCCCTCTTTCCAAAAGTTATGGGGAAAAAAAAACCACAACCCCACCCCTTCCGTGGATGAGATTCGGCTTGTGATGCAGGGTGGAGGAGCCTTGGTGGCGCTGCGGACTAAAGTGCTGTTAAGTAGCACTTAGCTGCCAGCTGCCTGCAATTCCTGCGAGTTCAAATCTCACCAGGCTCAAGGTTGACTCAGCCTTCCATCCTTCCGAGGTAGGTAAAATGAGGACCCGGATTGTGGGGGCAATAAGCTGACTTTGTATAAAAAAGAACACCGCTTAGGGGGGGCCGAAAGCCCTACTAAGCAGGTATATACAAAAGTATGAAGGCTATTGCTTAACGCATTGTAAGCCACCCTGAGTCTCCGGAGAAGGGCGGCATATAAATCGAACTAATAAATAAATCGAACCAATAAATGTTATAGTCCCCTTGCGTTATAAAATGGGCATCCCTCCCCACCCCATTTTTGCTGGAACCAGCAGTGTCTTCTGACAGAATCGGGGATTTTACGGTTGGCCTTCAGCCTTCCCGAACTGTCCAGGATGATAACTCAAGCCAGACTGGCAGGAACAGGTGTGGCTATCTTGAAGGGGCCCCCCTCAGTAAATGTTTTATGGGGCTTTCTCCCCCCCTCCTCCCCCCGCCGCAATGGGCACTTTCTCAGCAGCAAAGAGACAGAGAAATCTCCGATAATCCTTCCAGCTCCCCTCCGAGACGTGTGGGAAAGAGGCGAGGCGAACAAAAGTTGGACTCCAAACTTCTAGAACCAATGAGATGGCAGAGATGGCAGGGCCCATACAGCCCCCCCACCCACCTCAAGGGCTAGGCCGGTGCCACCTTAAAAGAGGCCTTCACGCACAACCAATATAAATTAGATCCCCCCCCCCACTTTTTAAAAAAGTAGTCTGGAAAACAGCACCCTGCCCGGTGATTATTTTTTTCAAACAACTGTGATTTTCAAAAGTTGTGCCCTCCAGCAAAAACTCCACTGGCACTTCCCAACCGTCCCAGCGCAGGCAGGCCCGTACAGCGGGTGCAAAGTTTCTTCTTCGCTTCCTACGTTGTGAAGCCAGCATGCTTGTTGTTTCCGAAGTTAAACCCACTTTGGAATCTTGAAATCCACTTTAGGCTTCGAGAAGACATTTTCTAACTCCGAAATGAATCCGTGTGGTTCTTCGCTGCCCTCTAGTGGTGTAGGAACGGAAGCGCAGCCTCTTTTTCCCCCCACCGTTGCCCTGGTAGTTACTGGAAATAGTGCGGGAAATCAAATCAAATCAAATCAGATTAACAGAGTTGGAAGGAACCTTATAGGTCATCTAGTCCAATTCCCCACTCAAGCAGGAGACCCTACACCATTTCTGACAAATGGCAGTCCAATCTTTTCTTGAAAGTCTCAAGTGATGAAGCTCCCACAACTTCTGAAGGCAACTTCTGTTCCATGGGTTGATTGGTCTCACTGTCAGAAAGTTCCTCCTCATTTCCAGGTTGAATCTCTCCTTGATCAATTTCCATCCATTGTTCCTTGTCTGGCCTTCAGGTGGTTTGGAAAATAGTTCGACCCCTCTTCTCTGTAGCAGCCCCTCAAATATTGGAAGACTGCTATCCTGTCTCCCCTGGCCCTTCTCTTCACTAAACCAGCCATACCCAGTTCCTCAAACTGTTCATCGTATGTTTTAGCCTCCAGTCCCCTCATCATCTTTGTTGCTCTTCTCTGCACTTTTTTCTAGAGTCTCAACATCTTTTTTATAGTGTGGTGACCAAAACTGAATGCAGTACTCTAGGTGTGGTCTTACTAAGACTTTATAGAGTGGTATTAGTACCTCGCTTGATCTTGATTGTATCCCTCTGTTGATGCAATTTAGGATTGCATTGGCTTTTTTGGCTGCCGCCGCACACTGCTGACTCATATTTAACTGGTTGTCCACTAAGACTCCAGGATCCCTCTCCCAGTTACTGCTATTAAGCTTGGTTTCACCCGGTCTATATGTGTACTTTTGGTTTTTCTTACCTAAGTGTAAGACTTTACTTTTCTCTATGTTGACTCATTTTGTCAGATAGGACCAAGGGTTCAAGTCTGTCAAGATCCATCTGGATCTTGAGCCTATCATCTAGGGTGTCGGCTATTCCTGCCAGTTTAGTATCATCTGCAAATTTGGTGAGTTCCCCTTCAATTCCCTCATCTAAGTCGTTTATGAAGGTATTGAAGAGTACAGGGCCTAAGATAGAACCTTGCGGCACCCCCCTGCTTACTTCTCTCCATGTAGACTTAGACCCATTAAGGACTACTCGTTGAGTACAGTTTGTCAGCCAGTTGCGAATCCATCTGATGGTGAAGCTATCTATCCCACTTTTTTCTAGCTTACGATTGTGGTCTACTTTGTCGAATGCCTTGCTGAAGTCTATTATGTCCACAGTATTTCGCTGGTCTACTAATTTAGTCACTATGTTGAAGAATGAAATAAGATTGGTTTGGTATGATCTGTTTTTAACAATGGCTGATAGTTATTTATTCATTTCTAGCTGTTGGCAAATCTGTTTTTTTATTATCTTTTCCAGTATCTTCATGGGTATTGAAGTTAGGCTGATTGGTCTGTAATTTCCTGGGTCTGTTTTTTTTTCTCCTTTTTTGAAGATGGGAACCACATCAGCTCTTTTCCAGTCCTCTGGTAGTTCCCTAGTGCTCCAGGTTTTTTGAAAGATGTGGTACAGTGGTTCTGAGTTGACATCTGCCAGCTCCTTTAGAACTCTGGGATGTAATCCATCAGGTCCCAGTGATTTGTATTCATCAAGATCAGACAGGTGTTCTCTTACTATTTATTTATTTTTTTGCTTATTTTAACTTTTATTTCCAGTCTCTTTTTTACAGTTATATTGTATATTTCTGGTAAGTTGGGCTATAGTTTCTTTTTGTGTGAAGACCGATGCAAAGAATGAGTTAAGCAGCTCTGCTTTCTCTCTGCTGCCTGTTATTTCCTTGCCATCTTCTCTCTTTAGTGGACCGTCTGTTTCCTTGATTTTTTTCTTGTTATTTGTATGTTGTTATCTCTGACTTCTGTTGCAAATCTTTGTTCATTCTGAGCCTTTGCTTTCCTGACTTCGTATTTACAGATTCTGGCTTTCTGCTGATATCCTGCCTTAGTTATGTGTCCTTCTTTCCATTTTTTGTATTTGTCCTTTTTGTCTTTCAATTTGTCAGAGAGATCTTTGTGTAGCCATGCTGGTTTCTTCCTGGATTTCTTGTTTTTCTTTCTCAGCGGTATTGCGCTGGTCTGGGCTTTTATGATATTTTTCAGAGTTTCCCAAGATTCTTTTCCCCTTTAGGATTTTCATCCAAAGAATCTTTCTCAAGTTCTCTCTGAATTTATTAAAATCAGCTCTTTTAAAGTCCAAGATTCTGGTATCATTGTGTTCTATTGCTTGTGTTTGCGTTATGTTGAATTCTAGTATGACATGGTCCCTCTCACTCAAGATTCCTGCAGTTTCAACTCCCTCTATCACTTCTTCTCTGTTTGTAAGTATTAAGTCCAGTATGGTTGTCCTTCTAGTTCCCTCCTCTACCTTTTGGGCAACAAAGTTGTCAGCTACGTTGGTTAGGAACCTATTTGATTTCTCACTTGGTGCAGAATTAGCTTTCCCAATTGATAGCAGGGTAATTGAAGTCCTCCATTACTATTGTAGTGTGTTTCCTACATAGATTTGTTAGTTGGTTGGCAAAAAGGATATCCATTTTTTCTGCTTGATTGGGTGGCCTCTAGTATACACCTATGGTGGCCATGTCATTCTTTTTGACTTTTATGTTGACCTATCTGCATTCTGGGAGGTTTTCGTCTTTGGCTTCATGCAATTCGGTAGTGATATAGTGGTCCTTTACATACAGTGCAACTCCATCTTCTCTTTTTTGGGGTCTGGTTTTTTTTGAAGAGTTTGTATCCTTCTATCAGTATGACCCAGTCGTGGGTAGTAGTTATTCCTACTATGTCGTATTTACCTTCGTGTATTAATAGTTCAAGTTCATCCTGTTTGTTCCCCAGACTTTGTCCAGCCCAGCACCACGGGCTGGTCCTTGGATGGCCCCACAGGCCAGATCTAAGCACCCCGTAGGCCGGATCCAGCCTTGAGTTTGACAACAGCCCTGATCTAGATGGTAAATATGTTCTGATGCAAAAAAAAAAAATTCCCAACCCCAGCTGCAGAAGACAAGTAGAGTTTGCCAAGTTTGTGGCAGGATTCTCAGTCCATGTAGATTTAAACATTCAGGATAGCAAATCGGATTTCATGCAGAAGGATATCCATGAGCTGGTAGTTTTCTCTGGAACCAAGATTATCAGGAAATGTGATTTGGCCTTCTCTCTTTCTCTCCCCACATGCCCTGACTTGGCTTTAGATGAGGCGTCACAAGATGATAATTGAATTTCATCCTCTCTTTTCATTTGACCTTCTTGTAAACGTCAAGCCAAGGATCTTGCCCATCACATGAACATCCTCACAAATGGATCCAGAAGATAGAGATCTGGGTCACATTTCATCCTCCCCAACCCACCCCATCCAAATGATCTGGAGCTCCTGGTGGCTGCTACGACACGGATATCCGTGATCCACGCCATCGAATAATGCAACCGGTGGTCCCCACCCCATTCTCTTCCCTCCGTTTTTATAAATTGTAAACTTCATACTCCGCCAGAATAAACAGTTTTCCAGCTGTCACCCAATGTATCCATCTTTAGGCCTCCTCCTACGCTTGGTGTTTTTCCAAAAAAACCCTTTTTAAAAAAAATAATTCCTTAAAATGGGGAGGATCCTTCACACCAGAGGTGGTTTTCAGCAGGTTCTGACCAGTTCTGGAGAACCGGTAGCGGAAATTTGGAGTAGTTCGGAGAACCGGTAAATACCACTTCTGGCTGCCCCCCCACCCATCTATTCTCTGCCTCCCGAGTCCCAGCTGATCGGGAGGAAATGGGGATTTTGCAGTAACCTTTTCCTGGGTTGGGGAGGGAATGGAGATTTTGCAGTATCCTTCCCCTGCCACGCCCACCGAACCATGCCACACCTACAGAACCGGTGATAAAAAGAATTGAAACCCACCACTGCTTCAAACATGTCCACAATTAAAATTTAAATTCCTAGATAGATTCTTTGAGTTGTTGAAACACGCAGAATGAAATTAGGATTCCGTGTATAACTGTACAGCTATTAAAACAGACACCAATAGCAATAGCACTTAGACTTACTGTATATACCGCTTTACAGGGCTTTTACAGCCCTCTCTAAGCGGTTTACAGAGTCAGCCTCTTGCCCCCAACAATCTGGGTCCTAATTTTACCCACTTGGGAAGGATTGGAAGGCTGAGTCAACCTTGAGCCAGTCAGGATCGAACTGCCGGCAATGGGCAGAGTTAGCTTGCAATACTGCATTCTAACCACAGGGAGGGAGGGAGGGAGGAAGGAAAGAAGGAAGGAAGGAAAGAAGGAAGGAAGGAAGGAATAACACTTAGACTTATATACCACTTCACAGTGCTTCACAGCCCTCTCTAAGCAGTTTACAGAGTCAGCACGTTGCCCTCAACAATCTGGGTCCTCCATGATCAAGGTATCTCCCCTGCCAGGTAAGAAAAAATTGAGATAGGCACAAACCAATGGGCAGACCACAATCCACTATTCATAAATTGGAAAGAGGAAAGAAGACGTAAGAGATGGACAATGAACCAAAGATTATGTAAAGAAAAAGAATTTAATTTGATGTTAGAAAAGGAAGTAAAAATATTCTTCCAGATAAATAAAATAGAGGAAACCTCTTTACAAAACACATGGGATACTTTAAAAGCATATATAAGGGGCCTAGTAATAGCATATACGAGGAAAAAGAATAAAGAGAAGAAAAAACAATTAGATAATTTAGAGAAAGACCTAAAACAAATAGAACAAAAACTCCAGGAAAAGCCCCAGAACAAAACAATAAGAGAAGAATGGGAAATGATTAAGCATAAATTGAATTTGATAAACCAAATAGAACTAGCCCAAAAAATAAAAATGGCGAAACAAAACTATTTTGAATACGCAAATAAAACGGGCAGATGGCTAGCCTATAAACTGAAAAAAGAACAGAAAAAAAGAATGATATACCAATTGAAAGATGATAAAGGAGAAATTCAACATAGTAAAGAGGCCAAAAAAGAAATTATTAAGAAATTTTATGCGAACCTATATAATCAGGGAAAAAAGGGGAAGACAAAATAAAACAGTACATAGGGAAATCAGGAATGCCAAAAATCACAGAAGAACAAAGAATCACTCTCAATAGGCCAATAACCAAACTAGAACTAGATGAAGTACTGAAAAAGCAAAAAAACAATAAAACACCGGGACCCGACGGGTTACCGGTAGAAATATATAAAACAATGCAAGAAGTATTGGGAGAGAATATGTTGCGATTATATAATGAAGCTATGGAGAAAGCCAAAATACCAAATTCATGGACAGAAGCTATAATAACAATCATTCCAAAAGAAGACACAGATCTCCAGTTAATACAAAACTATAGACCTATTTCATTATTGAATGCCGATTACAAAATATTTGCAGCAATCTTGGCCGAAAGGATTAAATCAGTATTAAATACATATATACACCCAGACCAAAATGGATTTCTGCCGGGACACCAAATAAAGAACAACATGAGAATAATACTTAATGCTTTAGAATATTATGAATCACACCCGGAGAAGCAGGCAGCGTTGGTTTTTCTTGATGCCCAAAAGGCCTTCGATAACCAAAATTGGAAATTTATGATTGAACAACTACAAAATATGCAAATTGGGGAAAAATTTGGGAAAATTATAGCAGAAATCTATACCAAGCAATCAGCAAGGATAATTATGAATGATGACATAACAGTCAAATTTAATATAACAAAAGGAGTCAGACAAGGCTGTCCACTTTCCCCCTTACTATATATTCTATCATTGGAAATCCTGTTGAAAAAAAATAGAGAAGACCAAGGAATTGAAGGTTTAAGGATCAATAGAGAAGAATACAAAGTTCAAGCCTTTGCTGATGACTTAGTGTTTTTGACAGAAAATCCTATGGAATCTATACCTAATTTATTCCAAAAAATAGAAGAATTTGGAGAAGTGGCTGGACTAAAAATCAATAAAAGTAAATCAAAGCTAATTGTTAAAAACCTTACGGAAATCCAAACAAAAGATTTGACAGATAATATACAAATTCAAACAACAAAAAAAATAAAATATCTAGGAATCTGCTTATCTACAAGAACATCAGCAATTAAAGAAAACAATTATGATAAATTACTAGAACAAACAAAGAAAGACTTAGAAAAATGGGAAAATTTACACATTTCATTCCTAGGAAGAATTTCGGCCATCAAAATGACTATATTACCTAAATTTTTATATTTGTTTCAGGTCACCCCAATTAAAATAGATAAACCGTTTTTTGAAAAGCTGAATAAAATAACATCTAAATTTATTTGGCAAGGGAAAAGGCCACGAATAAAATTTAAACTGCTTCAGGATACAAAAGATAGAGGAGGAGCTGCACTCCCTGACTGAGAGGTATACTACCAAGCAGCAGTACTATCGTGGGTCAAAGATTGGATAGAATTAAAGGACTCTAGAATTTTAACAATTGAGGGACACGAACTTCAAACTGGCTGGCACTCCTTTATGTGGGATGAGAAATACAAAACACTTTCATATTTTAAAACACATACAATAAGGAACTCACTATTACAAATTTGGCTTAAAATTAAAAAACAACATTATATGAAGATACCAAATTGGCTAGCACCGGCTGAATCAATTAGGCACCCAAACTTAACAGATAAGACAAAAATAATTAGATATAAAGATATAATTGACTATCAAGGAAAACTAAAGACAAAACAACAATTGGAGACAGATTTACACAGAGGAATAGACTGGTGGACTTACACTCAAATACAATCCAAATATAGAGAACATATAAAAACATATGAAATTTATAATCAAAAACAAGAAATAGATAAAATTATATTAGATTCAGAAAATAAATTAATTAGTAGAATTTATAAATTTCTCCTACGCTATAAATTGGAAGAAGAGACAGTCAAAGAAACGATGATCAAGTGGGCTCAAAATATCAAACACACAATACCTTTGGAAAAATGGGAAAAGTTCTGGCAGGTAAATCTAAAGTTAACGAACGCAACGGCGTACAAGGAAAACCAACTGAAAATGTTTTATCGGTGGCATATGTCTCCAACCAGATTGGCAAAAATACAACCTAAAAATAGCCTAATTTGTTGGAAGTGTAAAAAGGCACAAGGGACTTTCTATCATTTATGGTGGACGTGCCCGGCAGCAAAGAAATTTTGGTCTAACATCAAAAAATGGTTGGAACAAATAACAAAAACACAGATTGAAAAAGAACCAGAAACATTTTTATTAGGAATATTTAACAAATCATACCCTAAGGATATCAAATATCTTACAATCCACATATTAACTGCTGCAAGAATAACCTACGCAAGAAATTGGAAACAAGAAAAAATACCAAGTGAAACAGAAGTAATAGGGAAAATTTTAGAATGCGCTGAAATGGATAGGTTAACCAAAGAATTACAAGAAAAAGAAGAATCAGACTATTATAAAATATGGAATAATTGGTATAATTGGTTAAAAATTAGAAATATACAAAAATATAGGGGATATATTACCGATTGATACATATATATGTAATAAAAAATATTATTAGATTAAAGAGAGGTGAAGGAATATATTATAAGTAGAATTGTAGAACGTCACTCTGAAAAAATGCTTAAGAAGAAATTACACTCTTTTTGTGTATATGTTGTATAAATGTTTGTTGTGTATATGTTACGTATGTCTTTTTTAATATTTATATTCAATAAAAACTATTTTTAAAAAAACAAAACAATCTGGGTCCTCATTTTACCGAGCTCGGAAGGACAGAAGGCTGAGTCAACCTTGGTGAGATTCGAACTGCCAAATTGCAGTCAGCCGGCAGTCAGTAGAAGTAGCCTGCAGTACTGCACTCTAGCCACTGTGGCTCACCAAAAATATTTAGTGTTGACTAGCGCTACCGGATCTAGTAAACCTAGAGTTTTTTTTTAGTTTTATTAAAACTGCAAAATGAATTAGCACCTGGAAAGAGTCTAGGAATCGTCTATAAATGTTACGAGTCTAGGAATTACGAAAAGGAAACTCACAACGAGAGAACGATTAAAGGTGATTTTGTCAATGCCGATGGTGTTTTAAGTAGTGCTCCAGATGTTCTGGGGTTGCGCCCAAGGCACCTATGACTATCGGTGCTACCTTTGCTTTCTTTTGCCACAGTTATTCTATTTGCAGCAGTGGTGGGTTCCTCCCGGTTCGGCCAAGCCGGTAGCGGTGACAATATGACGCACCGAACCGGTTCTCTTTGTTCGGGAGCTGGGCCCTCCTGCCCCACCCGCGTTATTCTTACCTTTTATTTGGCCCCGCCCCCAATCTATTCGCTGCCTCCCGAGTCCCAGCTGATGGCTAGAAAGAAAAAAAACTGTTTAAACTCTTGCCCCGGGACTTCAAAGGGCCGCCCTACAGCTGATCAGTGTTAAAAGCCAGAGTGGTGGTAGACCGGTGCCCCCAAAAACAAATGGGTAGACCGGTACAGCTCTGCAAGCAGTGAAAAGCCTGGTAGACCAGTACCTCTGCTAAATCCTAAAGAATTGTCACATGGCCATCAAGCCACGCCCACAAAATAAGCCATGCCCACAGAACCGGTAGTAAAAAAATTTAGAACCCACCCCTGATTTGCAGGTGATTTTTCTCCAGTTCTTACTCTTCTCTTCTGCTGTCTCCAGGTATTGCCACGTCTGCTATCCAGATTTTCGTGTGTGTGTCTTTCTATCAACAATTATTAATTCTGGGGTCTTCTGTGTGGCAGATGTTGTCCATTTGAATTCTAAAGCCCCAAAGCAATGTAGCTTCATGTATTTATTTTGTCGTCCCACCAGTTCTTGCTTGCAGGCCAATGATATTTCTTGCAGATCTTCCGATGCACCATTGTTGCTACTTTGTCATGCCGTTGTTGGTAGCCAATTTGGGCGATCTTCCTGCAGCAGCTAACCAGGTGGTCCACAGTTTCTTCAGCTTCTCTGCAGAGACGGCACTCGCGGTCTGTTGCTGTCTTCTCAATTCTGTCTTTGCGTGCATTTGTTCTTAAGGCTTGGTCTTGTGCAGTCAGAATTAATGCCTTGGTAAGGCTGCACTTGGAATACGGCATCCAGTTTTGGTTCACCACAATGTAAAAAAGATGTGGAGACTCTAGGAAGAGTGCAGAGAAGAGCAACAAAGATGATTAGGGGACTGGAGGCTAAAACATATAAAGAATGGTTGCTGGAATTGGGTTTGTCTAGTTTAATGAAGTGGAGGACTAGGGGAGACATGATAGCAGTCTTCCAATATCTCATGGGCTGCCCCAAAGAAGAGGGAGTCAAGCTATTCTCCAAGCCACTTGAAGGCAAGACAAGAAGCAGCGGATGGAAACTAATCAAGGAGAGAAGCAACCTAGAACTGAGGAGAAATTTCCTGACAGTGAGAACAATTAATCAGTGGAACAACTTGCCTCCAGAAGTTGTAAATGCTCCAACACTGGAAGTTTTTAAGATGTTGGATAACCGTTTGTCTGAAGTGGTGTAGGGTTTCCTACTTGGACGGGTGGGGTGGGGTGGGGTTTGGACTAGATGACCTACAAGCTCCTTTCCAACTCTGTTAATCTGAATCTATCTCAGATGATCAAAGGTCTGGAGACTAAAACATGAAGAATGGTTGCAGGAACTGGGCATGGCTGGTCTAGTGAAGAGAAGGACCAGGGGAGACATGATAGCAGTCTTCCAATATTTGAGGGGCTGCCACAGAGAGGAGGAAGGGGGTCAAGCTATTCTCCAAGGCACCCGAAGGCCAGACAAGGAATAATGGATGGAAACTGATCAAGGAGAGATTCAACCTGGAAATAAGGAGGAATTTTCTGACAGTGAGACCAATCAACCAACGGAAGAGAAGTTGCCTTCGGAAGTTGTGGGAGCTTCATCACTGAAGGCATTCAAGAAGAGACTGGACTGCCATCTGTCAGAAATGGTGTAAGGTCTCCTGCTCGGATTGGCGGTGGAGGGAGGTGGTGTTTGGACTAGATGACCTACAAACTCCCTTCTAATTCTGTTAATCTGAATCTATCTCAGATGATCGAAGGTCTGGAGACTAAAACATGAAGAACGGTTGCAGGGACTGGGCATGGCTAGTCTAGTGAAGAGAAGGACTGAGAAGGAAATGAGTGTTGTGGTCTGCCAGCGGCCTGCGGAGCTGGCAGCAGAGTTAGACAGTGAGGAGGCTGGGAAGGAACATGGTGTAGGGCAGTGATGGCTAACCTTTTTGCCGTCATGTGCCAAAAGTGGGGGGAGCGCAGGGGAGGTCACACACATGTGTCCAAACCCATAATTCAGTGCGCCCCACCCCCCGCACATGCGCGCATGAGCCCCCCGTGCTCCCCCCTCTTTTTGCACGCAATGGCATGGTGGGCCCGGTAGGCCCATTTTTCGACCTCCCCAGGCTCCAGAGGCTTTTTTGGAGCCTGGGAAGAGCAAAAAAAACCTCCCCCCCCCTGGAAGCCAGAAACAGCCTATTTCCCGACTTCTGGTGGGACTGAATAGGCTCATTTTTCACCCTCCCCAGGCTCAAGAGGCTTTCTAGGAGCCTGGGGAGGTGAAAACAGCCTTCCCCATCTCCTGGAGGCCAGAAATAGCCCGTTTCCTGACTTCCGGTGGGCCTGGAAGGCCTGAAAATTAGCTGGCCGGTGCGTGCATGCACGCTGGAGCTGAGCTAGGGCAACGCTCGTGTGCCCACAGATATGGCTCCACGTGCCACCTGTGGCACGCGTGCCATAGGTGCGCCATCACGGGTGTAGGGGCTCCTGCTTGGGTGGGGGGTTGGACTAGATGTCCTACAAGACCCCTTCCAACTCTGTTCATCTACATCTGTATCATAAACCCATGGTGCTTCCTTAACAGTCATGGTCAGCCATTTGATCCCCGGGTAGCTACAGTAAATCCAAGAAAGAGCATTGTTAAAAAACACACACGCACACCAGGGATAGCACGGCATTCACGAAAGGAAAACTTGTGTGGACCAGAAACAGTCAGAAGGACTATCAGTGACTGTTCTCCTGGCTCCATAAATTTGAGAAGGGAACTCGTGATGTGAAAGGAAGGCTCAGAAGCACCAACATCAAAAGGGATGCAAGTCCAGAGAAGCTGGAAAGGGGCAGATAAACTGGTTGGGTTCAGCCTTCAGCTCCAACTATCTCGAGAAAACTGGTCCTGTTTTCTTCCTTTGACTTCACAAACCCCCTTGCGGGAGATTGGCTGGAAATTAACATGCTGCCTGCTGAACAAACAATCCTTGTGTGTTGTGTTCTGAGCAGAAGGTTTGACTGGCAGATCAGCCCCTAAGGAAAGGAACCGAAATCTTATGCCTTACAAGGCAGATCTGGGATTTGCCCCAAGTCCAAGGAGGATGGAAGGAAACATGACTCTCTGTGTGCACCACAGATGGACATGAAAGATCTATCTTCCCGCTGTAAGACAGCCAAGGGGTGTGGGCAGCCTCAGTGTTGGGACTACAAAGTCTGTTTTATAACAATTCCTTATATGGGGGGGATGGCACGCAGCGGATGTGTCTCCAGTGACGCAGTGACTGTGGCTGGCTTTGATGTGAGACACTTCACTGGGGTATTTAGGATTTATTAGATTTCTATACCGCCCTTCTCCCGAAGGACTCAGGGCGGTGTACAGCCATATTAAAACACATATAAATATACAAAATTTAAAACAATTTAAAATTGAATATATAAAAATTTGGCCCATAGATTAAAACACGCATACACCCATTCTAAAATTTGTATTAGGCCAGGCCAGCTTGTTGGAACAAGAGGCGCGGCAAAAGGTACGCAGGTCAGGGATGAGACGAATCTCAAGGGACAGCTCATTCCAGAGGGCTGGTGCCCCCACAGAGAAGGCTCTCCCCCTGGGTGTCGCCAGTTGGCATTGTCTGGCCGACGGCATCCTGAAGAGCCCCTCTCTGTGGGAGCGTATTGGCCGGTGGGAGGCTGTTGCTGGCAGCAGGCAGTCTCGTATATACCCTGGTCCTAAGCCATGGAGCACTTTAAAGGTGGTGACCACCACCTTTAAACCACCTGGGTGAAGATGGAGGCCATTTAATAATAGTAATAATAACTTTATTGTCGTTGTACATGTATACACAGTATACCCATACAACGAAATTCACTTAACACCCAAAGACCAGGTCCAACACACATAACAATCCCCATGTCGAGCATTAATCAACCCTCGACACCTCGATGCCCTGACGGAAGGCCATCATGTCACACACCAAATGGACGAGGCGGGAGGGGGGCTGATGGGCACAGGTGACGGTGACGGGGATAGGATAAGTACGGGTAGACTATGAACTCATTGGCGGTGGGAATAGAAGGACTCGTGTTGGGTGTCGGGTAGCGAATCTTGGAGGCAGAGCAGACACCTCTGATTAATGTGCGGCGGCCCGGTGATGTCCCTATCACGCGACCACGCTGACTGCATCGGCGGCAGATTTGAAGCAAACGCCCACCAGCTGGAACGGCTGAGGAGAACGCACTCCCGGCAATTAGAGCAGAGTGGAATTATAAAGAGGCGCTGAGTGGCGGACGCCCTCAGTGCCGACTTTATGCGTCTTATCGATCTGGCGTCGACCAGAAGCTGTCGTGTAGCATGAAAATAAACCGGGTTTGCTTGCTTCACTGAGTGTCAGCTATCTGTATTTCCCAGGAGTCTGCATCGGTAGCCTACCGGAGCCGAGACCCCAAACATACTCCCACCCACCCACAAATTCCCCACCTCTAAACCACCCAAACATCCACACAACAGACCAAGTCATGCTGTCCAACAGCTCACTGATGGTGGCCCTTTAGTTCATTGTTGAGTGAAATTATAGCTCTGGGATAAAAACTATTCAGAAAATGTGTGGTCTGAGTTTTAATTGTTCTATATATTCCGCCAGAAGGCAACAATCCAAAAAGGATTGTAAGCAGGATGGGAAGAGTCTCTGAGACTCTGAGAATGTTGTGCAACTTCCTCAAACAGCGAGATTCGAAGATGTCGTCCAGGGCTGGTAGCTGGAGTCCGATGATATTCTGGGCAGTTTTAATGATTCCCTGTAGAGCTTTTTGCAGAGCTGCTCCCATACCATGCAAGAATGCCGTATGTCAGGACACTCTCAATGGTGCTGCGATAGTAGGACAGAAGTAGATGCTGAGATAGATTTATTTCCACACACCTTCACGCACTTTAGTAACTGTAGATCCTTGCTTACATGGAAGGGACCTAGTTGTTGAACTAGCCAGCAATCACTTCTATAGGAGGTTCGTCTACTCACACTGTTGAGAAGGCAACCTTGGATATCAACCTCAAACTCCATGTTTGTAGGCCACCTTTAGGGTCAGGATTGGGACCCAAGCAGGGGTAGGATTCAGCCGGCTCAGACCTGTTCGGGCAAACCAGATTTTATCATCTGGTTCCCCTAATTTTACAGCCGGTAATTTTACATCCGGTTCATCAAACCGGTAGTTGCAAGGATTGGCTGACCCCGCCCTTCTCAGGAGTCTCCATGCAGCCCGTTTTGCAGGTAAGTGCAGGGCCTGTGCGGCAGCTCTAGGAGGGCGAAAAACGGGCCTCCCGGAACTTCCTCTGGAGCCTGGGAAGGGTGAAAAGCCCCCCCCCCACCGTGGTGCAGGAGGCTACGCTCCCATGGCCACGTCCATCCAGCAACTGGGCAGAGAATCGTTTGCTAAAATTTTTCAATCCCACCCCTGGACCCAAGACTCTTGGCATGACTAGCTCATATCTGGTAGTTAGAAGGATGAAATAGATCTTCTGTATCAGTTGTAGTCAAAATGGATCAGTCTTCTATTGATGGTCTTGAGTACAGCTGGCACATGGATCAGTCTTCCAGATGCTGACTACAGTTGGCAGGTGGACCACTCTTTTCAATGCTCGTCTACATCTGTTATCACCTTTGTTGATTACACTGATTGGGATTGTTGGCCAAGATGATTGGTGGGGGTTGTACTTCCTGAGGGCTGGTTATGTGTATGACTTCAAAGGTAGGACTGTGATGTTAACCAATTCAGACAGGAACACTGGCAAGATAGTCATCTTACCTTCCTCTCTTCTGATCCTTCGATGGTCCTCAGAGTTAGGGACTCCTTAGGTGGTCCTGACAGATTTAGCACCTGGATCTCACTTGTTGGCTAACTCATGGTCATGACCAAGTCATGAAGAAGGGAGAAGGCCATCTCCTTGCCTGTAGACCGAGAGAGAGAGAGAGATGAGATGATTTAGTTAAGCTGGACAAATAAATCATCTCGACCCAAAGCATCTCAACTAGGAAGAGCCTGATGAGCATAGACAGAGATGCAACGAACACCTCTCTCTACTAGGATGAAGCCATGATTGATATCACAGTCAGGCTTTTAACTGTCCTACCTCAAACAGTGTAGTGTAGTGGTTAAAGAATGGATGACACCATCTAACCATCTCCTCCTCTGATGTCCCTTTCTCCTCTTGCCTTCCAACTTTCCCAACATTGGGGTCTTCTCCAAGAAATCCTCATTTGGTGGCCAAAGTATTTGAGCTTAAGCTTCTAAAGAGCAGTCAGGGTTGATTTCCTTCAGGATCGACTGACTGACTTGATCTTGCAGTCCGGAGTCTTTTCCAATACCACAATTTGAAAGCAACAATAAAAACCTATTTCCCCCCCCCAACCAAACATTTCCTCTTTGACCCTTGAACGACTTATAAACAATGGCTGGTTTGCCCTCCATTGGTATGCTTTTATTCTTATTTTAATTCCATGTTTTGATGAATTGAGGGCGCACGCCAAGCAGAGGTGGTATTCAGCCGGTTCGTACCGGTTTGTGCGAACCGGTAGCAGAGATCGCAGGTGGGCCTGCCCCCCACCCCCACCCCGGCGCTATGCCGTCCTATTTAGGCATGTTTTTGAGGCTGGGCACATGCGTGAAAGGCTGGGAACATGCATGGAAGTTGCGCACGAGCAGGGCGAACCGGTGGTAACGAAATGTGAAACCCACCGCTGATGCCAAGCCATCGGGAGTTGGCCAAGGTCAAGAGCACAAATAACTTCAACTACCGTGTTTCCCCAAAAATAAGACTGTCTTATTTTTTTTGAACCCTGAAATAAGCCTTCTTTTTGAGCCTTATTGCCATGCGCTCAAAAGCCCGATTGGGCTTATTATCAGGGGATGTCTTATTTTTGGGGGAAACAGAGTAGATAGATGGATGGATGGATGGATGGTTAAAAGATGGATGGCTAGATAGATATAAATAGATCTAGATGGATGGATAGATAGATGATAGATAGAGATAGATAGATGTAGAGATAGATAGATAGATAGATAGATAGATAGATAGATAGATAGATAGATAGATAGATAGATAGATAGATAGATACATACATACATACATACATACATACATACATACATACATACAGTGTTTCCCTGAAAATAAGACCCTGTCTTATATTTCTTTGAACCCTGAAATAAGCGCTTGGCCTTATTGCCATGCGCTCAAAAGCCCGATTGGGCTTATTAGCAGGGGATGTCTTATTTTGGGGGAAACAGGGTATAAACAAATAAGATCTAACTCTTTACTATAAGCTTCTCAGGCCACAAAAGTCTCAGCCCAGCTTCATCCACCTTTCCTTAAGGAGATCGGATGCTTTTTTTGAACTTCTTGGTTGGCCCTGCAGGAGGAATAAGGCGGAATGAACTAGAAACGATCTGCACCAAGCAAGTTCATCCCCCTTCAAAACATGTGACCAAGTCTGTTTATTCAGATAGCCGCTTTATTGTAGAGTTTTAGTCACGGAGGAAATGTCTAACAGTAATTAGACACATGATAGAAAGATGCTCTACTGCATCTTCAAAGCTCTTTCTTCAACAGATCTCTCTTGTTTGCAAGACAGCGAGCCAACAAGCCAAGCTGAAGGTTGTCCTTGTTGTCCTTCTGGTTTCTTTTTCTTTCTTTTTTTTTCCGTTCCAAAATAACTCGTTTGAACCGCAAAGAAAAATAGCATAAAATATCATAAATAAATAAATAAAAATAAAAGCCCAACCTTAGATAACTCCACACCCCAAAATTTGAGCAAAGCACAGAAAAATCTTAAAGAAGGGCATCCTTTAAGGGTTCGCGGAGAATGACGTACTCCAGAGGGAGCTGAACGTGGAGCAAGAAATGGAAAAAAATAAAAGGTTATTTGGGGTTAAAATTCGGAAAGGTCTGCTTTCGGCGCCAATGGGACCCCTCTCCCCGCAAGAGAAGCAAACATTTGGTGTTAGGGTTCCAAGCAGGGGTGAAATGCTCCCGGTTCGGACTGGATCGCCCGATCCGGTAGCAATGGAAGCAGGTGGTTCGGAGAACTGGTAGCAAAAAATACCTGCCCCCCCCGCCCATGCCCAGCTGAGCCACACAATCATCAGAGGCTTTTTTTTTCCTTTTAAAAGCATTTTTTCTACAACTTATTTGGTCGAAAAAATGCTTTTAAAAGTAAAAAAAAAAGCCTCTGATGATCGCGCAGCTCAGCTGGGATCGTCAAAGGCTTTTAAAAGAAAAAAAACCCTTTTTTTTCTTTTAAAAGCCTCTGACGATCAAGCAACTCAGCTGGGATCGTCAGAGCCTTTTGAAAGCATTTTTTTTACAACCTCTTCGCCAAAGAGGTTGTAGAAAAAATGGTTTTAAAAGTAAAAAAAAAAAAAAAGGCCATGCCCACCCAGTCACATTACCTCCCCCACCAAGCCATGCCTACAGAACCAGTAGTAACAAATTTTAGATTTCACCACTGGTTCCAAGTAACTGATCCAACGAAATCAAAACTCTGAGGCCTGGAGTTTCCTCAAAGTAAGAATTTATTAGGAATGCCATATTGGCACAGCTGGTGAAAACCCGACCCAAGGTTTTCCCCACCTAAATCCAAATCCAAATCCAAATCCAAATCCAAATCCAAATCCAAATCCAAATCCAAATCCAAATCCAAATCCAAATCCAAATCCAAATCCTGTCTGTCTGTCTGTCTGTCTGTCTGTCTGTCTGTCTGTCTGTCTATCTATCTATCTATCTATCTATCTATCTATCTATCTATCTATCTATCTATCTATCTATCATCTACCTATCCATCCATCCATCCACCCACCCATCCACTTATCTACCCATCTATCCATCATCATCTCTCTCTCTCTGTATGTGTGTGTGTATCTTCCATCCATGCATCTAGCTATGCACATTTTCTCTTAGTACAAGCATTCTTAAGGTAGCAAAATTACCGTATTTTTCTGCATTCTGATTACATATCCAGAAGGATGCTGCAGAAGTTATAAGTGTGAAAATCAGTCATGTCACTTTTTTCAATGCTGTGGTAACGTCCAACACTAAACGAGCTGTTGTAAATTGAGGATTATCTGTATCTATATCTTTATCTACTATATATTTATATCTATCTATAAATCATCTCTATCACCTCTACCATATCTATCTATCTATCTATCTATCTGTCTGTCTGTCTGTCTGTCTGTCTGTCTGTCTATCTATCTATCTATCTATCTATCTATCTATCTATCTATCTATCTATCTATCATCTACCCACCCCCCCATCCATCCATCTATCCATCCATCTAGCCATCTATCATCTCTCTATGTGTGTATCTTCCTTCCATCCATCCATCCACCCATCCGTCTGTCCATCCGTCCACCCACCCACCTATATATCTATCATCTCTCTCTCTCTGTATGTATCTTTGTATGTATCTTCCTTCCATCCATCCATCTATCCATCCATCCATCCATCCATCCATCCATCCATCCATCCATCCATCTACCTATCTATCCACCCATCTATCTGTCTGTCACCTGTGTGTATGTGTCATCCATCCATCTAGCTATGTACAAGCATTCCTAAGGTAGCAAAATTACTCTCAGGTGCCATTCTAAACTCAAAATGTTAAGCAGGTTCTCCCCTCTTTTTTATTATTTTATTTATTTATTTTATTAGTCATATTTCTATGCCGCCCACTCTCCGAGGACTCTGGGCGGCCTACACCAAAGACAGTATATAAAATAGCATATTGCCCCCTAACAATCTGGGTCCTCATTTTACCCACCTCGGAAGGATGGAAGGCTGAGTCAACCTTGAGCCGGTGAGATTTGATCCGCTGATCTGCTGAACTAGCAGTCAGCTGAAGTAGCTGCAGTACTGCGCTCTAACCACTGCGCCACCTCAGCTCTAACCCTTTTCTAACCCTTGCAGGGCAGGGGAGGGTTCTACTTACCTTTACTACCGATTCGCAATGGATTTGAAGCAGTGGTGAAATGCAAAATTTTTTGCTACCGGTTCTGTGGGAGTGGCTTGATGGGTGTGGCTTGGTGGGGGGTTAATGTGACTGGGTGGGGGTGTCCAACTTTTTTTTTTTTACTTTTTAAAGCATTTTTTTTTACTACCGGTTCGCCCGAACCGTTAGTTTTTATTCATACCGGTTTGCCCGAACAGGAGCAAACTGGTACCATTTCACTCCTGGTTTGAAGCCGTGAATTAAAAAAAATATTCCTTTTTATCAGAACCTTTTTATCTGTTCTTTAGGCTGCGTTTTCCTAGAGCCATGATGGTGAACCTATGGCACGCGTGCCATAGGTGGCACATGGAGCCGTATCTGTGGGCATGCGAGCATTGCCCTAGGTCAGCTCCAGATGCATGCGCATGCCAGCCAGCTGATTTTCAGCTGCCCCTCCCCTCCCAGGTGTCTCCACACAGCCCGTTTTGGATGTCAGGTAAGTACAGGGCTCACACGGAGGTTCTGGGAGGACGTTTTTTTGGCCTCCAGAGGGCCTCCTGAGGGGTGGGGAGGCTGTTTTTGCCCTCCCCAGGCTCCAAGAAAGCCTCTGGAGCCTGAGGAGGACGAACAACGGGCCTGCAGGGCCCACCGGAAGTCGTGAAATAGACCATTTCCGGCCTCCAGAGGCTTCAGTGAGGCCTGCTAGGCCCAAAACAGAGTGGGGGGGAGGGTTGCGTGCACGTGCGCATGCACGGGGGGGGGGCAGGGCACGGAGGGCATTAAATTATGATTGAAGCCATGAGATATATATATATATATTAATTTGATTTATATGCCGCCCTTCTCCAGAGACTCAGGGCGGCTTACAATGCGTTAAGCAATAGCCTTCATACTTTTGTATATTTTATACAAAGTCAGCTTATTGCCCCCACAATCTGGGTCCTCATTTTACCAACCTTAGAAAAGATGGAAGGCTGAGTCAACCTTGAGCCTGGTGAGATTCGAACTTACAGTAATTGCAGACAGCTGGTGTTAATCACAATGCTATCAGTCTGCTGAGTCACCAGGCCCGTTTTTATCAGAACCTTTTTATCTGCTCTTTAGGCTGCGTTTTCCTAGAGCCGTGATGGTGAATCTATGACACACGTGCCACAGGTGGCACACAGAGCCATATCTGTGGGCACGCAAGCGTTGCCCTAGCTCAGCACCAGCACACATGCACACGCTGGTCACCTGATTTTCGGCCGTTCTGGGCCCACTGGAAGTCAGGAAATGGGCTGTTTCTGGCCTCTGGAGGGCCTCCTCGGGGGTGGGGAAGCCGTTTTCGCCCTCCCCAGGCTCCAAAAAAGCCTCTGGAGCCTGGGGAGGGCGAAAAATGGACCTACCGGGCCCATCGCGCCATTGAGTACCAAAAGCGGTGAGAGCGTGGGGGGGGTCACACGCACATGTGCGGGGGGGCGCATTGAATTATGGCTGTGGGCACGCACACGCACAAACCCCCTGCGCTCTCCCCGTTTTTGGCACACGATGGCAAAAAGGTTAGCCTAGTCTAAATACTCTAGAGTATTTATTTTTATTTCATCCAAAAGAATGTCAGCAGTTCTTTTGTTTTTCTCTAAAAAGAAAAGGGTTAACACTTTCTTTTTCTTCGTGCTGAGATGTGAACAGGAAAAGAAGAAAGATCAAACAAGGCAGAACTGTTTCTTTTGATTTTCCTCAAGTCCCCTTTTCCACGTATAATTTCATTTCATTTCAAGTGTTTTCCACAATCTGAGAGAAAGGAAATGCTATTTTCCTCCCGAGATGTGAGCCTTGGTATGTATTTTACATCGATCAAAAGAGAGCGTTTCCTAGGAATAAATATTTAAATGCAACTTTTGAACGGTATAAAGTGCACTACAGCATTTTAAGAAGTGTGATCTCTAGAAGGTAAACACATTTTCAGTTGCTTGTTGTCTTAAAATATTGACTATTTTCTTCAAAAGGTATGTAAATATATATATTTCTTAAACCTCCCAGGTCCTGGGTGGTCAGCTAAGGAAAAGAACAATATGGAAACAGATTTGGCCAAGGCCTTTACTGTTGATAGGCTCCAAACAGGAATATATTTCTTTCTGCTTCTGTTTTTACAGAAAGTTCTCATTCAACAACTGTTTGTTTAGTGACCATTTACAGTGAGGACATTTTCTCATAAGATGGGTCTGTCTCAATGCCATGCACAGAACCCAACTCCCGAGCGGAGGAACTGTCTTTTAAAAATGGACAAAGGATGTTGCTGGGAGATACAGAACAGGGTGAGACAGCATCCATAATTTCGTCCTCCAGGATAGAGATTGTTGGGTTTGAAAAGGGAAATGCTTTTATTGTTATTTCTCATTTGCTTTTTTTTTTTTAATTTGATTTATATGCTGCCCTTCTCCGGAGACTCAGGGCAGCTTACAATGCGTTAAGCAATAGCCTTCATACTTTTGTATATTTTATACAAAGTCAGCTTATTGCCCCCACAACTGGGTCCTCAATTTACCTACCTTAGAAAGGATGGAAGGCTGAGTCAACCTTGAGCCTGGCGAGATTCGAACCTGCAGTAATTGCAGGCAGCTGGTCTTAATAAGAGGGTGTTTTAGACCACTGTACTACCAAAGCCCTTTTGATGTACAGTGGTGGGATTCCACGGTTGTAACAACCAGGTCGCTTCGTGCGCCCTCTGGAGGCCGGAAATGGACCCGTTTCCGGACTTCAGGTAGGCCCGGTTTTCGCCCTCCCCAGGCTCCAGAGGCTTTCCTGGAGCCTCCAGGAGGGCGAAAACGGCCTCCCCTGGCACCGGAGGCCCTCCGGAGGCCGGAAACAGGCCCCTTTCCAGACTTCCGGTAGGCCTCCGTGTGTGCCCTGCACTTACTTGGCATCCAAAACAGGACGCGTGGAGATTCTTGGGAGGGGAGGAGCAGGGTGGGCGGGGTCAGCCAGTCCTTGGAACAACCGGTTCGCCGAACCAGATTAAAATTAACATCTGGTCCGAACTGCCTGAATCCCACCCCGGCCCTTATAGCTACATTGAAAAATCTTACTTTAATTCTGCTTATTCTGAGAATGTTATGAGTTTATAATTATTATATTATATATTGTTATATTATTATTCTAATTACAGTAATAGGATATTATTATATTCTAGTTCTGATCTGGAGGCTGAAACGTACGAAGAACAATTGCAGGAATTGGCTATAGCTGCTTTAATGAAAAGAAGGACCAGGGGTGACATGATGGCAGTCTTCCAATATTTGCTACAAAGACGAGGGGTTCAAGCTATTTTCCAAAGCGCTAAAAGGCAAGACAGGAAACAATAGATGGAAACTAACCAAGGAGAGAAGCAACCTAGAATTAAGGAGAAATTTCCTACCGGTGAGAACAACCAATTAGTAGAAGAGCTTGCCTTCAGAAGTTGTGGCTGCTCCATCACTGGAGGCTTTTAAGAAGAGATTGGGACAGGCATTTGCCTAAAATGGTGCAGACTAGTGATGGCTAACCTTTTTGCTGTCATGTGCCAAAAGTGGGGAGAGTGCGGGGGGTTTGCGCGTGTGCGTGCCGACACCCATAATTCAATGTGCCCTGCCCCCTGCACATATGTGCTTTACCCCCCCACGCTCCCCGCACATGCACGTGTTACCCTCCCCCACTTTTGGCACGCAATGGCACGGTGGGCCTGGTAGGCCCGTTTTTCGCCCTCCCCAGGCTCCAGAGGCTTTCTTGGAGCCTGGAGAGAGCAAAAACGGCTCCTCCCCACAGAGGCCCTTCAGAGGCTGGAAACAGCCTGTTTCCTGATTTCCGGTGGACCCAGAAGGGCCATTTTTCACTGTCCTAGAAAGTTTAGGAGCCTAAAAGAGGCTCTTAGAAAGCCTCTGGTGCCTGGGGAGGGCAAAAACGGCATTTCCCTCCCCCCCGGAGGCCCTCTGGAGGCCGGAAACAGCCCGTTTCGCGACTCCCGAAAATCAGGTGGCTGGCGCGTGCTGGAGCTGAGCTAGGACAACACTCATGTGCCCACAGATATGGCTCTGCGTGTCACCTGTGGCACGCGTGCCATAGGTTTGCCATCACAGGTGTAGACTGTCCTGATTGGGGTTGGACTAGATGACTTCCAAGTTTCTCCCAACTCTACTTTTCTATGTTCTAGTGATTTATAAAACAGAGGCCTATTTCCTGCTTGGTCCTTGTGACTGAACGTGTCTTGGGGGCAGTGGTGGGTTCCTCCCGGTTCGGTCCGGTTCAGCCAAGCCAGTAGCGGTGACGATACGACGTCACCGAACCGGTTCCACCCCCGCCCCCCCACCCACGTTATTCTTACCTTTTATTTGGTCCCACCCCCAATCTATTGCTGCCTCCTGAGTCCCAGCGGATGACTAGAGCGGGAAAAAAACTGTTTAAACTCTTGCCGCGGGGCTTCAAAGGGCCGTCCTACAGCTGATCAGTGTTAAAAGCAAACAAATGAGTCGGGTCGTAAGTGCGAGGACTGGTTGTAAGTGCGAGGACCTTCCAGAAATGACTCTGACCAGCTTGCCACGCCTGCCTAGTCACATGACCTCCAAGCCACACCCACAAAATAAGCCACGCCCATAGAACCAGTAGTAAAAAAAATTAGAACCTACCCCTGCTTGGGGGGGCGGGCAGGCCTAAATGACTCCCCCCCTCCCATCTGCCAAAGTGACATATTAGCCCTCTTCCAACCAGCAAGCTCAAGGGAATAAGCGATATAAATCAAGAATTCTCTGCGTGCAACCCTGTTGGGAATTGCCGATCTGAACACACAAAGAGAAATTCATCTCAGAAGACCAAAGGGACGTTCTGGGCACAGATCCTGGTTTGTTCAGAGGACACGTCTTGCCCGAAGGAGGACAAGTAACTTAGTTATGGACCAGTTTAAAATTAACCGGCTGAATACCACCTCTGGTTATAGACTTTCAAAACTTCTCCGGTTTTGGTTTTAAATAAATTCCACCACGAAAGAAGTAGAATAGTTCAATGGCAGAAAGTAACACCATTTCAGGCCATCTGGTGGCACTAAGGCTTCACGGAAAAGTGGTTTATGAGTTGGTTAAAAAAAACAACAACACCGTGGTCGGGAGAGAAGGTAGCTTGGTGATGGGCACCACAATCCTGGGAATGTCCTAACCAGGGGTGAAATGCTCCCGGTTCGGACCAGATCGCCCGATCCGGTAGCGATGGAGGCAGGTGGTTCGGAGAACCGGTAGCAAAAATCCCTGCTCCCCCCCCATGCCCAGCTGAGCTGCCCACCTCATCAGAGGCTTTTTTTTTTAACTTTTAAAAGCATTTTTTCTACAAGAACCAAAGAGGTTGTATGGTTGATGTTTTCTGAACATGGGTTTTCGATTGCAGATCTTTCATTACTCAAGCAGGTAACTTCAACACCTACTGTTCATCAGCTGTTCCACTAGTTGATTGAGGACAATTAACCAGAGGAACAGCTTGCCTTCAGAAGTCGCAGGTCCTCCATCCCTGGAGGTTTTAAAGAAGGGACTGGACAGTCACCTGTCGGAAACTCCTGCTTGAGCAGGGAGTTGGACTAGACCAGGGATCTGCAACCTTAAATACTCAAAGAACCATTTGGACTCGTTTCCCACAGAAAAGAAAACACCGGGATCCACAAAACCTGGGTGGGCGTGGCCAACTCAATGTCACTCACTTCCACCAGTCACATGACCCCCCCTAGCCACGCCTACACAGCCAGTCATTAGGGCAGAGAACCAGTTGTTAAAAAACACCAGGAAACCACAAAATCCTTTTGACGTATCTCTCTCTCCCCTCCCTCCCCCCTCTCTCTGTATCTATGTCTCTCTCTATCTCTCTCTCTCTCCCCCTCTCTCTGTATCTCTCTGTGTCTCTCTCTCTCTCCCTCTCTGTATCTCTCTGTGTCTCTCTCTCTCTCCCTCTCTCTGTATCTCTGTGTCTCTCTCCCCCTCTCTCTGTATCTGTGTCTCTCTCTCTCTCCCCCTCTCTCTGTATCTCTCTCTCTCTCCCCCTCTCTCTGTATCTCTCTATGTCTCTCCCTCTCCCTCTCTCTGTATCTCTCTGTCTCTCTCCCCCCTCTCTCTGTATCTCTCTATGTCTCTCTCTCTCCCCCTCTCTGTATCTCTCTCTCTCTCTCTCCCCCTCTCTCTGTATCTCTCTATGTCTCTCTCTCTCCCTCTCTCTGTATCTCTCTGTGTCTCTCTCCCCCTCTCTCTGTATCTCTCTATGTCTCTCTCTCTCCCCCTCTCTCTGTATCTCTCTATCTCTCTCTCCCCCTCTCTCTGTATCTCTCTATGTCTCTCTCTCCCTCTCTCTGTATCTCTCTATGTCTCTCTCTCTCCCCTCTCTCTGTATCTCTCTATCTCTCTCTCTTCCCCTCTCTCTGTATCTCTCTATGTCTCTCCCTCTCTCCCTCTCTCTGTATCTCTCTATGTCTCTCTCTCTCCCCCTCTCTCTGTATCTCTCTATCTCTCTCTCTCCCCCTCTCTCTGTATCTCTCTATGTCTCTCCCTCTCTCCCTCTCTCTGTATCTCTCTGTCTCTGCCCTGGCCGCATGAATTGTGTCAGATCAAGAGTTTGGTGGAACAAAGAGAGAACGTGGGTCTTCCTTTAGCAATGTGCAGTCAACCGAAGGAAGACAACTGGTTGAGGCACTTTTTACGGGAGTCTCTTGAGTCAAAAAGAGGATCATGAGTTGCCTGCTTCAAAAACAGACCCGGACTATCAGGTTACTCTGATACGCACAAGATACCAAGAAGCAAAACTCTTAACATTACCTACGGATTAGGTTACGTTCCAGCCTCACCTTCCCAGTCCTTGTTGGTCGCAATTTGGATTCATGGTCAGCATCTTGACTCGTGGTCAACCATTTCCTTGCTGCAAAGAAGGAAAGAAGATGGGTAGATATGTATTCTTTAAGCAGATGACACTCGGTGTGCATTCCCACGAACACTTATTCCTAACTACACTCCTATGTACCATGTTCTTTCTCAGACACCCATTTTGTAATATCTAGATCAGGGGTTGGCAACTTTAAACACTCAAAGAGCCATTTCTTTTTCCACAGAAAAGAAAACACCGGGAGCCACAAAACCCTTCCTGTGCCTGACTATTTCCTGAGTGGCCACAGAACCAGCATATGTAGTTGAATTAAACATTCTGTTTTCTTCTGAAACTTTTTTTTTCTTGGATTTATCCGTAGTTGGCCTACCGGGGGTGCAAAAGCTCAATAAATTGTGTGCTGGCGAGTATCTTGCAAATATTTGTATTTACCACATTTACCACCTTAATTTTTGGGGAGGAAAATAGGAGGGGGGAAATTCTGCCTACCAGGTATTCATCTGGCTAACGTCTTTAGCCTGGTCAGCTTCACATTAGTTTGCTCGCTGGTTTTGAGGTTGGGGCTGCTTGGGGCTAAAAAACAGTTTCTAAAGCACAGCTGATCGTCGGAGGGAGCAGCAATTAGAAAAGCAGGCAAAGCACGGAAGATCGCTTCGCTCGCGTTGGGGCTGAAAAACAGCTTCTAAAGCACAGCTGATCATCGGAGAGAGCAGCAATTAGAAAAGCAGGCAAAGCACAGAAGATCGCCTCGCTCATGTTGGGGGTGACAAAAAGCTTCAAAAGCACAGCTGATTGTCAGAGGGAGCTCCAGTGACTAAAGCAGGCGAAGTGCGGAAGGGGTGAGAGAAGGCAGCAGCTGTTCTGCGTAGCCATTTTGGGCACTGTGCGTCACATTTTCAGCCTCCAAATGCGTCATGTTTTCAGGCGGTGATTGGCAGCAATGTGCTTTGGCGATCCCCGCAGCCTTATAATCAAATATTTTCTTTGCTAATTTTTTTCTGGCAGGATACCCAATAGGAACAGTTCTGGTTTTAAATCAATACGTTGTATCATTTCTTCCAACCATGTCTTGATTTTATTTCAATAGTTTTTAGCTTCTGGACATGTCCACCATATATGGTAATAAGAACCTGGTAACTGGTGACATTTCCAACATTTAGCTGATTTATCTTTAAACATTTTTGCCAGTTTCTCAAGAGGCATATGCCATCTATAAAACATTTTATATTGATTTTCCTTATTTATTTTATTTATTTATTTATTTATTTTATTTCTATACCGCCGTTCTCCCGAAGGACTCAGGGCGGTGTACAGCCTGATTAAAAGCACAAGACAAAACAAAATTTAAAATTATTAAATGATAGGCTCAATTATAAAACCCCAAATTTAAATCCCATTTTAAAAACCAATTAAAATCTTTACATTGATAGCCCAGCCTGGCGGAACAACAAGGTTTTGAGGGCACAGCGAAATACACGGAAATCAGAGATTTTATGAATTTCTGGGGGCAGTTCATTCCAAAGGGCAGGGGCTCCCACAGAGAAGGCCCTCCCCTGGGTGTCGCCAGCCAACATTATTTGGCCGATGGCACCCTGAGGAGACCCTCTCTGTTGGAGTGAACTGGCCGGTGGGAAGCTACTGGTGGCAGAAGATGGTCTCGAAGGTATCCAGGTCCAATGCCATGGAGCGCTTTAAAGGTGGTAACCAACACCTTGAATTGCACCCGGAAAACCACTGGGAGCCAGTGCAGCTCACGCAGGAGGGGCGTCACATGGGCACAAGTTGCAGCTGCATTCTGGACCAGCTGGAGCCTCCGGGTGCTTTCAAGGGGAGCCCCATGTAGAGAGCATTTCAGTAGTCCAGTCGGGAGGTGACAAGGGCTTGAGTGACCGTGCGCAAGGCATCGCGATCCAGAAAGGGCTGCCACTGGCGGATCAGGCGAACCTGATAAATAGCCCCCCTGGCCACGGCAGTCATATGTTCTTCTAAAGACAGCCATGCGTCCAGGAGGACGCCCAGATTGCGAGCCCTCTCTGTGGGGGGCAAAGACTCATCCCCAATAGTCAGCGATGGCGCCAGCTGACTATATCGCGACGCCGGGAACCACAGCCACTCAGTCTTGGAGGGGTTGAGTCTGAGCCTATTTCTCCCCATCCAGACCCGCACGGCCTCCAGTCAGCAAGACATCACATCAAGGGCATCATTGGGGTGGTCTGGGGTGGAGATGTACATGCAGTGGACATTGTTAGTTTATAATTCCTTTCCCATAACTGTTGCAATTTATCTAAATCTATTGAATATCCAAAATTCTTTGCCCAGGCTATCACTGTTTCCTTTACTTGCTCCTCCTCCAGTTCAATGCCAAGTAAAAAATTATAGATTTTAAAAATTAATTTATCCACTGTTCCTGTGAGTATCCTATCCAGCTCTGTGTTTTCTAAGTGAAAACCATATAATTTAGCATCTTTTTTATATCTTGTTTGTATCTGCATGTACATATACCAATCCATCTCAATCCCCTATGGACTAAGTTACATTCCAGCCTCCCCTTCCCAATCCTTGTTGGTCAGAATTTGGATTCATGGTCAGCATCTTGACTCGTGATCAACCATTTCCTTGCTGCAAAGAAGGAAAGAAGATCAGGGATGGTCATTTCAAGGTCTCTTTGCAACAGCTTCGGCTGTTAATTTAAAAACAGAGGAGACATTGCTAGTTGGTTTGCCCAGGGGTGCATAAAAATTCCTTCGCTTTGACCGTCAAGATTAATTAAAAGGTTTTTCTTTTAATTCATCTTGGACAAATCATCATGGGATTTTGCTTTTATGCATAATGCAGAAAGTCCTCGCCTTAGGACCTGTGATGACCCGGGGCGTGGCACAAAAGCAACACAGCCAGAGAACTTTTATTGGCACTTTTATTGGAATTTTTTAGTGGCACCAACTTTGCCCCCAATGTCCCGTTTACTCTCCCGCCTGGAGAAAAACTCTCCCACAAACCTGCAGCAGCTTCTGTCCGCAGATACTCCAGTCCAAATGCTGCAAGCAGAATGACTGCAAATCAATCACTCCAGCAGGGCAAGATAAGGAGTCCCAGAAGGGAAGTATCACGGCAATAATTCCAGCAAGACAGGATAAGCACACAGAAGCACGGCAATAATTCAAACAGTCAGGAGGAATGCCAGGAATGCTGGCCACAACTCTCAACACTAGATGAATTCAGCTTTTGTTCCAGACGAACGCCCCTCCCAACTGCCTCTCCTTTAAACTCCATCCCCAGGTGTGCCTTGTGAATGGAATCAGGGCCCTTTCCTTCCGCGTAAGCCACGCAACCCACATTGCTCTCTTCTGCGTTCTTCCCTGCATGCCCTAGGATAAGAAATCTAAATTTTGTTGCTATTGGTTCTGTGGGCGTGGCTTAATTAGTGGGCGTGGCTTGGTGGTAAGGTGACTGGGTGGGCGTGGCCAAGTCAATGTCACTTCTTTGCCCTTTTTTAACCTACAAAACACAACACAACACAACTGGCTCACCCACAATGTAAAAGCAGCTGTGCTTGACCCAAAATGGCCCCGCAACAAGCAGGAACCTCACACAGCCACAAAAAGCCCCAAAAAACCAACTTTCACACTTTACACACACAAAATTCCACATACAGCTTTGTGAGATTTTGTGTGTTTGTGTAGTTAGAGTGAAACACTACAGAAACACACTAAATCTCAGAAAGTTGCACAAATATTATTTTGTTTTAATTTATTTTTATTTTTATATAAAAGCAGCTAAATTTAAAACTTCCTAAACTTTAAATGGCTAGGTCTAAAAAAAGAACAACTAAAAAAAATTCCAATTAACTATTTTTTTTAAAGTTTCCAAAGGGGGAAAAAACTTACCCAATAGAACAGGGGTCTCCAACCTTAGCAACTTTAAGACTTGTGGACTTCAACTCCCAGAATTCTTCAGCCAGCTTTGCTGGGAATTGAAGTCCACAAGTCTTAAAGTTGCAGATAGAGCTGCTCACCGATGAGCTTGATTGCAGGCAGGGAGATTCAGTTGCTTGCTGATGCAATGGATTGCAGGTATTACAGCAAGCGAAGCAAGGCAGGCGTTGCGACCAGCAGCTAAAGTAAGCAAGCTGGAGGCTGGGGGTGGGAGGGGGGGGAGAAAAAAAGAAACTTTTTTTCTTTTAAATGGGTCTGACAATCCAAGCTGAGTTGCCTGATTAGCAGGCAACCCAGCTGGGATTGTCAGAGCTGGGATCGTCAGAGCCATTTAAAAGGAAAAAAAGGCTCTGATGATCGCGCGGCTCAGCTGGGCATGGGGGGTGGGAGGCAGGGATTTTTGCTACCGGTTCTCTGAACTGCCCGCCGCTATCTACTCACCCGAGCCGGTCCGAACCAGGAGCATTTCACCCCTGGATGAGAAGGGGGTGGGCCTTGGTCTTCATCTGAACCCCCCTCTCCCTTGTTCTACCTCTCTCCTGCTCTGCCCAGCCTGACTTCGCCCTTCCCCAGTTTCCTCCACAGCCAATTCCATCTCAGATTCAGACTCTGACAGGGGCATGACAGGACCACAATTGAGCCCAACGTTTCTGTTGTTAAGTGAAAGATTTGTTAAGTGAGTTTTGCCCCATTTTACGACTCTTCTTGCCACAGTTGTTAAGCGAATCACTGAAGTTGGTAAGTTAGCAACCCGGTTGTTAAGGGAATCTGGCTTCCCATTGACTTTGATGGGTCAGAAGGTTGCAAAAGGAAATCATGTGACCCCCGGGACACTGCGACTGTCATAAATATGAACCAGTGTCCAAGCATTTGAATTTTGATTATGTAACTGCGGGGGATGCGCACAACGGTCGTAAGTGTGAAAAACGATCATAAGTCACTTTTTTTTTCAATCCCATTGTAACTTCAAACGGTCACTAAATGAATTTGAGGATTGCCTATAACTGCACCGACGTTATTGTATGCGCAAAGATGGGAGGATTTAGTATTATCCTCAGTGGGTGAAGATGCTGGAATTTGCTGAGGTGGCAAAATTGAACCCAGAAAAGGCAGTAGATCTATATTTCTGGCTGGCCAGAAACCAGAAACCTGTACGCTTTTTGCATGAAACAGAAATAAAAAATGAACTTATGGTTTATGGTTCTGATGATTCAACAGACTAGATTATAGAAAGAAGAAGAGTTATGTTCTAACCACGAACAGGTAAATTTATCATGGTATTTATAACGTCTGTAAAGAAGATCCGAAACTATTTTACTTTTCTTTCCTTCTCTCTCTTCTTCCTTCCTTCCTTCCTTTCATTCCCAGTTGCCTTCCCTTCCCCTCTTTTCTTTTTCTTCCCTCCTTCCTTCCCTCCCTCACTTCCTCTGCACTTTCCTTCCTTCCTTTCCTCTTTTATTGTCCTCCCTCCCTCCTTTCTCTAGCCTCCTCCCTCCCTCCCCACTTGCCTTCCTTCCTTCCTTCTCCTCCCTCCTTCCCTCCCTCTCCATTTTCCTACCTCCCTCCCCACTTGCCTTCCTTCCTTCCCTTCCTTTCTTTTTTCTTTTTTTCTTTCTTTCTTCCCTCCCTCCTTCTCCTCCCTCCCTCCTCCATCCACCTTCCCCTCCCTTCCCTCCTCCCTCCCCACTTGCCTCCCTTCTTTCCTTCTCCTCCCTCCCTCCTTCCCTCCCTCTCCACTTTCCTCCCTCCCTTCCCACTTGTCTTCCTTCCTTCCCTTCCTTTTTTCCTTCTTCCCTCCTCCCTTCTTCTTTTATTATCCTCTCTTCTTCCTTGCTCTATCCTCCTCCCTCTTTCCCTCCCTTGCGTCCTCCCTCCCCTTTCCTTCCTTTCTTCCTTCCTTTCCTTCCTTCCTCTCCTTTCCTCCCTCCCCGCTCTATATCCTCCCCCCTCTCTTTTCCCTCACTTCATATTAGTTCATATTCATTTTCCTCCCGCTTTTCTTATCTTATTATATGAAATCCCCCACTTTGCTCTGATTCTGTGGCACTCATTTTCCCACTCAACGAAGCATTGATGTGTGGAAGGGGGGACGCTGGGTTTTTATGTCTTTATAAGCTACCAAAGGCGCCGTCAATCTGCGCTCAGCAAATTTTATTGGTCATAAATTCATACGCAGAAGCTTTTTATTGTCCTGGATGCAGACAGGTAGCTGACCTTTTTAAACTACCTTTAAAATATTGTGTTTCTTACCGGTGTGTAGGATATGTTAGCCATCCTTCTCTCTTCTATTCTATAGAATAGAATAGAATAGAATAGAATAGAATAGAATAGAATAGAATAGAATAGAATAGAATAGAATAGAATAGAATAGAATAGAATAACAAAGTTGGAAGGGACCTTGGAGGTCTTCTAGTCCAACCCCCTGCTTAGGCACCTCCACCACTTCAGACAAATGGTTATCCAACATCTTCTTAAAAACTTCCAGTGTTGGAGCACCCACAACTTCTGGTGGCAAGTTGTTCCACTGATTAATTTTTCTCACTGTCAGGAAATTTCTCCTTAGTTCTAAGTTGCTTCTCTCCTTGATTAGTTTCCACCCATTGCTTCTTGTCCTGCCCTCAGGTGCTTTGGAGAATAGCTTGGCTCCCTCTTCTTTGGGGGCAGCCCACTTTGTGACAGAATTATATAAATGTGTCTTTTCTTCTGAGGTGAAATCGGAAGGAACGGAGTCTCCCTGATACCAATTCACAAAAAATAACTCGAAATATTTCAGAAGAAGACTTGTGGATTGAAATAAATAAACACACTTCCTCCCTAAATACACAACCCAAATCTGAAGCCAATTGATTTTCTTTTCGCTGTCTTTTTGTTTTCGAAATTTTGACTCAATTTTTTGGACAGCTGTTTTTTTTTTTTTAAAAAAGGAGACAAAAAAAAAAAAAGGAGAAGTCCTTGGACTTCAGAGATAAATCTCTTGTTTTAATTGGAAATCTGGATGGGTTAATTTAAGGAATAGAATCTCATCATTTCTCTATTGGCTTCTTAAATGTAAGCTTCAAAACCATTACAATTATCATTGATTTTTTTTTCTTTTAAAAAAGTAGGATACTATTTAACACACACACACACACACACACACACACACACACACCGGCAGCATTTCACTAATAAAGCAAAGCTGCAATTTTGTTTAATAATAAAACTGTCTTCTTTAGGATATTCCACGCAGAAGGAATTGCTCTCCCGAGTCACATATCCGTAAGGTCACTCAAATCACTCCAAGGGAAATGTCCTGTGATTTTTTGGCTAATTTCTCGGAATCTTTGGCATCACTACCGGGGCACGAGACAGATGTGGACAGGAGGGGGCGCTCCAGGCCCAGATGAAAACCAGACTGAAGGATTTCTCTCCCTCCCAAAAAAAACCCCAAATCTAAGAAAAGGAAAAGTTCAGCATAAAAAGCCAGCATGGACTAAAAAGAACATTTTTTTCATAGTTTGGCGTCCAACGTAGGGGTGGAAATGCTACCGGTTCGCACCGGTTTGGGAGTGTGGTTTGGAGAACTGGTAGCGAGTGCGAGGTTCCGCCCACCCGCCTGGACGTCGTTACTTCCTGGTTTTCACCAGGAAGCAACCTGTTTTGGACCCTCTGCACATGCGCAGAAGGGTCCAAAATTGCATTGCATGCGCTCGCACATGCGCGCAGAGTGGGCACTTCCAAGCCGGTAGGGAAAGTAAGTAGATTTCACCCCTGGTCCAGCACCTTGCTTGAGCCCACTGTTTCAGGGACAGTCTACCTGTGAATAATTCTTGCTGGGGAGGGCGAACCGAGGTTTGTTTTGCTTCATATTGTTCCCAAATATGGGAGATATAACCACTGTAGGACTGAGTTGGCATTGGGGGTGGGGGAACCCCGATTCCTTGATTCAAAACACAAGGCCTGCATTCACTTTTTTTTTTTTTAATTTGATTTATATGCCGCCCTTCTCCGGAGACTCAGGGCGGCTTACAATGCGTTAAGCAATAGCCTTCATACTTTTGTATATTTTATACAAAGTCAGCTTATTGCCCCCATAAACTGGGTCCTCAATTTACCTACCTTAGAAAGGATGGAAGGCTGAGTCAACCTTGAGCCTTGGCGAGATTCGAACCCTGCAGTAATTGCAGGCAGCTGGTCTTAATAACAGGGTGCTTTAAACCACTGTACTACCAAGGCTCTTATACCAAGGCTCACTAGCTGTGGTGTGGCAGGAACTCTTGTGCCCTTTACCACACAGCAAGAGGATGGCAGCAGCCAGAAATTGCACAGACATACCAGCTGAATCCTGTCCCTTCCCCACCCACCTCCCCCAATTCTTATTTTTAATCCAACTGGTTTTACGGCAGGCCTGGGAAGGGAAGCTGGGCTCCCTGAGTGCCACCCTGGAAGCAATGAGCCTCCGCTGGCTGCAGCAGCAGATGGCACAGTGCGTGCCAACCGCTGACGCTGGCACCGGCTGGCAGTTTCCAGCCACATTGGCACAACATGAATAGATTTCTAATTAGTCATTGGAGGAGAAAAGGGAGGGGAAGACCGAAGAGGCAGAGAAGACTACCTGAGTACCACTTTATAACGCCTTCGTAAGACCACACCTGGAATATTTGCATCCAGTTTTGGTCACCACACTTATAAATAAAGATGTTGAGACTCTGGGAAGAGTGCAGAGAAGAGCAACCAAGAGGATTAGGGCAGGGGTGAAATCCAGCAGGTTCTGACAGGTTCTGGAGAACCGGTAGCGGAAATTTTGAGTAGTTTGGAGAACCGATAGCGGAAAATTTGAGTAGTTTGGAGAACCGGTAGCAGAAATTTTGAGTAATTTGGAGAACCGGTAGCGGAAATTTTGAGTAATTCGGAGAACCGGTAGCAGAAATTTTGAGTAATTCGGAGAACCAGTAGCGGAAATTTTGAGTAGTTCGGAGAACCGATAGCAGAAATTTTGAGTAGTTTGGAGAACCGGTAGCGGAAATTTTGAGTAATTCGGAGAACCGGTAGCGGAAATTTTGAGTAGTTTGGAGAACCGATAGCAGAAATTTTGAGTAGTTTGGAGAACCGATAGCGGAAATTTTGAGTAATTCGGAGAACCGGTAGCAGAAATTTTGAGTAATTCGGAGAACCAGTAGCGGAAATTTTGAGTAGTTCGGAGAACCGATAGCGGAAAATTTGAGTAATTTGGAGAACCGGCAGCAGAAATTTTGAGTAATTCGGAGAACCAGTAGCGGAAATTTTGAGTAGTTTGGAGAACCGATAGCGGAAAATTTGAGTAATTTGGAGAACCGGTAACGGAAATTTTGAGTAGTTCGGAGAACCGGCAAATGCCACCTCTGGCTGGCCCCAGAGTGGGGTGGGAATGGAGATTTTGCAGTATCCTTCCCCTGCCACTCCCACTAAGCCACGCCCACCAAGCCACCCCACGCCCACCAAGCCATGCCCACCGAACCGGTAGTAAAAAAATTTGGATTTCACCACTGGATTAGGGGACTGGAGGCTAAAACATATAAACAACAGTTGCAAGAATTGGGCATGTCTAGGAAGGACTAGGGAGGCTAACATGATAGCATGTTCCAATATCTGAGGGGCTGCCCCAAAGAAAAGGAGGGGGTCTAATTATTCCCCAAAGCATCCAGAAGGCAGAACAAGAAGCAACAGATGGAAACTCATCAAGGAGAGAAGCAACTTAGAACTAAGGAGAAATTTCCTGACAGTGGGGGCAATTTACCAGTGGAACAACTTGCCACCAGAAGTTGTGAATGCTCCAACACTGGAAGTTTTTAAGAAGATGTTGGATAACCATTTGTCTGAAGTGGTGTAGGGTTTCCTATCTGGGCAGGGGGTTGGATTAGACGACCTCCAAGGTCCCTTCCAACTCTCTTCTACTGAGCTACCCAAACCAGCAACAAAAGACATGGCAGCCTGCAGGGCACCTCAGGCAAGAAAATTGTGCCAGAAGACCCTCTTCCTTGTGGTCAAACTTCACTGGGACAGGATGGTCCCACGTATTACATTCTGGAAATTCAAAGCGATGTTTCCACTGATAGCCAAATCTGGCCCTAGGTTCTGCCTCGGTTTACCTTCCCAATAAACGACCGAGTTGGAAGATTATTTAAAAGCAGTTTATTAGAGAACCCTGATAAAGTAGGATCTCCCTACGAGAACCCCGAGTCCCATCTTATATTCCTTTTAATAGTTAACACAACGAAGAAAAACGCAAGAGGAAACTTGACTGGGTAGGGTAAAATGCAACTTCTCCTTTGCATAGGAAATCAGTCACATGCAGTGAAACATGTTACATATTTGCATCGCATGATAGCACACACGTTCATTACAAGGAGGCCTGACGTCAGAAGGGATGGAAATTGTAAAGCGAAACGGTTGTTTAGAGTTCACGAAAGAGATAAATCCAGACCCCAATTTGTACTAACAAATTTTTTCGTATCTCCAGCCAGTTTATCATTTCAGTGTAGGAATGTTAAAATAGCAATAGCAATAGCACTTAGACTCAGTGGTGGGATTCAGCCAATTCGCACCTATTCGGGAGAACCGGTTGTTAACTTTCTAAGCAGTTCGGAGAACTGGTTATTGGAAGAAATCTTATTTTCTTTTTTTCCACTTTACAATGCTAATCCTGTAAGGAAGGCAGGAAGGAAACATTCTGGTGTTGTTTCTAGCCTAATCTTTATTACCCTGCTTACAGAAACTGCCTCTCTGGTTAACCCTTATCACATTGTAACAGCTAAGACGAAGCGTCCATCGACGTAAGTGATGGCCATGAGTTGGCCATGCCCACATGGTCACATGACTACCGAGCCACACCTACCCAGCTGGTCATTAGGGCAGAGAACCGGTTGTTAAATTATTTGAATTCCACCACTGCTTAGACTTATAGACCAGTGGCCACCAACTGGTGATCCATGGACCACTGGTCGTCCGCGAGAAAATTTTGGTGGTCCGCAGAAAAATCATTTGCATTTTTTATATTGCACTAAATCAGGGGTCCTCAAACTACGGCCCCTGGGCCGGATAGGCGCAATGTTTGTGTTGCTGCAGAGAGTCTCCCCCTTTGGGGTCTTTTTGTGTGGGTCGGAGGGGGGGTAGAAAATCTGACTTGGGGTCTGCTTCAGCCTCCTGGCTTTGGGCGAAGGCTGGAGGGAAGAGCCGCTGGTGGCAAAGAGCTGAAGGACCTTGTTCCAGTGGGACTGAATCATGGCCTGGAACTGGCTGACCATCTCAGCCCGCTGAGCCTCCAGGCCCCAGTACCTGGCCTTGCACTCCTGCAGGTCTTCCCTCTTGGCTCTTGGCAAGCCTATGCTCCTAGTCCTCAGTGAGGTGCTTCTGCTGAGCCTCCTTCTCGGTCAGATCCAGTTTGAACTGAGCCAGCTGTTTTGCCAACTCTTTCTCGTGGTGGCTGCTTAGCTCCAACTCCTGCTTCCTGTTGGGGCCCTAAGGAGCCCAGGCGGGAAGGAGAGGGGTGAATAGAGGCTAGCAAGGCGCCTCTCGATGTGACTGACATTGAGTTGGCCACGCCCACCCAGTCACATGACCCCCTAGCCACGCCCACCCAGCCGGTCATTAGGCAGATCGTCTTAGTGGTCCGCGGGATTTAAAATTATGAATTTAGTGGTCCCTTAAGGTCCGAAAGGTTGGGGACCCCTGTTATAGACCCCTTCACAGTGCTTTTACAGCCCTCTCTAAGCGGTTTACAGAGTCAGCCTCTTGCCCCCAACAATCTGGGTCCTCGTTTTACCCACCTCGGAAGGACGGAAGGCTGAGTCAACTTTTGAGCCGATCAGGAATGAACTCCTGGCAGTCGGCAGAATTAGCCTGTAATACTGCATTCTTACCACTGGGAAGGAAGGAAGGAAGGAAGGAAGGAAGGAAGGAAGGAAGGAAGGAAGGAAGGAAGGAAGGAAGGAAGGAAGGAATAGCACTTAGACTTATATACTGCTTCACAGTGCCTTTACAGTCCTCTATAAGCGTTTGACAGAGTCAGCCTCTTGCCCCCAACAATCTGGGTCCTCATTTTACCCACCTCGGAAGGATGGAAGGCTGAGTCCACCTTGAGCCTGGTGAGATTTGAACTGCCAAATTGCAGGCAGCCAGCAGTCAGCAGAAGTAGCCTGCAATACTGCACTCTAACCACTGTGCCACCTCGGCTCTTATAAAAGCGCTTACAAAAGCTATAAATCCATCCATGCAAGGATAGGAAAAAAGCTATTCCCTGTGGCCCAGTGAGCCTGAACATCCTTTTAAAAGAGAGAAAATAAGTCAAATTAAAATACAAAGCCACTATGTTAGTTAACAAGTTACAAAATCCATGTTATCTGCTGCTCACCACCAACGCAGCTCAAAGGAGAGTTGATCCAATACCCTCCGGCTGCAGAATGTCCAATTTGCAAGCAGAATGCCCCCCCCCAAAGAACCGCCCCCTCTAATATGTAACCAGCTAGATGCCTCCTGCATTGCAATCTGTATTTCCAACATCCTTCCGAGGCCTGTTACTCCCAAGAATTGAATTAGAATAGAGCTGGAAGGGACCTTGGAGGTCTTCTAGTCCAGCCCCCTGCTCAAGCAGGAGAACTTATACCATTTCAGACTGGCTGTCCAGTCTCTTCTTAAAAATCTCCAATGATGAAGCCCCCACAACTTCTGGTGGCAAGCTGTTCCACTGGTTAATTGTCCTACCCTAATGGACCCTACCCTAACTAAAGCCTCCATTCCCACTTTGTTAACTTTCTTTAGATTTCATCCAAAATAAAGTCAGGCAGAGCCCCTTTCCTTTCCTTCTTTCCTTTCCTTTCCTTTTTCCTTTCCTTTCCGTTCTTTCCCTTCCCTTCTATCTTCCCTTCTCTTTTTTCCTTCCTTTCCTTCTTTCCTTTCTTCTTTCCTTTCCTTTCTTTCCCTTCCCTTCTATCTTCCCTTCTCCTCTTTTCCCTTCCTTTCCTTTCCCTTCTCTTCCTTGTTTCCTTTCCTTTCCTTCTTTCCTTTCTCCTTTCATTTCTTTCCCTTCCCTTCTATCTTCTCTTCTCTTTTTCCTTCCTTTCCTTTCCATTCCTTCCCTTTCCTTCCCTTTTTCCTTTCCTTTCCTTTTTTCCTTTCCTTTCCCCTTTCCTTTTTTCCTTTCCTTTCCCTTCTATCTTCCCTTCCCTTCTTTTTCTTCCCTTCCCTTCTTCCCTTCCTTTTCTCCTTTCCTTTCCTTTCCTTTCTTTCCTTTCCCTTCTATCTTCCCTTCTCTTTTCCTTCCTTTCCTTTCCTTTCCCTTCCCTTCCTTGTTTCCTTTCCTTTCCTTCTTTCCTTTCTCCTTTCCTTTCTTTTCTTTTCTTTCCCTTCCCTTCTATCTCCCCTTCCCTTCCCTTTTTCCTTCCCTTCCCTTTCCCCTTCCCTTTTTTCCTTTCTATGAAAACGTGGAGAAGCAGAGGATTAAAAAAAAAAAATCTCACCCCCCCGCAGAAAGTTGAGAAGGAAAGTATCCGTATCGGAGCGAATTACCTTCAGCTCCATGTCTGCCTGGTTCTTAACTCGGCAGGGATTTTGGCGCTGGCTTTTCTTGGCTGCCACCGAACTCCGTTCCGAACCAGGCAGGGCTAATCCCAGCTCTCTATCTTTTTAATCATCTCCCCACCAAAGGTGACAGGCCCCTCAAAAGCCTCGCGGTTTTGTCGAGGTGTTTTTTTCCACGATAGCCGAAAGGGCCTCTCGGCCATCCGAGCGGGAAAAACCCGGTTTGACAGGTGAGACAAAATGACAGATACCTGACTGGCTTGGAGACTATTTTAACATTTGCCACGGGAAGACAATGATCCTCTGCATTTGGGGAGGGGGCTTTTAATGAACATGGGAGACCCAGATCCACTTTCTCTCTGCCGTGAGGCGAGGACTACAAGACCCTTCCCCAAAATGAGACATATCGGGAAGGAACCTGTGAAAAAGTCTCTTCGTTGTGGCCTGTCGGCCGCCGGCCCCTCCAGCAACCAAATGAGGAGAGGTATGGGAGTCGGGGTCAGCATCCAGGCAACCTGAGAGCTCTGAGGGGGAAGAGGGAATGGAGCCGGCAAAGAGAGAGACGGAGGTGGAGCCTGGGCCGTCCGTCAGCCCTCAGACGGAGAGTCAACAGCCCCCAGGTCTGGAGGTGGCTGATGAGGAGGAGGAGGAACAGCTGGGCCCAGTGCCTGACTGCAGATGCACAGAAGGCAGAGGAGAGGAGAGCAGTGGAAATCAATGGGCCGGTCCTTGGGACGGAAGAGCCACTGCTGCTAATGAAGCCCCCACCGTAGCTCTGGGGATAAAAGGCAGGGGGGCAGAGATGAATAGATGTGGCAGACAACTATTCATCTCCTGCCCGGATGGACTTTTTAGCCTGTGTTGAGAGAGGAAACTTTTTGCCGGGGCTGCCGGCGCTCCTAATAAAGGAATCTCTGAGTTAATTTCAAAGGGTTTGTCGTGTTTGGAAAGCTGGGTCAGAACACTCTTTGCAAACTGCTGGGGTCATTTAGCCAGCTGAGAGATTAATTAAAACGCAAGCCGTCCTACCTGGCCAATTTATTTATTGTTCCAACGTGGTCAGAAGAGTTGATGGGAGTTTAAAGCAGGGCTTAAAATAGTCGCTGGTGGATTAGTTCCCCCAGCGATGGCATTCACACGGTAGATTAATCCTCATTGAATGTCCTTAAGCATCTTTGGTTAGCAAGGCCTGCAAAGAAAGCTCTCGGGGCGTGGTACAACTAGGAAGGATCGATCAATAGAGGTAGTCCTCGGCTTACAAGAGCTCGCTTAGTGACCGTTCGAAGTTACCACGGCGCTGAAAAATATGACTTAGAACCGTTTTTCACAGTTGCGACCTTCGCCGTCATGTGATCAAAATTCGGACGCTGGGCTTATATTTACGACAGCCGCAGCGTCCCGGGGTCACGTCAGGGGTGAAATCCAGCAGGTTCTGACAGGTTCTGGCGAACCGGTAGCGGAAATTTTGAGCAGTTTGGAGATTCGGCAAATATCACCTCTGGCTGGCCCCAGAGTGGGGTGGGAATGGAGATTTTGCAATGTCCTTCCCCCAGGAGTGGGGAGGGAATGAGGATTTTGCAGTATCCTTCCCCTAGGGGTGGAGTGGGAATGGAGATTTTGCAATATCCTTCCCCCAGGAGTGGGGAGGGAATGGGGATTTTGCAGTATCCTTCCCCCCGGGGGTGGGGAGGGAATGGAGATTTTGCAGGAAGGATTTTGCAGTATCCTTCCCCTGGACTGGGGAGGGAATGGAGATTTTGCAGTATCCTTCCCCAAAGAGTGGGGAAGGAATGGGGATTTTGCAGTATCCTTCCCCTGGAGTGGGGAGGGAATGGGAATTTTGCAGTATCCTTCCCCCTGGAGTGGGAAGGGAATGGAGATTTTGCAGTACCATTCTCTTGCCACGCCCACCAAGCCGCACCACGCCCACCAAGCCACACCCACAGAATCAGTAGTTTTAAAAAGATCACCACTGGGTCACATGATCCCTTTTACGACCTCCTGACAAGCAAAGTCCATGGGGTTCGCTTAACAACCGGGTGACTAACTTATCCACTGCAGTGATTCACACATGAAAATTCGTAAAATGGGGGGGGGGGACCTCACTTCACCAATGTCTCGCTTAGCAACAGAAATGTCGGGCTTGATTGGGGTCGTAAGACGAGGACCATCTGTATCGAGAAAGTAATTGCCAATAATAATAATAACAACAACAATCAAAGTACGGAAGGCTGCCCCAGAGCAGAAGGAAATAGCTCTGTTTTAGCTTTAGGCACAGATAAAGCCTATCGTGGCCCAAGGGAGCCCCCTGGTGGAGACTATTCCATAATAAGGGGGCCACACCCGAGAAGGCTCTGCTTTGCATCTCTGTATACGGCTCAACTTATGATCTCAACGGGGACAGAATTTCCACCACTAAGCAAGTTGGGGGGTTAAGGAAGCCGTACTCGATGTTGCAAATTTTTTTTTTACCACGGTTGTTAAACGAATCCCTGCAAGTCGTTAAGTGAATCAGGAAGCAAATCTAATTTCTCCCACCGGCTGTGCTTATCTGGCTGGGGAAAGTCACAAAAAACGATCACATGACACACACACACCCCAATACAGACCTCGGTTGGCCAAGCGCATGAATTTGATCACGTGAGTGCGGGAGATGTGCACGCATGCGGGGGGGAGTGCGGAGGAGGGAGCGTGTGCATACGTGGAGGGGCAGGGCTCATGGTGGGGAGTCATGCGCGCATTGCATTATGGCAGTGGTGAAATTCAATTTTTTTTGAATTTCTGGGGGTGTGGCTTGGTGGGTGTGGCTTGGTGGGCGTGGCAGGAGAAGGATATTGCAAAAGCTCCATTCCTTCCCCACTCCTGGGGGAAGGATACTGCAAAATCTCCATTCCCACCCCATTCCTGGGGCCAGCCAGAGGTGACATTTGCCGGTTCTCCGAACTACTCAAAATTTCCGCTACCGGTTCGCCAGAACCTGTCAGAACCTGCTGGATTTCACCCCTGCATTATGGGTTATAAGTGCAGGGAGGCCGACTAGGTCCAAAACAGGGTGCGGGGGGGGGGGTTTGCAGCCCGTTGTTGCTCCCAGGAGGCTGCAGGGAGGCCTACTAGGCCCAAAATGAGGCGCAGGGGGACTGGGGGGGGGTTGCATGCATAACCGCGGAGGTTGGGGTGTCATGGGAGTTACACACACATGCGCAGAGGCGGGCATGTGGTGTAGGGGGAGATTAGACCAGGGGTGGGTTCTAAAATGTTTTACTACCCGTTCTGTGGGTGTGGCTTATTTTGTGGGTGTGGTTTGATGATCATGTGACAATTCTTTAGGATTTAGCAGAGTTACTGGTCTACCAGGCTTTTAACTGCCTGCAGAGCTGTACCGGTCTACCCATTTGTTCTTGGAGCGTCCTGGTCTATCTATTTGTTTTTCGAGCCTACTGGTCTACCACCACACTGCCTTTTAACACTGATCAGCTGTAGGGCGGCCCTTTGAAGCCCCGCGGCAAGAGTTTAAACAGTTTTTTTCCTTCCAGCCAGTCAGCCGGGACTCGGAGGCAGCGAATAGATTGGGGGCAGGGCCAAATAAAAGATAAGAATAACGCGGGGTGTGGGGGAGGGGAGGGCCCAGCTCCCGAACAAAGAGAACCGGTTCGGTGACGTCATATCGTCACCACTACCAGTTCGGCAGAACCGGGTCGAACCAGGAGGAACCCACCACTGGGTTGGACTAGATGGCCTACAAGGGCCCCTTCCGACTCTGTTCATCTGTTAAATCAAGGTCTGTCTACCTGTATTAAATGGTCGGATCCAGACAGATTTCCAGGACGATGGTCTTCTGTGCTAAAGGACGATCACAACTTCATTTTTTTCTGGGCTAGAGATTGGGAAGAGATGTCTCTGCGAAAGTTGGTCGGCGTTTTGTGTATTTGTGCCCGCGAAAAACAAAACCAACCCCTTATTCTTTCCTAAGCAAAATAGAAAAGAGGAAAAGAGCCATATCTTGTTGTTGCCTGGGTAATAGACGAGGGAGAAAGACTCACAATGGCAGACAGAAAGAAGGAGAATTGCCAAAGCCTTAAAATGGATTTGTTGGCAACGGCAACATGGCAGGGCGGAAGGAAAGGAGGGAGGGATGGAAACGCGGGTTAACAGGGGCACCGCTCGGAGACGTTAAGCCGGTGGCAGGAGGAGAAATATTTGCGCTCTTCTTCCCACGAAAACAAACAGCTACGAGGAGTTTACAAAAACAGGCTTTGATTCGAGATTCGTGGTTCTTGTGGTTCCTAAAAAAAAAACCCAGACAAAACAGACCCTGACACCACTAAGAACAAAACAGAAGCTAAGGTTCTAGTCCTCACATATTCGGATGGACAATAAAATGGGTGGGGCCAAAATGAGTAGAAGACATCCTGGGGAATTTTTGGGGTTCCATCATTATGGGGGTGGGGGGTAGTCTCAGAGCCTTGGTAGTACAGTGGTCTAAAGCACCCTGTTATTAAAACCAGCTGCCTGCAATTACTGCAGGTTCGAATCTCGCCAGGCTCAAGGTTGACTCAGCCTTCCATCCTTTCTAAGGTAGGTAAATTGAGGACCCAGTTTGTGGGGGCAATAAGCTGACTTTGTATAAATATACAAAAGTATGAAGGCTATTGCTTAACGCAGTGTAAGCCGCCCTGAGTCTCCGGAGAAGGGCAGCATATAAATCAAATTAAAAAAAAAAAAAAGGATGGTTCACAGAAGAGACCACCAATCTGGGGCAACCAACTGAAATCAAGGGGTGGAGAAGTGTTGATCTTCATGGCACATTCAGCACCACAGAGAGCAACCCAGTAGCTGGTCTATAAATTGTTGGATATATTCCCAAAGGGGTTTTTTTTTCCCCGAGAGGCAACTGGACTTTCTTTTTTTTCTTTGAAGATGTTTCGCTTCTCCTCCAAGGAGCTTCTTCAGCTCTGACTGGATGGTGGGGAAGGGAAGGATTGATACTCCTTGCAGACAGCTGGTCATTTGCATCCTTTTAGAGAGCCACTGAGGCCGCTTGGAGGTTTGTCTGTGTCCTCAGGGTCACCTGAGTAGAGCAAATGGGTGTGGAGCCTTCCAGAAAAGTTGCGGACTACAGGAAGTATTTGAGCTTCGGTTTGAGATGCAGACAACACGGATTCGTACCCATCATCCTGCGCCTGTCTTCAACAGGGAAGGGACGCAGGATAAAAAAACATCCTGCAGCCAAGCCTGAGGACACAGATAAACCTCAAGCGGCCTCAACGGCTCTCTTAAAAGGATGCAAATGACCAGCTGTCTGCAAGGAGGATAAACCCTTCCATTCCCCACCGTCCAGTCAGAGCTGAAGAAGCTTCTTGGATGAGAAGCGAAATGTCTTCAGAGGAAAAAAAAAACACAAGTCCAGTTGCCTCTTGAAAAAGCTCCTTTGGGACAACCATGACCTGGATGACTTGAGAATCTCTGTAGAGAGTTGGATGTGCTGAATTGGGAGGTTGCACTTGAGCTAAAATTGGCCTGCAAAATACTCATGGATCATTTTCCTCCGTAGTAACGTCCCCGTGATGTACCGTATTTTTCGAACTGTAAGATGCACTTTTTTTGTCTTCCAAACGGGGGTGAAAATGTCTGTGTGTCTTATAGACTGAATATTGCTGAAACTCTGCCCACCTGCCAGCCATTCTTTTGCCTCTGCATGCCCCATTTTCGGGCCTTTTTCAGGTCTTTTTTCGGCCCATTTTGGGGGCTTTTTTCAGCCCGTTTTCGAGGCTTTTGGGGCCTGTTTTTGAGGCTTTTGTGGCCCATTTTCAAGGCCTTTTGGGGCCCATTTTCTAGGGTTTTTTTGACCAATTATTTTGGAAAAAATGGCCTGAAAAAAGCCTCAAAAATAGGCTGGAAAACTCTCCAAAACTGCCTGAAAAAAGCCTCAAAAATAGGCTGGAAAAAACCTTGAAAACAGGCTGAAAAAAGCCTTGAAAACGGGCCCCCAAAGCCTACAAAATGGGCCAGAAAAAGCCTTGAAAAGGGCCTGAAAAAAGCCTCAAAAAGGGCCTGAAAAAAGCCTGAAAAACGGCCTGAAAAAAGCCTCACAAATAGACCAGAAAAAGCCTTGAAAACAGTCTGAAAAAAGCCTTGAAATGGGCTGAAAAAACCCTCAAAAATGGGCCGGAAAAAGCCTTGAAAACAGGCCGGAAAAAGGCTGGAAAAGGCCTGAAAATGGGGCCTGCGGAGCCAAGAATTTTTTTTTTTTTTGGTTGATTTCCTCTTCTAAATTTAGGTGCGTCTTATAAGTCAGATGCATCTTATAGTCCGAAAAATACGGTAGGTTGGACTCGGAGATCATGATGGGAGTAAAACTCACCCAGGTGTTTCCGGCAAGAGGTGAGCCTAAACCTACAACTCCTTCATTGGAATCCAACAGCTCAACCTTGACACCAGGCGCAAGCAAGAACAACTCCCTGGTTTTAGTAAGCAGATAAATGAATTCCTTAGCCCTGGTGTTTGATCTCCCCCCCCTCCTTTAAAACACCTGAAAAACACACACCTTTCCCCGAGCCATCCTGAATCGATCTGAGAAGCAGTCTCATTGACTTCTTAGCCTTTGGTATTGCATTTTTTCCCCCAAACATGAGAGCCACCTGGGAACACTTAGTGGAGAAAAAGAGAGGAGAAGGTTGCATATATTAAGGATGGGAATAAATAAATAATTGTACTGGAGAAATCTTGCCAAAATCTGATCAATGGAGGCACTGGATTTGGCTGAGCGACCCGCACTGCAAAATTCCCCGCAGTCTTGAAAACACACCGGAGACGTTCAATAAAAATTGAAAACTGAAAAGGAGGGAAATAAAAATGAAGGTTGTCTCCAATTTGGGGATCACGGTACGTTGGAGATGCTACACTCTTTACCCTGTTTCCCCAAAATAAGACCCAACTGGAAGATGCTGTATTTTTCAGATTATAAAACGCACCTTTTCTCCCCAAAAAAGAGGGTGAAAATCTGGGTGCGTCTAATACTCCGAATGTAGCCCCGCCGAGCTTCTCAAACGGAGGTTTCAGAGGCTGAAAAAAGCATCAGAAAAGAAGCTTCAGAAAAGAAGCCCCCAAACAGAGCTTCAGAAAAAAAGTCCCCACACAGAGTTTCAGAGGCTTTTTTTCTGAAGCTCTGTTTTGGAGGCTTTCAGAGGCAGGAAATAAAGTTTTTTCTGAAATGGAGTTTCAGAAGTTTCAGAGGCAGAAAAAAAGGCAAGGCATAGAGCTCACAACTAAGGAACCTGTTGCTAAAATTCACCTCTGGGAACAGCTGATTGGGTGTATTCCGGGAGGCCGATCCACCTACCAATCAGCTTTTTTCTTATTTTCCTCCCCAAAAACTAAGGTGCGTCTTATACTCCGGTGCGTCTTATACTCCAAAAAATATGGTAAGCCCTAGTATGATTTTTCAGGATGCTTGTAATATAAGCCCTACCCCCAAAATAAGCCCCAGTTAAGATTGTTAGCCAGATGGATGCATTTAGTACTGTATTTTCCCCCAAAATAAGACCTAACCAGAAAATAAGCCCTCATTCATCTTTTGGAGCAAAAATTATTATAAGACCTGGTCTTATTTTGGGGGAATCAAGATAGTCCCGCTTGAAAGCAGCATCCTAAAATCTCAGGGTTTGCACGAGAAATTTTAGAAACAAAGCGAAGGGTGGCAAAGATGACAGCCAACCGTACAGGATGAAATTGACTGCCAACTGCCAACCCTACAAGATGAAGAAAACCAGCTAGGAAACTTTTTAAGAGTTGGGGGTTCCTCACCTTTTCACAGATTTGTGTTTGACAAACAAGCTGGTGCATTGAGCCCCTCCCCCCGATGTGTTTTCCAGCTTCTTGTAACGCTTGTCGAAAGTTGAGGTCGCATCAATGCCTAATTCTCCTTCAGGATGCCGACGGCGCCCTCAACATTTCTGCCATGTGACCTTTGCCCTCAACATTTCTGCCATGTGACCTGGTGCGCTGTGTTTGCGGCTTGCCTTCCCATCCTGCTTGCTTTCCTGCCTTGTTTAATTAGAAAATAAACTCCTTAGGCTGGAGAGTTATCTTACCGGAGGCAGCAGGGCTGATGGAAAAAGCTCATCATTAAGCAGAAGTCCTAGGTGGTCTATCTATCATTAAGCCAGGCTGGTTGAGACACCAAGGGATCCTGGCAAAGGGTGAGCCACTGTTCTCACCTAGGCATCCTTAGAAAGTATACAGCACGATCTTAGTCCCGGCAAACCGTTTTTATTCAAATGGCTGTGAATTATTGTCATTCCCAGTCTGAAAGGCTTCTCAAATAGTCTTTCCGGGGAGTGTTTACAAACACCCACCTTATCTCCCTTGGAATGCTGCCAGAGAGCTAATTGCCACATGCAGGGCAAGGCCAAACTTAGCACAGAGTCAAACAGAGTTTTTACTGACCAGATGAGCTAATTGCTTCCTGCAAAAGCTCACGTCCCGTTCGCCTCTCTTTTATGTCTTATGGGAAGGGCCAATCATCTCCAAGCCTTACTCCCAAGTCGACCCTGTTTTCTTAATTGTTCCTGTTTTCTGGCAGCTCTGCGCATGCACACACTGGGAACAGGCTCCTGTTATTCCTCTGCCTCGCTGATGTCAGCGAGGCAGAAGACTCCGAAGGAGATTCCGGAGGCAGCAAAGAACTACCAGATGGCTTTGGCCCCCCCTCTGCCTCCGACTCAAGAGCCCTCATCCGAGCCTTCCCCAGACTTCAGGACTGGCCCATGTTCCTCCCCAACCTCCTCACTGTCCAAATCTGCTGCCAGCTCTGCTGGCAGGCCACAACAGCCACTCCTCCAAGTACTGTGAAAGGAAGATGAGCTGTCAACTTCTGCTGGCTTCATAGTTGCCACAAACTAGTAGAGGGGAGGCAGGACATGATAACCTAGCTAGCAGTCAAAACGAAGAAGTTTTCTCATGGGAACCAAGGTCAAATACACAGGTGGCCATTGAAGGAGGGGAAAAGTTTACCCAAGGAGCCCGCCAAACATGATGAGTGGAGAATGTGACCTGTGACAATAGGGGAGGGGATCAATTGCTATTTTATGATGCTATTACTGGGGAAAAACTTTAAGTTTAGAGTTGGTTTTCAAATGGCTGTGCCGATTTGATGTATCTAATCAACATGTTCTTTGAGGAACCTGCCTGCCTCGGAGTTCTGCTTTCAATGGGTGCATTACTTGGAACACAGATACGAGCCTTTAATGGATGGGCAGAGCCCTCCCCTTCCCCCAAATTATTGCTCTTCTTCACAGAATTATTTCCTTTTGATCGGGGTGACTGGCCGGATTGGATCAAATGAGAGTAAACCAGTGGTGAAATCCATTTTTTTTTTTACTATCGGTTCTGTGGGTGTGGCTTGGTGGGCGTGGTGTGGTTTGGTGGGCATGGCTTCGTGGGCATGGCAGGGGAAGGATACTGCAAAATCTCCATTCCCACCCCACTCTTGGGGGAAGGATATTGCAAAATCCCCATTCCCACCCCACTCTGGGACCAGCCAGAGGTGGTATTTGCCGGTTCTCCGAAGCTGACTCTGTAAACCACTTACAAAGGGCTGTGAAGCACTGTGAAGCGGTATATAAGTCTAAGCGCTATTGCTATTTTAGATGTCACCCTAAGCCAGTTACATATGTCTTCCTGAAGTTGGACCACAAGAATCTCCTTAACTTGCCCTGATATATTTGAATAGTGAGAGGGACGCGGTGGCTCAGTAGCTAAGATGCTGAGCTTGTCGATCGAAAATTCGGCAGTTCAGCGATTTGAATCCCTAGTGCTGCGTAACAGGGTGAGCTCCCGTGACTTGTCCCAGCTTCTGCCAATGTAGCAGTTTGAAAGCACATAAAAAAAATGCAAGTAGAAAAATAGGGACAACCTTTGGTGGGAAGGTAACAGCGTTCCGTGCGCCTTTGGCGTTGAGTCATGCCGGCCACATGACTATGGAGATATCTTCGGATAGCGCTAGCTCTTCAGCTTTGAAACGGAGATGAGCAGCGCCCCCTAGAGTCGGGAACGACTGGCACATATGCGCGAGGGAAACCTTTACCTTTGTTATTTGAATGGTCCTATTCTCCCGAACTGAAGACATCATAAGCCCTCTCCTTTCCCACAGCTCTGTTTCCATTCTCCCACAAGGAGGGGCGGGCTCTCTTAAATTGTCATCTCGTGCCAACATAAGGAGGAAACCACAATCAGAGCAGGTGTGAAGCTGCTGAAGAATGGCAAGTGGGTAAGGCAGCACAATATCCCCCCTCTTTTTTCCCAAGCCCCTTTATGCCCCTCTCCAACCATGATGGATGTACAGAAGGAAACTCTTCTGTCCTTAGTTTCCAACCGTTCTCGCTGTTAACTGAAAATAACGCGTTTTCTGCTAATTGCTTGGTTGGTAAGGAAGCTAGGTGTGCAGCTGGCACCCCATAAATCAAAGCAGCCTCCAAACTTAAAACTGCTTGCAGAAGGAAATGGTGGGAGGGAAGAGAGAAGGGGGGGGAGAGAAAGAGAGAGAGAGAAAGAGAGACAAAGAGAAAGAGAAAGAAAGAGAGTGAGAGAAGGCGAGATAGAGAAAGAGAGAAAGAGAAAGAGAGAGGGAGAGGGAGAAAGAGAGAGAGAAAAAGAAAAATAGGGAGAAAGAAAAGAGGAGAAAAAGAGAAAGAGAAAGAGAGAGGGAAAGGGAGAGAGAGGGAGAGAAAGAGAAAAAAAAGAGGGAGAGGGAGAGAGAAAGAGGGAAGGGAAGAGAGAAATAGAGATAGAAAGGGAGAGAGAGAGGAAGAGAGGGAGAGAAAAAAACAGGGAGAGGAAGAGAGAAGGGAAGAGAAGAGGAGAGATAGCGAAAGAGAGAGGGAAAGGGAAAGGGAGGGAGAGGGAGAGAAGGAGAAAGAAAAAAGAGGGAGAGGGAGAGAGAAAGAGGGAAGGGAAGAGAGAGAAAGAGAGAGAGAAAGGGAGAGAGGGAGGGAGAGAGAAAGGGAGAGAGAAAAAAGGAGAGGGAGAGAGAAAGAGAGGAAGGGAAGGGAAGGGAAGGGAAGGGAAGGGAAGGGAAGGGAAGAGAAGAGAAGAGAAGAGAAGAGAAGAGAAGAGAAGAGAAGAGAAGAGAAGAGAAGAGAAGAGAAGAGAAGAGAGGAGAGGAGAGGAGAGGAGAAGAGAAGAGAAGAGAAGAGAAGAGAAATCAGGTCCAGCTGAGACACGCCAGGCAGATTGTCTGATGGAGACTGGTGACTGCCTGGTGCCACGTGCTTACAGCCAACAACTCCGGCTGCCCGTTTTCAGCCACGATCTGCTGCGATCAGCAGACGCCCTTCACAGCAGATGCTCCCCTCCAGAGCCTGGTTGGGAATCAAGGAATTTGGCCCAGGGTGGGACCCCTCAACCCATAACTCAAGAGTTTGGTCAGAGATGGATGCGGGGAAGGGCTGCCAAGGGCGCTTAGCAGAGAGGATGAAAAGTTGACGGCGTTTAATTGGCTTTTATGGAGACAGAGCGGTTCCCGAGATGTTCCGGCAAAGCCGGTCCGACGGGGACTTCATTTGCAGAGAACGAAATCTTTCGCAACGTTGCTAACTTCCTCGAGTTGCTCTGCTGGGAGAGGTGGAGAGAGACCGGGGAGAGAGAGAGGGGGCCTGGTTGATGATCCCCTCAAATGCACAACTCTTAAGACAGCAGTGTTGCACAGGAAGCGAACTAAAAGAGAGCTGCGGGGCTAGCTGGAGAAGACTGGGCTGGAGGAAATAATGCTGCTGTTATTTTTAGAAGGTTTTTAATGAACCTGTTTGCCAGAGGCGATGAGGAGGATTGGAGAATGGGTTGTTGACGGGGAAGAATCAGCTAGAGCCGTGACGGCGAACCTGTGGCACGCGAAGCCATATCTGTGGGCACGCGAGTGTTGCCCTAGCTCAGCTGCAGCGCGTATGCGCGCACCGGTCACCTGATTTTCGGCCTTCTGGGCCCATTGGAAGTCGGGAAACGGGCCGTTTCCGGCTTCCAGAGGGCCTCCGGGGAGGTGGGGAAGGCTGTTTTCGCCCTCCCCAGGCACCAAGGAAGCCTCTGGAGCTGGGGAGGGTGAAAAACGGGCCTACCGGGCTCACTGGGCCATCGCATGCCAAAAGTGGGGGTCGCACGGGTGTGTGTGTGTCACGTGTCACCACCCTGGGCTCCCCCCGCTTTTGGCACGCGACGGCAAAAAGGTTAGCCATCATTGAGCTAGAATGTGTATGATGACTAGGGGCGTGGCACGAAAGCAACACAGCCAGAGAACAGGTCTAACTCCCCTTGTTTGCTCCAACTTTGCCCCCAAATGTCCCCACATTTACTATAAGTCCTGGAGCAAAGCTCTCACACGCATCTTCAACAGCCTCTGGCTGCGAGTAGTCCAGTAAGCCAGGTTAGCCAAACAGTAACTAGGGCCAGCAATCCAATAAGCCAGGTTAGCCAAGCAGTAACTGGGGCCAGCAGTCCAATAAATCAGAGCCTGGTAGTAGTAGTACCAGTAGTACAGTGGACTAAAGTACTGTTATTAACATCTGCTGCCTGCAATTACTGCAGGTTCAAATCTCACCAGGCTCAAGGTTGACTCAGCCTTCCATCTTTTCAAAGGTAGGTGAAATGAGGACCCAGATTGTGGGGGCAATAAACTGACTTTGTATAAATATACAAAAGGATGAAGGCTATTGCTTAACGCATTGTAAGCCGCCCTGAGTCTCCGGAGAAGGGCGGCATATAAATTAAAGCAAAAAAAAAAAAAATCAGGTTAGCCAAACAGTAACCAGGGCCATCAGTCCAATAAACCAGGTTAGCTAAACAGGAACCAGGGCCATCAGTCCAATAAACCAGGTTAGCTAAACAGTAACCAGGGCCAGCAGTCCAATAAACCAGGTTAGCCAAACAGTAACCAGGGCCAGCAGTCCAATAAATCAGGTAAGCCAAACAGTAACCAGGGCCAGCAGTCCAATAAACCAGGTTAGCCAAACAGTAACCAGAGCCAGCTGCCCAGCAAAGCAGGTAAACCGGGCAAGCCCCACAAGACAGAGCACAGTAATCTCCAGGCGTCGGCAAGTGCACACGAGGCTCCACAGATTCAACGCTTGTTCCCGACAAATGCCCCTCCCACCGGCACCTCCCTTATATCTCAGTCCCCAGGTGTGCCTTGTGAAGGGCGGTGGGTAGGGGTGGGATTTAGCCGGTTCAGACCGGTTCAATGCATACCGGTAGTTCCAACGATCAGCTGGGAGCAAACCGGTTCACTCCGATGATTAGGTGGGCGGGCCTGCCCGCCCGCCCTTGTGTGCTTTACTTACCTTTATCCTCTCAGCTGATTCACGCGGCAGAGCAGACTGCCACACCTCAGCTGTGTTAGTCCCCAGAAGTAACACGGAAGTTTAGATTTGTCAAAACTGCGCACACGCGTAGGATTTTATTGGATTGGATTGGATTGACTTTTTGGGCTGCTGTTGCACACGGCTGGCTCGTGCTTAAAGGATCGTCCACCAGGACGCCAAGGTCCAGTGGTGAAATGTAAAATTTGTTACTACCGGTTCTGTGGGCATGGCTTGGTGGCGGGTAATGTGACTGGGTGGGCGTGGCCAACTTTTTTTTTTTACTTTTAAAAGCATTTTTTCTACAACCTCTTCGGCTGAAGTGGCGTAGTAGGCTAATGCCTCCTACTAAGGCAGCATTTAACATCCAGCTGCCTGCAATTACTGCGAGTTCAAATCTCACCAGGCTCAAGGTCGACTCAGCCTTCCATCCTTTCTAAGGTGGGTAAAATGAGGACCTGGTTTGTGGGGGCAATAAGCTGACTTTGTATAAAATATACAAAAGGATGAAGGCTATTGCTTAACGCATTGTAAGCCGCCCTGAGTCTCCGGAGAAGGGCGGCATATAAAAATAAATAAAAATAAAAAAATAAAAATAAAAAAGGCACTGACGATCCCAGCTGAGTTGCCTGATCGTCAGAGGCTTTTGTTTTCTTTTAAAAGCATTTGTAGAAAAAATGCTTTTAAACAGTAAAAAAAAAAAAAAAGGTTCTGATGATCGCGCGGCTCAGCTGGGCATGGGGCTGGGGGCAGGGATTTTCGCGGTTCTCCAAACCACCCACCGCCATCACTACTGGATTGGGCAGTCTGGTCTGAACTGGGAGCATTTCACCCCTGCCAAGGTCCCTCTCGCAGTGACTGTTTTTGAGCCAGATCTCGCCTAATTTGTACTTTGTACCTTTGGTTTTTCCTGCCTTGGTGTAAAACCTTGCTTTTCTCCATTTTAAGCAATGGAGTAGAGAAGGAGTAACTCTGATTCTTTCCGCCGAGATAAGACGAGCGGTTCAGCGGTTCGAATCCCTAGTGCTGCCGCGTAATGGGGCGAGCTCCCGTTCCTTGTCCCAGCTTCTGCCAACCTAGCAGTTCGAAAGCACGTAAAAAAAAAATGCAAGTAGAAAAATTAGGGACCACCTTTGGTGGGAAGGGAACAGCGTTCTGTGCGCCTTCGGTGTTGAGTCACGCCGGCCACATGACCACGGAGACGTCTTCGGACAGCGCTGGTTCTTCGGCTTTGAAACGGAGATGAGCACCGGCCCCTAGAGTCAGGAATGATTAGCACGTATGTGCTGGGGGAACCTTTACCTTTAAGACGAGGAAACATGTTTAGGAAGAATGGAACCTGCGAGGCTCTGAGCATCGATGTGGATGCAGAATGAAAGGGGAACTCAGAAGCTTCCTGTTAAAACAACTGCTGTCTCTTGTTGTGTATCAAAAGGAACACCGTACAATGTACTTCCCTGTTTTTCTCGCCCTGTCCTGTCCGTGTCACCTGCTTAACAAGCAGTCCGCTTCCTTTTCTGGTTTGTTGCGGAATTGTTTCTGGTGTGTGTCATGCGACCGGCCAGAGGAGGTGGCTGTTGCATTATCCATGCAGGAGGACCATGGTTAGCGAGGAGGCTTCAGAAGTTCAGCCTGACCCCCTTTAGTGGCCTGAAATAATTAGCTGTCATAACACGGGGACACTTCGATCGCAGGCTCCCTCTCTCTTCCGATGAGTCAGGTGACACATGAAACAGAAATGCATCACCTGTCAGTCCCATGCTATGCTCAGGCGTGTTCCAAAGACGCCTTTGGGGGGTGGGGGTGTCCTTCCCTAAACAAAGGTTCAGAAGATGGGGGTGTTTTCTGCTTCAGAGCCCTGGAATCGAATCCAGCTCTTTTGCTAGCTGAAAAGACATTTCTCCCAAGCATGAGAGTGGAGAAAACCTTCCTTTGATTGCCGCTCACGCTGGATGGAGTGAGCACTTCTTGGTGATCTGCAGCTGTGGTGGCACAGTGGTCGGAATGGAAGTCTCGCCGGCTAATTCTGCAGGCCGTCAGCAGTTCGATTCTCACCAGGCTGAAGGGGGACTCGGACTTCCGTCTTTCCGAGGTCAGTAAAAGATGGACCCAGATTGTCGGGGGCAAGAGATTGATTTTGTAAACCGCTTAGAGCAGAGGGGTCAAACTCGATTTCATGGAGGGCCACATCAAGGTTATGTTTGACCTTGGGGGGGTGGGGGTGGGGCGTGGTCAGTGTGGGTGTGGCCTGTGGCGGCCGGAGCACTCTGTCAGCGAAAATGGGCTCCCGAGCTCCGTTTTCTGCTGTGATGGCCTCCTGCAACCCTCTGTCAGCAAAAAAGGAGCTTGGGAGGGCCGCCCGCCGCCCTCGCGCGTACTCTGTTTTCAGCTGCGACAGCGTTCTGCAGCGTCCTGCGACAGCGTCCTGCACTCTGTCAGCGAAAACGGGCTCCCGAGCTCCGTTTTTGGCTGCGATGGCCTCCTGCAACCCTCTGCCAGCAAAAACAGAGTTTGGGAGGGCCATCTGTGCCTCTCCTGAGCTCCGTTTTTGCTAGCATAGGCACCACGTTGTTCTTTCCAGGGTGGCCCTGTGGGCCAAATCTAAGCATCGCACGGGCCAAATGCGGCCCCCAAGGCCTTGAGTTTGACATCCGTGGCTTAAGAGAGTAAAACACTGTGAAAGCGGTGTATAAATCTAAGTGCTGTTGCTACAACACAGCGCCTGGAGTCCCATCAGCAGGTGGAGAAGTCCAGTTGTCCACTTTCTCCCTGGCTTGTATGTATCTCTGAGGTTGACATCATTAGAGATGAATGCAAATTCCTGTCAGAAATCTTCAGAAGCGACCATTCCTTCCCGCTCTGTGGGGAACCATCTGTAAATCAGGGTCCTTTCAAGAAGACGGACCGATCGGTCCTTGGTCTCTCGTCCATCTAATGTTTGGAAGTTTTTTTGGCTTACCGTGTTTCTCCGAAAACACGACCCACCCCAATAATAAGCCCAACCCTAATTTTTTGGGGAGTGGGTGGGCCTAATATTACCTGTACCCCAGGGGTGAAATGTTACCGGTGATAAAAACTACTGGTTTGGGTGAATAGGTAGTAAAAAAATGCTTAAAAATGTTTTTTTTAAAAAAGTTGGCCACGCCCACCCAGTCACATGACCCTCCCCCCACCAAGCCACGTCCACAGAACTGGTAGGAAAAGATTTTGCATTTCACCGCTGCCCTACCCCGAAAATAAGCCCAGGGAAAGCTCAGCACAGACTGAGGGAAGGATGACAGGCAGGAAAATCCCCCTCCCTATTTTCATCCCGTTCGCCAAAAACCGTCCATTCCGAACGCTGAAGGGTCGGAATGGAGGCGACCAGGGGTGGGATTCAAAAATTTTCGCAACCGGTTCTCTGCCTGATTCCTGGGTGGGCGTGGCCATGGTGGGCGTGGCCTACTCAGCCTCCTGCACTGGGGGGGGGAGTTTTCACCCTCCCCAGGCTCCGGAGGCTTTTGATGAGCCTCTGGGAGGGTGAAAACGGCCTCCCCGGGCTCCAGAGGCCCTCCAGAGGCCAGAAACGGATGTGTTTTTGGACTTCTCAGAGGCCTGTTTTTCTCCCTCCCAGAGCTTCCACGCAGGCCCTGAACTTACCTGTCATCCAAAATGGGTCGCGTGGAGACTCCCGGGACGGTAGGGGTTGGGTGGGCGGGGCCAGCCAGTCCTTGCAACTATCGGTTCGGCGAACCAGATGTAAAATTAGCATCCGGTTTGCCTGAACCGGCTGAATCCCATCCTTGGAGGTAACAGTGCGTCCACAGTGTGCGTGTCCAGCTCACCGAGTCTGGCCTGCTGCACCTCAAAGAAAAAGTAAGACCACCTCGAAATTGTGCTTATTTTCAAGTCTAAAAGAAAATAAGGCTCGGTCTTTATTTTCGGAGAAACACGGTACATTTCCACCCTGGCCCGGTTTCCTTGGCTGTCCTGATGCCCACACCAGCACCAGCCAGCCGACTGCCACCTGTGTCTTCTCTGTTGCTCAGGGGATAGCAATCCCTGCCAATTGGCCTTCCTTTCCAAATTGGGAGATTTGCTGGATTCTTCAGCAGAAGCTGGAATTGGAACCCGAGCAATTTCTCCCTGCTCCTGTGTCTCCTGGCATTGTCCGGAAGCTTGTTATCAGCGGTGACCAGTGCATCAGGTTTTAAAAAAAAAAACTCTTTTCTTCCTTGGGAAAAAAAGTAACCAGTTTGGCTTCCCTAATTTTCTCTTCCCTTTTTAGGAAATAATGCAAAGAAAAAGAGATTTCCCACCCCCCTCCGTCTCTCCTCAATACCTACATCGCGATTTACCTGGTTACAGAAAACTTTCCAGAGTGACAGCTGGAACTGTATTGTATTATACAATAAGAAAGGCTATCTTTAAAATCGTTTCCTCCCGTAAACAAACAAAAATTGCACCGGATAAATGGGGTCCACCCAATCCTTACGTCGTAAACTCCCAAGCGGCGGTCCACTGCACCTCAAACTACGATTCCCATCCTGGGTGGAGAAGACGCACGTTGTAGCTGAGTGAGGGGTTAGAATTAAAAGCTTCTTTTAGAATAGACTCCGGAAGGCAGGAAGTGCAGTAGGGACACCTCGCACAGAGAAATAATACTTCAAATTATTCTCCAAAGCACCAAAGAAGGCAGGACAAGAAACGATTAGTTGGAAACTAATCAAGGAGAGAAGAAACCTGGAATTAAGGAGAAAGTTCCTAACAGTGAGGACAATTAACCAGTGGAACAGTTTGCCACCAGAAATCATGGGCGCTCCATCAGTGGAAGTTTTTAAGAGTCTAGACAGTCACTTATCTGAAATGGTATAGGTTCTCCTGCTTCAGCAGGGGGCTGGACTAGAAGACCTCCAAGGTCCCTTCTATTCTATTCTATTCTATTCTATTCTATTCCATTCCATTCCATTCCATTCCATTCCATTCCATTCCATTCTACTCGCTATTCCATTCCCTATTCTATTCTTTCTATTTTTATTCTCTATTCTATTCTCTATTTTTTCTTTTCTTCTCCATTCTATTCTATTTTCTCTCTTCTCTTCTCTTCCCTATTCTATTCTATTCCCTTTTCTCTTCTCTTCTCTTCCCTCTTCTCTTCTTTTCTAATTCTCTTCTCTTCTCTTCTATTCCCTGTCCTCTTCTCTTCCCTATTCTATTCTATTCTATTCTATTCTATTCTATTCTATTCTATTCTTCTATTCTATTCTAATTCTATTCCCTCTTCTCTTCTCTTCTCTTCTCTACCCTATTCTCTTCTCTTCTATTCCCTTTTCTCTTCTCTTCTTTTCTCTTCTCTTCTCTTCTCTTCTCCTCTCTTCTATTCCTATTTCTTATTTCTATTCCTACTCCTACTCCTATTCTTTTTCCTATTCCTATTCCTGTTCCGTACTGTTCTACTGTATTCCTTATTCTATCCCATCCCATCCCATCCCATCCCACTCTATTCTAAGGAAGGGTGGCCGTTTAGGTATGCAAATCAGAGGGGAAACCTTGATGCTTATTTTGCCAGCATGTTTCTCCGAAGCTTTTTCTGCTTTGCAGATTTTCTTCTGGAGGGAGGGGAGAACCCCCCCCCCCGCTTCAGGGGAGCTGGTCCAACCCACCGTGCAGACAATGAGCTCTGCGAAAGAGACCAGCACACTTGTCGTATCCAGCCAGGGGTGTCCCACGCAGGTAAATGTCTGTCTGGAGGCCGTTTCTGGGAAGACTGTGGCCTTTCGGAAATGGTGTGTAATGAGTTTGTAATGGGAAATAACAACCTCGGTGCTCCTGGAGTGATGATGCCTTTAATCCAGCGCTATCCGTTCCCAACCCAGTCTGTTCTTTTAATTGCCTCCTTTGGGCCTGCATAAGCAACCGCTTTAACAGAATCCTCTCCTCGTTGCTATGGCCTAGAGGTGGAGCTCTTGCCTCACAATCAGGAGGTTGTGAGTTCGATCCTAGGTAGAGGCAGATGTAGGGTCTCCTGTTTGGGCAGGGGGTTGGACTAGATGACCTGCAAAGGTCCCTTCCAACTCTGTTCTATTTAATCTGTCTCCTCTCCCAAAATTAAACCGAGTTCCTTCCCCGAATGTATCTGATCCCCCGGAATGGAGAAACGATGAGTCTTGAAGCTCGCAGGGCTCGCGGAGGATGTAAAGCTCCCTTTTGCCAGTTCCTGGGATTCCTGCTCCTGGTTTCCCTACCACCCACTTCCCCAGGTCAGAGAAAGTCTTGGGCTGCATTCGCACAACACCCTTCTTTGTTAGGGCCCTTCCTGCTTCCTGTTTTAATGGGATTCATGCATAATGCATCTCCCGATCATTTGGCGAATTTATAGTCAGCATAAACTAGGTTTATGGGGACGGCAGCTCATCTGGAAGGCAGAGCGCGGGCCTCTCTCTTCGTACTTTTGTATTCTTTCATTGTTCAGCTTATTTTTCTGTTTCCCTAATTGGATCTGCAAAGATTTCCACCCCATCCCCACACACTTAGGGGCACTCTGGCATCGGCAACCGAGGAGGGCACACGACGCGGGCTTTGTAATGCATTAACCGACATAGCGGATTTTTAATTTGACTTATTTGTCTCTCTTTTTCGAGCGTTGCACATCTTGATGTCAGAGAGATACCCCAATATTTCACTTTCTTCACAATTCGAATGTCCAGTTTCTCCATCATCTCCTTCTTTTTGCTTTTCTCTCATATTTTCGACTCATATTTTTGTCTTATCTTTATTGATTTGCAGACCTGCTACTTTCCCATGATGGATTTTGGAGACAGATGTATAAATATGATCCAAACTATATAGAGAGAGACCAAGCGGCAAAGGTGATGGTAAATGGTGAAATGACAAGAGAAAGTATCTATTAGAAAAGGAACAAGACAAGGATGCCCTCTATCTCCATTATTATTTATACTGACATTAGAGGTTTTAAATAGAAAAGCATTATAAAGCTCCCATCGTCAGCGGTGGAAGGAAGGTGGCTGGCTGTCCCCTTGTCCTACGGGGAGGCCCATGGAGAGATGAGTCCCGCTGAAGCTTAGAAGGGCGACAATTCAGTGCTCCGAAGATGCATTTTTCTCCCTCTTCGTTTGTAGGCCCGAGCGACCGCACAACACAGCAAAGCATCCAAAGGAAGTGGAAAAGAGAGAGAGAGAGAGAGGACGCAGAAGAAAGGATTTGCCGCAGAAATGCGCGGGTGGTAATGGGAGCGACATGGCGCTCCCATGTAACACCTCTCCTGCGCGAGCTGCACTGGCTCCCGGTGGTCTTCCGGGTGCGCTTCAAGGTTTTGGTTACCACCTTTAAAGCGCTCCATGGCTCAGGACCTGGGTACTTGCGGGACCGCCTACTACCACCAATAGCCTCCCACCGGCCGGTACGCTCTCATAGAGGGGGGCTCCTCCGGGTGCTGTCAGCCAAACAATGTCAACTGGTGGCCCCCAGGGGGAGAGCCTTCTCTGTGGGGGCACCCACTATCTGGAACGAGCGCCCCTCGGAGATACGGAGAATCCCGGATCTGCGCACCTTCCGCCGCGCTCTAAAGACCTTTTTATTTCACCAGGCGAGCCTGGCCTAACTTTCTCCCTCTTTTTAAACATTTTTAATATTTCTTAATATTTTTTAGTATTTTTAATATTCAAAGTTTAAATTTGTTTTAAATTTGATTGGGTTTTAAATCTGTCTGGGCCAAACTATTTAATTTGATTTTATCTCTGCTTTTTAAATTTTGTATGTATGTATTTTATTGTTGGCTGTTCACCGCCCTGAGTCCTTCGGGAGTAGGGCGGTATACAAATCAAATAAAAGTAAAAGTAAGAAATTAAGATTTGCTGGTTTTATTCTGGGTAGCACCCTGGCAGCACCTAACCCAGCTTGGTTGATCTGCAGAAAGCAAGCCCAATCAGATGAAGACCGAGAGGCCAGGAAAGCTCCCCGAGGCAAGGTAGATGTTGTGGCCCCTCCAGCAGCTGAATCCGAGGAGGAGGAGAGTTAGACAGAGGGAGAGAGAGAGAGAGAGAGAGAGAGAGAGAGAGAGAGAGAGAGAGGGAGGGAGGGAGGGAGGGAGGGAGGACGCATGGATGCACAGAAGGCAGAGAGGAAAGGAGAGCAGTGGAAATCAATGGGCCGGTCCTCGGGAAGGAAGAGCCACCGCTGCTAATGAAGCCCCACCTTAGCTCTGGGGATAAAAGGCAGGGGGCAGAGATGAATAGATGTGGCAGGCAACTATTCATCTTCCGTCCGGCCGGTCTTGTTAGCCTGCGTTGAGAGAGAAACTTTTTTGCTCAGCTGCCGGCGCTCCTAATTAAAGGAATCTTTGAGTTTGTTGTGTTTGGGGAGCTGGGTCAGAACAGATGATTTGGAAAAACTTTAAAAAAAAAGACCTATTGCTCCCATTTGGGGTGTGTGTTTATAGGCTGGGGCAAGAAGAAGTTGGGGGTTTTAAGACCAGAGGCATGATAACGCAAAGCTCAAAGGAATATCCTACCCAAAGGCGTTACTGGAGAATTGAATGCAACAACACGGCCACTAAATATATGTTAGAGTCTGCACTGAATGGCCTTAGGAAGAGCAACGTTTCGCCCTGCAGGGAGCCTGGTGTGTATTCTGTTGTTGGAGCAACTATAAATGTCTTAGCTTTAGTAATATCAATAGTTTCTGCCTTGCTTGCCCTCTCTTCATAGATCGAAATCAAGGTTGGCCCTTAATCTACAAAGCTCTTAGTATGACCCCTGACCCTTCACCCTGCAGGGCCGGAAAATAAAACTTTCTCCTCCCAGACGTGTGCAAGCCCAAAGCTGAAACATGGAACAGGAACAGGAACAGGACAAGATAGTAAGATAGGATAGGATAGGATAGAGAATATAGTGAATAGAATAGGAATATAGAATAGGATGGACTGGACAGAATGGGATAGGATAAATACAGAATATAGTGAATAGAATGGAATGGGAATACAGAGTAAAATACAGAATAGAATTAGAATGCAGAATAAAATGAAGGACAGGACAGGACAGGATAGGATAGAAAATATGGAATGGAATGAATAGGATAGGATAGGATAGGATAGGATAGGATAGGATAGGATAGGATAGGATAGGATAGGATAGGATAGGATAGGATAGGATAGGCAGGGGTGAAATGCTCCCGGTTCGGACCGGCTCGGGAGAGTAGGTAGCGATGACAGCGGGCAGTTCGGAGAACCGGTAGCAAAAATCCCTGCCCCCGCCCCCTATGCCCAGCTGAGCCGCACGATCATCAGCCTTGGTACCAAGAGCCTTGGTACTACAGTGGTTTAAAGCACCCTGTTATTAACACAGCTGCCTGCAATTTACTGCTGGTTCGAATCTCACCAGGCTCAAGGTTGACTCAGCCTTCCATCCTTTCTAAGGTAGGTGAAATGAGGACCCAGTTTGTGGGGGCAATAAGCTGACTTTGTATAAAATATACAAAAGGATGAAGGCTATTGCTTAACGCACTGTAAGCCGCCCTGAGTCTCCGGAGAAGGGCGGCATATAAATCAAATTAAAAAAAAAATAAAAAATCAGAGGCTTTTTTCTTTTAAATGCCTCTGACGATCCAAGCTCTGACGATCCCAGCTGAGTTGCCTGCCGATCAGGCAACTCAGCTGGGATTGTCAGAGCCTTTTGAAAGCATTTTTTTACATGGTTTTACATGTAAAAAATAGTTTTAAAAGTAAAAAAAAAAAAAATTGGCCACGCCCACCCAGTCACATTACCCCTCCCATCAAGCCACGCCCACAGAATCGGTAGTAACAAATTTTAGATTTCACCACTGAGGATAGGATAGGATAGGATAGGATAGGATAGGATAGGATAGGGTAGAATAGAATAGAAGAGAAGAGAAGAGAAGGAAGAGAAGAAAGAAGAGAAGAGAAGAGGGGAGAGAAGAGGGAATAGGATAGGATAGAATAGAATAGAATAGAATAGAATAGAATAGAATAGAATAGAATAGAATAGAATAGAATAGAATAGAATAGAATAGAAGGAAGAGAAGAAACAAGAGAAGAGAAGAGGGAAGAGAAGAGGGAATAGGATAGGATAGGATAGGATAGGATAGGGTAGGATAGGATAGGATAGGATAGGATAGGATAGAATAGAATAGAAGAAAGAAGAGAAAAGAAGAGAAGAGGGAATAGGATAGGATAGGATAGGATAGGATAGGATAGGATAGGATAGAATAGAATATAAGGAAAAGAAGAAAGAAGAGAAGAGAAGATGGAAGAGAAGAGGGAATAGGATAGGATAGGATAGGATAGGATAGGATAGGATAGGATAGGATAGGATAGAATAGAAGGAAGAGAAGAAAGAAGAGAAGAGGGAAGAGAAGAAGAGAAGAGAATAGGGAATGGAATGGAATGGACTAGACTAGACTAGACTTGACTAGAATAGAATAGAATAATAGAATAGAAAATACGGAATGGAATGAAGAATGGAATGGAATGGAATGGAATGGAATGGAATAGAATAGAATAGAATAGAATAGAATAGAATAGAATAGAATAGAATAGAATAGAATAGAATAGAATAGAATAGAATAGAATAGAATAGAATAGGGCAGGGCAGGAGAATATAGTGAATAGAATTGATTGAATAAAGAGTAAATACAGAATAGAATTAGTATAGAATGTAGAATAAAATACAGAATAGAATAAGATGGAATACAATAGAATAGAGAATATATGGAATGGAATGGAATGGAATAGGACCGTGATGGCGAACATGTGTCATGTGTGCCACAGGTGGCACGCAGCGCCCTTTCTGGGCACGCGAGCGGTCGCCCCAGTTCAGCTCCGCTACGCATGCATGCACGCCTCCCGCTGCTCGAGTCTCTGCTGCGCATGCGCGGGGGGCCACGTGCCCATGCATGGGGGGTGGGGTGCGTGGGGGTTCTGCATGCATGTGCAGGGATGGGGCGCGTGCCGGGGGCCCGTGTGCACATGCGGGAGGCATGGTGCATGCGGGGAGGCGTGGCGCATACGCAGGGGCTGCACACGCATTGCATTTGGGGGGTTTTGGTGCCCATGCTTTGGGCACTCGGTCCAGAAAAGGAATAGGAGATATGCCTTAAAGGGGCAGAGATGCTTACCCTAACCCCAGGTGGCTCAGTGGCTAAGACGCTGAGCTTGTCGACCAGAAAGGCCGGCGGTTCAAATCCCTAGCACAGGTCTCCTGCGTGAGCAGGGGGTTGGACTAGATGACCTTCGAGGCCCCTTCCCACTCTGTTACTTCCCTTCCACTCTCCATGGATGTGTAAACTCGCCTGGATCCCCAAAACGCCACAAGTCCTGTCCCACCTGAATCCACTCGATACGGATCAAGAAAGATCTTTCTAAGCCCAGCCTGACCGCATTTCGGAATGTGTTTTAAAGGGATGTGTGTTGGTCTCATCCTCGGGGTATGTTGTGGCCTGTATGCGGCCTGTGCAGCTAGTAGCTGATTCCGACAGCGAGGAGGCTGGTGTGGTGCTGTGCCAGCAGCCTGTGCAGCTGGCGCTCGAGTCAGACAGTGAGGAGGCTGGAGAAGATGTGGTGCCAGAGGCCTTCAGAACCTCCAGAACCTCCCATAAGTGAAGAGGATGGAGAGGAGGAGCCTCTTCTCGATGCACGGGCGCGCAGAGCTGCCAAAAGGCAGGAGTGGCTCCTCAGGAGGAGGTCTCCTCGAGAGTAAGGCTTGGGGCTAATTGGCCACTCCCTTAGCCTATTTAAGGAGGAACGCTGACTGAAGCAATTTGCAGGGAACAACTTTGTTCACATACCTTCGTGTCTTGTCTTGCTTATCTTATCAGCTTCCTGCAAATTGCTTCTGGGTATTCTGCCAACCATAGTAAACTTTCAGTTATTATTCTCTGAATTCTTGGCGGCTGTTAATGCAGTTAATTAACAGCCGTTGTTGTAAAAAAAGTGGTTTATTTAGTAAACTAAGGTTTGAATGGACTTTGTGTGTGCTGCATTCTTTGGGGTCCGTAGCTGGGGCAGAACAGGGTAACCGAAAAGTTGGGAGACGGAGTAAGAGGGAAAAACCGTCTCTCTTTCCTTAAACGGCCATGAAGGAGGCCGGTGCCCATTCCTTACGGGAGAAAGTGGGTGTATTTCACTGCTGTGTTTATTCATTCTCCGTCCCAGCCCTGGACAGATTTTAATTAAATCGTCATTCGTTGGGTTGTTACTCTGCCTTGGACCTTTTCCAAGTGACAAGTGTTTGTTGGAAAAGCACCGCAAGGGGGTCATTTCCCTCTCCCCCCCCACCCCTCCTCTTCTCCCACCCCACCCCAGCGCTTGTTAAGTTTCGTCTTTCTGCAAATACCGCTAATTACGTTTGCTTGGCGGGCGTCCAACTTTCCCGATAACATCTTTTCATTAACACTGACCTCACCGGGCTCACAGGGTGCCGGTTGCAATTTCCAAAGTCTTGCCTTCATTCCGGAAGACTCTCCATTCTCACGGTTGACATTTATGCCACTGGCTAAGCCCGGAAAGCTGGGGGGGGGGAGGAGGGCATCTGGGGCTAAATCATCCGGTTGTCTGTTGGCAAAGTGCGCAACGGTGCTCTGGCCTGCAGTGAGTGAGAAAAGGCTGGAAACCGTTTCTGGACTTTGTGCTTGAGGTCGACAAAACAAAACAAAACGAAACTCTGATTTTGGGTTTTACCAATCAATAGGTCTGTTGTTATGCAAATGGTTAGTTCAGATAAAAGTCAAAAAAAGTTGAGGTTTGATGTAATTATCTTATTCTACTGCACCAAAGGGAGTCAGAAGTCAAGGCCTTTTCTTTCTTTTGTCCAGTGGTGGCTTGGCCCCGGTTCGGACCGGTTCACAAGAACCGGTAGTAAAACCAGCGGGAGGCTCCGCCCACCACCCCGGATGTTGTCATAGGCGATCTGCGCATGCGCAGAAGCTTGGCGCGCGTGTGAGCGAAGCGAGGGCATGTGCGCGCTCCCGTTGCAAACCAGTAGTAAAGGTAAGTAGAATCCACCCGTGTTTTTGTCCCTTTGCCCCACACTTTCCCCTTCCCTCTTTCCTCCCCTCTTTTCCTACTATTTTCTTTTATATTTTTGTATGACATATTATAAATACATACATACATACATGCATGCATGCATACATACATACTTATCCCCCCATCCAGGCTTCTTGGCTACTACAAGGTTACTACAGTGTTACTTTGAGGTTACTACAGAGTTACTAGGAGTAGTAGCGGCACTTGGGAAATGGTTCTGTAAACCCAGACACAGAAGAGGCACTCCATGTTACGATTAAAAGAAGGGTTAGGGTTATGTCTTGGTGGTGCCTACAGGCCTCACAAGCATTGAGCAAAAGTGCAATGAAAGCGCCGTTAAGTGAGTCATGCAGTTGTTAAATGAGTCCGGCTTCCCCCACTAATTTGGCTTGTTGGAAGCCAGCTGGGAAGGTCGCAAATGGTGAACTCATGAACCCAGGATGCTGCCACTGTCACAAATACATGCCAGTTAGCCAAGTGCCCGACGTTTGATCAGGTGACCGCGAGGATGCTGCGACCGTCGTAAGTGCGAGGACATCAATCGTAAGCCGGTGCCGCTGTTAACTTCGATCGGTCACTAAACGAAGGGTTGCAAGTCGAAGGCTTTGCCTGCATTCTTAACTATGTCTATTTGGGAGGGTCCTTGGTGCTCTCTGAGCTTGGCGGTTTTCTTGCCGACGTTTCATGACCCAACTAGGGAACATCATCATTCTATTCTATTCTATTCTATTCTATTCTATTCTATTCTATTCTATTCTATTCTATTCTATTCTATTCTATTCTATTCTGCTCTGTTCTATTCTATTCTATTCTATTCTGTTTTGTTCTGCATTCTGTTCTGTTCTGTTTTATTCTGCATCCTATTTTATTCTGTTCTGTTCTGCATTCGATTCTGTTCCATTCTGTTCCATTCCATTGTGCATTCTATTCTATTCTGTTCTGTTCTGTTCTGTTCTGTTCTGTTCTGTTCTGCTCTACTCTGCTCTGTTCTATTGTCATCCACAAGAAAACCACCCAGTTCAGAGAACACCACAGGCCCCTCATTTCAACCCTGAGCTACACATATTCTCCTTTACCGATACGTATATTTGCATGTGGAACTGAGCACACATATCTGTACTGGCACAGATTTAAAAAAAAAAGAAAAGAAAGAAGATGAATTATAAGAAGCCCAGGAATTCCACCACCGTTTATCTTAGGCTGAGTAAATCTGAATTAATTCAACTCTTGCTAAATTACCATTTTTAGCCATGATGCCAACTACCCACGGCTACCCAGCTTCTCGTCTCCAAGGCCCACAAAATCCTTTACTCCAGGCAGAGAAAATGCAGTCCTGAAATCTAATTAGAAGGCTGCAAGAAGACAGGGGACGTACTTTGGTGCGAACCCTAAAAGCAGGGGTGAAATCCAGCAGGTTCTGACAGGTTCTGGAGAACCGGTAGCGGAAATTTTGAGTAGTTCGGAGAACCGGCAAATATCACCTCTGGCTGGCCCCAGAGTGGGGTGGGAATGGAGATTTTGCAATAACCTTCCCCAGGAGTGGAGAGGAATGGGGATTTTGCAATATCCTTTTCCCAGGAGTGGGGAGAAATGGGGATTTTGCAATATCCTTTTCCCAGGAGTGGGGAGGAATGGGGGATTTTGCAATATCCTTTTCCCAGGAGTGGGGAGGAATGGGGATTTTGCAATATCCTTTTCCCAGGAATGGGGAGGGAATGGGGATTTTGCAGTATACTTCCTCTGGAGTGGGGTGGGAATGGGGATTTTGCAATATCCTTCCCCCAGGAGTGGGGAGGGAATGGGGATTTTGCAATATCCTTCCTCCAGGAGTGGGGAGGAAATGGGGATTTTGTAGTATCCTTACCCAGGAGTGGGGAGGGAATAGGGATTTTGCAGTATCCTTCCTCTGGAGTGGAGTGGGAATGGAGATTTTGCCCCTGGAGTGGGGAGGAAATGAGGATTTTGTAGTATCCTTTCCCCAGGAGTGGGGTGGGAATGGGGATTTTGCAATATCCTTCCCCAGGAGTGGGGAGGGAATGGGGATTTTGCAATATCCTTCCTCCAGGAGTGGGGAGGAAATGAGGATTTTGTAGTATCCTTTCCCCAGGAGTGGGGTGGGAATGGGGATTTTGCCCCGGGAGTGGGGAGGAAATGGGGATTTTGTAGTATCCTTTCCCCAGGAGCGGGGTGGGAATGGGGATTTTGCAATATCCTTCGCCTGGAGTGGGGAGGGAATGGAGATTTTGCAATATCCTTCCCCTGGCACGCCCACCAAGCCACGCCCACCAAGCTACACCAAGCCCAACAAGACACGCTCACAGAACCACAGGTAGTAAAAAAAAATGTAGATTTCACCACTGCCTAAAAGGGCTCCACCGAACGATGACAGTGTCATCTAGCTGGGCCCCGTCTCCCGCCAGCGTGGCTTTCGGCGGCACGCGTGAATGTGGGAACCGCTGCTGAATTCTGGTTTATCCAGCGCGGGCAGGGCAGTTCAGCATCTTGGCTTGGTCTAAGTCTATAAACCTCTCTTAAAAACAAACAGATCTTGAAAGGAAATGGCATCCATTTCGAATGGAGGTTTCCGGATGAGTAATCGTTGATACTCGGAGGCAAATGCAGGCAGAAGACAGTGGGTGTAGAGCTTATTAATGATTATGGCAGGTTATGTGTCTTAATTATCCAATTTCACTCTCTTATGGTAATAGAGGAAGGAAGGGCAGAGAGGGCGCGGAAAAAAATAAAAACAAAAAGCAGATGAACACAGAGGAGGCAGTGTTTTTAAGGGTTTGTTTCGTTGTTTGCTTTGCGGTGGCTTACTTTATTTGCACAGTCAACCCCTGAAAAATGACCCATACATTATTTAGTAGCATTAAGGCTCGACAATTTGTTGTGGTTTGACATCGGGGCGGTTAGGGCTCCCTTTGTTTTGACGTCATGGAATGCTTGTCACAGGCAAGTCCTCGACTTACGGCCGCGATGGGGAGGAGAACATCCATCGCTAAGCAATGCGGCCATTTAAATCAGTCGCACCTGTTTGTTCGGTTTTGTTTTGTTTTTTTGCCACGGTCGTTAAGCAAATCACACGGCCGTTTCAGCAAATCCGGCTCCTCCCCAGGACTTTGCTTCCCGGGAAGCCGTTCCCGGGAAGATTGCAAATGGTGTGATTCCGCAACCGTCATAAATACAGGCTGAGCGCCCAAATGTTGATCAGGGGATGCTGCCGCCATTTCAACAGTCATTAAACCGACGGTTGTAAGTTGAGGGCTACCTGTAACCGTCAACCGACCTAAGAGAGAAACTGCCAGCGACGGAATGGACGCCAGCCAAACACTGAAGATTTTTGTGAAAGGAAGTGAGGGGTTCGTAAGTCCAGGATGAGGGTCAGATCTACCATCTTCAGCTTTGCGTTTTGCATCCTGTCATAGATCGTTGGGGTGGAGGAAGAGGAAGGGGGCAATTGGCATGTGGAGAGTAGAAATGAGAAGTGGGGTGTGTGTGTGTGTGACAGGCTTGACGGAAATCAGAGGTCTGAGGACCAGCCTATTCCAGTCTTCAAGGACGCCTAGCCTGGGAAAAGGATGCGAACTGCACCAAACATCCAAGCTGTTTCCCAAAACACCTACATGGCACACCATTGGACAGAGACAGGCTTGTCAAGGGGGAAGGTCTGGGGAGAAGGGGAAAAATCTGTAATGCTTTGCGCGGGAACCCTTAGATCTAGCCTTCCTTTTGCTGCAACCACTTAGTAAAAGAACCCATTACGTTACTCCAATGGAGCAACGGTCTTTCTGTCCTAAGGAGGAGAGCTGGAGCAGGCCTACAAGGAGATGAGAGGATTGGCAAAGGGGTAGGAAGGAGGAGAAACAGCAACAGCAATACACTTTGAAGGCACAAAGTTCTTCTACAAAAGTATAAAAAGGAGATTTAAAAAGTTCACGGGAGAAAAGAAAGGATTGTAATTTGTAAAAATCTAGAGGCACTCCATACCTCCTGTTAACAATTGCCAGAAATGTCACATGGAGAAATACTATTGGGATTGGTGTCTGGAGGATGGGCTTCCTAGAGGACCTTCACTGGTAGATCACAGGTTGTTCTGCTCTGAACTAGGCGGATCTGTATTCCCCTACTCCTATCCCAAGGCAGTGGGTCAACCACTAAGATCTAAAGATGAATCCCAACTGGAGATCACAGAAGGACTACTTGATCTTAAACTCATAGACCAGCAGGAGATAATATGGTACGGAGGACCACCATCCTGGTTTATACAGAATTGGCTTAAATTTGCACTCACTCCTGAATAGCAATAGCACTAATGCTTAGACTTATATACCGCTGCACAGTGCTTTTACAGCCTTCTCTAAGCGGTTTACAGAATCAGCCTCTCGCCCCCAACAATCTGGATCCTCATTTTACCCACCTCGGAAGGATGGAAGGCTGAGTCAACCTTGAGCCTGGTGAGATTCGATCTGACAAATTGCAGGCAGCCGGTGATCAGTAGGAGGAGCCTGCAGTACTGCGCTCTAACCACTGCGCCACCGCGGCTCATTGAGAATGCTCTCTGGGACCTCAAAAGTCTATGGTTAATTTGTATGCAAATGTACAAAGATTTAAGTTGGTCTAGAAGACCTCCAACTCTGCTCTTCTGTTAAATATCTTGGTAGAAAGAGACAGGCCCACTCTGCCTACAGTGCTAGTTTCTTTGATGGGCTGGGAGAGAAACGAGAAGATCATCATCGTCCTTGGAAGTAGGTTTGTTCTGTTGTTCCAAAGGTAGCTTCTACAGGGCCCCTCAAACCCTTGTTTGAGATGTTTTGTACCCTTCAGGCAAGATGAGAGTAACTGGGATAAGGGTTCCTCTTGGGGAAGGGAAATTTTTCACCTCTTTGTTTCCGAACCGTGGAGACACCAAGTCAGCCAAGAAACGGAGGTTGAACTGCCGGCTGACGCAGTAGACAAGATTTCCAACCACGGCGCACTGGAAGCAAGATGGGAAGGGAATTGGGTGGGTGGCACACTCATACCATAGCTTGGCCCTGGCACTACAGCGATAGACGCTGATGCCCATCCTCTGGTTGAGGTCAAAGCGGTAGATGAAGCCGTTGACGGTCACCATCTCGGTTGTCCTGTCCTGGCTTCCTCCAGTGAGGCGGACTTTCCAGGTGTCCGTCCGTCCGACGTACCTGAGCAGCATGTATCTCAAGGTGCCGCCCGTCACACAGATCTCCCCGTCGCAGACGGTGGCAGTGTGGGCCACGGCAAAGGTGTCGTTGGGTAGAGGGGCAGCAAACGTCCATCGATCCAGACGTGGGTCGTATCGTTCGACTGTGTAGAGGCATTCTCCACCGATGGCGTAGAGGCAACCATCCAGGGCCACCAGCTTACAGTGGGGTCTAGCTTGGTTGAGTGGACAGATCTCCTGCCAGATGTCGGTCAAGGGGTTGTAGCAGAAGACACGATTGGATGGTTTCTGATACCTTCCACGCCCTTCGCAGCCAGCTACTACAAAGAGGTAGTTGAACATGCTGCAGATGGCGCAACCCCTGGAAATTGCTTCCACAGGGATGTGGGTTAATGGATGCCAAGCGTCCTTCTGATCATCGTAGTAAGAGAGTCCACTTGTGTGGCAACCAACATCTGCCACAGTCAAGTATTTCTTGCCTCTCATCCTCTTCTCTAGGATCAAGTCTCTCTCTGCAGCGTTGAGTTGGCGGTAGATGGCCTGGGTCTTCAGCACTTGGAGATAGTTGTCACTCATGACCTTGTAGACCGCTTCTTGCAGATCCTTAAGTTTCTGCTTCTTGGCCATACACAAGACCTGGTAGCAGTTCCCCAAATCTAAGTGCACATCGAGAGAGGCGTCTGAGCTCAGTGGGACATGGAAAAATTTAGCACCAGCCACAAGCTCCACCGATGGCTCTTCTCTTCCACTGCTGGGGAGATTTTGCATGGACCTCACCAGAGATGAAGTAGAATCCAAGCGAAGAGGAGCTGGAGGTGAGGTGTGGCCAGCTGAGGGTCCAATTGCTGGAGAACCAAAACCTTCCATCGGCACCTGTAACTCTGGATTATCTACAATTCTTTGGAAGCTCTCTTTCCGGATGAAGCTATATCTAGCCAACAAACGTTTCGAGGAGTTGTTGTCTTCTTCAACAACGACTGCTTCTCTTTGGTCCTTAGGTTGGGTGTCTTTTGCAGGACTGAGGAGAACATGAGAAGATGTGTCTGGAACCTTCTCCAAAACAAGCTTGTTGACTTCATCTTTGGTCACCGATGAGCAGACAGGTTCCTCCGCCTCACATTTCTTGGATGCATTAAGGATGTTGACAGTCGAGAGGTTGCAGGATCGTTGGAGATCTAAGTTGGTCCCAAAGGTGGTTTCATTAGTGACGGATTGAGAAGTAGACTGAACATAGTAGTCGTAGACTTTGCCTCTCAGTTGAGTGTCTCCGGCTTTCCCGGAACGTCGCTTCTCTTGGATGAAGTTCTCCTCCACCTCCACCTTGGCCACCGAGGAGAATGCATAGGCCAGGTGAGATTGCACGTGGCTGTGGTTGATGGCCAAGCCCATATCACTGGTGGCATAGAAGGACTGGATCTTCTCGGGGCCAAACCACCTCTCCACAATATGGGGACCTTTTCCCAGCTGCTGATTTCCTCCTCTTTTCAAACCGTCTGCGGGATGGACATCCTTCTCCGCCGGCTTAGCACAGCTAGAGTCAGCTTCAACAGGATCAACAGCCCAGCCAGGGATGTTACTGGGTTCCCTCACTTGGTTGAGTAGACCTACAGCAGCTTGGGAATGACCTCCTAAATTGTCCGAACCGGCCCCAGTTTTGCTAGTGGAGTTCTGGATGGTGCAGTAGGTGTCCCCAGCCTCGTCTTCTGACCTCCACCCTTTTTCCACCCCAGATTCCGGATGGCTCACTTCCCCTGCCTCTTGTTTTTCTTCTGCCTCGGTTTCTCTCGTGTCGGGCAGCTCTCTGCCAGCAGGGATCCGAGCCTGCCCACACTCTTCCGCTACTCCGCCACATCTACCCACCTGCGTCAGCTGATTGGTCCCTGGGTGGCATGGCTCCGTCTCCCTGCCCCGGCCTCCTCTGTGCCTCAGCGCCGCTGGCTTGTTTTCCACCCGGCTGCAAACCTGCCATTCTCTTTGCTCTGCCCCGGCGACGTTGGCATCGGCAGCCCCGGCTGGGGTGCTGCCAGAAGGTACTCGAGACTTCAAATACCGGTAGGCCAACATCAGCAAGAGCAACGCCGTGGCCGAGAGGGCCAGTCGGCCGGCTAGAGGTATTTCCGACGGCTGGACCCCGCTTCCTTCGGCACGGTGGGGCATTTTCCCATACCAGGCTGGCATTCAAGAATGCGGTTAATAATTGCCCAGGAACGGCTCCGAATGAATCAGGGCGGGCTCCCTCCCTTCTCTGCAAGGTGACTCTAACCTGCCGACTGACAGGGAAAAGAGATTATTGTCCAGCTGCTCGCTCGGCGTGCCAGGTGTCTGTTTACTATAGGTTTGCATATTTGAGGAAGGTGGGCTGGGCCGGAGGCAGGTAAGACAAACCGGAAAGCGAAATAGCGAAAAAAAAAAAAGAAAGAGAGAAGCCGAAAACTCTGCTAAACGCTAAACGTTATTTTAAGCTTTCATACTATAAACGAGAGAGAGCTTTTGAAGACGGCGAGGAAATAAATAGATTTAAAAAAACAACTTACCTTAAAGTAAGGTAAGTCAGGTAATAAAAGGTAATAAAAATAATACTTTACCTTAAGGTAAAGTAAGGTAATAATATCTGTCTTTATTCCCATGACAGATTTCTGTTACAGATCCTGCTGTAAACCCCAGGCTCCTGTGCATACAGATAATCCTCGACGTACGACCACCATGGAGCCCCAAATTTTCTGCTGCTAAGTAGTACTGTTGTTAAGTGAATTTTGACCCATTTTGCCAGCTTTCTTGCCACCGGTTGTTAAGTGAAACGCTGCGGTTGTTTAAGCGAGTCGCACGGTTGCTAAGTGAATCTGGCTTCCCCCTCGACTTTTGCTTGTCAGAAGGTCGCCGAAAGGAGATCCCGTGACACACACACACAACCCCGGGACTCTGCGGCCGTCATAAATACGAGTCAGTGGCCGAGCGTCTGAATTTTAATCACGTGACCTCGGGGAACGCGGCCGTGATCTTAAATGTGAAAAACGGGCATAAGTCAACTCTTTCCAGTGTCATCGTAACTTCAAACGGTCACAAAATGAACTGTTATAAGTCGAGGACTATCTATTTTTTTCTTGGTTTTTTAAGGAACCTCAGATTTAGCAGGATTCCCTGTTTCGGTGGTGCAGTGGCTAAGACGCTGAGCTTGTCGATCCGAAAGGTCGGCAGTTCGGCGGTTCGAATCCCTAATATAGTTCTCCTGCGCGAGTAGGGGGTTGGGCTAGATGACCTCTGAGGTCCCTTCTGACTCTGTTCCTGTTACAGAATTTAAAGACGGTACCCAAAAACATTCTCCGTAAAAGATTCCCTGTTTTAATTCTGCTTGGAATTCAGCCTGAGTTTGTGTCTTTTTGAGCCCAACTTCATGCCAAAAATGAGCAGCTAGAAATGTATAAACAGGGCTCCAAATTTTTTTTTTTTGGGTTCCTTCTGCCTCGTGGCCAGAATGTAACCGACAACAGAAAATGCAGTTTGGTGCCGGTTCCAGGTTTTTATGACGCACCTTTAAACTTCTCCTTCTGTTCCGTCTTTCTCCGGCCAACGTGTTCTCATTCTTAGCAATGTAAAAAAAAAAAAAAAAACAGCACGGTGGAAAAACACAAGACCTGTGACACATTTCTGTTTGCACAACCAGCTCAGAGCTAGCAGGCAGATTTACGCAGCACATTAAGGTTCGGTTTAGTTTTAATCTCGGTTAGTCGCCATTTGCGGGTGGATTAAACCCAGGGGTGGGCTTCAAAAATTTTAGCAAGGGGTTCTCAGCCTGGTGGCTGGGTGGGTGTGGCCATGGTGGGTGTGGCCTAGTCCAGCGGTCACCAACCGGACCGGTGGTCCGCGAGAAAATTTGGGTGGTCCGCAGAAAAAATTATTTGCAGACTAAATCCGGGGTCCTCAAACTACGGCCCCTGGGCTGAATACGTGCAATGAATGTTTGTGTTGTTGCAGAGAGTCTCCCCCTTGGGGGTCTTTTTGTGTGGGTCGGAGGGGGGCAGAAATTCCGACTTGGGGGTCTGCTTCGGCCTCCTGGTGTGGGGCTTTGGGCAAAGGCTGGAGGGAAGCACCACTGATGGCGAAGAGCCGGAGGGCCTGGTTCCAGTGGGGCTGCATTATGGCCTGGAACTGGCTGACCATCTCAGCCCAGTGAGCCTCCAGGCAATGGTACCTGGCCTTGCACTCCCACAGGTCTTCCCTCTGCTTGGAAAGCCTATGCTCCTAGTCCTCAGTGAGGTGCTTCTGCTGAGCCTCCTCCTCGGTCAGATCCAATGTGAACTGAGCTGTTTTGCCAACTCTTTCTCGTGGTGGCTGCTCCAACAACTGCTCCCTGTTGGGGCCCTAAGGAGCCCAGGAGGGCAGGCGAGGAGTGGTTGGGAGGGGAGGGGCGAGTAGAGGCCGTCGAGGTGCCCCTCAACATGAATGACATCGAGTTGGCCACGCCCACCCAGGCGGTCATTAGGCAGATCATATTAATGGTTCACGGGATTTAAAATTATGAATTTAGTGGTCCCTGAGCTCCGAAAGGTTGATGACCTCTGGCCTAGTTGGCTTCCTGCATCGTGGCGGGGGGTGGGTGGGGTTTTTGCCCTCCCCAGGCTCCGGAGGCTTTCCTCAAACCTCTAAGAGGGTGAAAGTGGCCTCCCCAAGCTCCGGAGGCCCTCCGGAGGCCGGAAACTAGTAGGCACGAACTTCCGGTAGGCCCGTTTTTCGCCCTCTGTGAGCCTCCGCGTGCGGCCTGCACTTACCTGCATCCAAAATGGGTCGCGTGGGGACTCCTGGGAGGGGCCGGGTGGTAGGGGCCAGCCAGGAGTGGGATTTGGAGGTTCTCCGAACTGCACGGAATCTTAGCTAGAGGTTCTCCCGAACCCCTGCAAACCCCCAGCAGCCCACCATTGGATAAACTCCCATACGCTCCCATAGAGAGGGGCTCCTCCGGGTGCCGTCAGCCAAAACAATGCCGACTGGCGGCCCCCAGGGGGCACCTACTATCTGGAATGAGCTCCCCCCAGAGATACGGAAGATCCCGGATCTGCGCACCTTCCGCCGCGCTTTAAAGACCTTACTATTTCACCAGGCGGGCCTGGCCTAATTTTCTCCCTCTTTTATAAAAGATTTTTAATTTTTAAATATCTTTTAGTATTTTATACATTCAATTTTAAAATTGGTTTTAAAAGTTTGGGGTTTTAAATTTGTCGGGGCCAAAATTATTTAATTTGATTTTATTCTACTTTTAAATTTTGTATGTATGTGTTTTATTGTTTGGCTGTGCACCGCCCTGAGTCCTTCGGGAGTAGGGCGGTGTAGAAATCAAATCAAATCAAATCAAATCAAATCAAATCAAATCAAATCAAATCAAATCAAATCAATAAATAAATAAATAAATAAATAAACAAACAAACTGTGGTACCATGCCCTTCGCAAAAGCAGAAAAACCACCTTAAAACCAGGTTAAGCTCGTGTTGGGATCCTAATCCGTTTCTGCCCGTTGCTGCGGTTTGATGCTCCTTTGAAAACGATCGTGGCTTGTTTATTTATTTATTTATTATTAAAATTTTTATGCCACCCTTCTCCCGAAGGACTCGGGGTGGCTCACACAAATAAAACACCACCACCACCACCACCTAAAACCAATATCAAAATTAAAATCCCCAAAATTAAATCCTCATAATTGATCAGGGAGTTTGCGGGAACAGCCAAGTCTTACCTGTTTGTCTTCGGTTTATGCTTCCGGTGATGAATTGCCTCTTAGAAACTCGGAGAGATTACACTTTCTCGTCCATTTGTGCGGTGCGCCGGCGAGCGGGTTATGAAGTGGTCTAAAAAAAGATTTTCCGTGTAAATATTGCTCAGTCGGCAATGCCAGAGCGGCTTCAAACATGTTGTTTCACCCGAAGCGTGAAATAATTACAGATGTAGACGGTGCAATTAACTTTTTTTTTTTTTTTTTTTACATTAGTTCCAAAGCAGGGCTTAACGGATGCCTTCCCGTTCCATCCAAACGGGGGCCGAGAAAAATGAGCTACGGCCGTGGGTTTTTTTTTTTTATGTTTTTTGTTTTTAATGTAAAAAAAGAGAAAAGATTCCAGAAGAGAAGAGAAGAGAAGGGGGGGGAGGAAGGGGGAAGAAAAGAAAAAGCTGTCAAGACAAGCACCGAACAAAATCATTTTGGGGGCTGTCAGTCCGAATTTTCATCCTGAGGTTTCTTTTTCTCTCTCTCGGGAGCCTAAACAAGGAACTTAAAATGAAGAGTGGTATAAAACACGGTTTTAATTTTTGTAGGTTGGCATGTAGGGGAGAGGGCCCAAGAGGACTTACTCTGAGAAAAAGAATTCTACCAATATAGCTGCCAAAATGCCCTATTTTTAAGAATTAATTTTGGGGGGGAAAGGCAGTGGTGAAATCCAATTTTTTTTTTACTACCGGTTCTGTGAGCATGGCTTGGTGGGCTTGGCTTGGTGGGCTTGGCAGGGGAAGAATACTGCAAAATCTCCATTCCCACCCCACTCCAGGAGAAGGACAATGCAAAATCCCCATTCGTTCCTCACTTCTGGGGGAAAGATACTGCAAAATCTCCATTCCCACTCCACACCAGGGGAAGGATACTGCAAAATGAGGACCCGGTTTGTGGGGGCAATAAGCTGACTTTGTATAAAATATACAAAAGTATGAAGGCTATTGCTTAACGCATTGTAAGCCGCCCTGAGTCTCCGGAGAAGGGCGGCATATAAAAATAAATTTTTTTAAAAAATCCCCATTCCCTCCCCACTCCTGGGGGAAGGATACTGCAAAATCCCCATTCCCTCCCCACTCCTGGGGGAAGGATATTGCAAAATCCCCATTCCCTTCCCACTGCAGGGGAAGGATACTGCAAAATCTCCATTCCCTCCCACTCCAGGGGAAAGATACTGCAAAATCCCCATTCCTTCCCCACTCCAGGGGAAAGATACTGCAAAATCCCCATTCCCTCCCCACTCCAGGGGAAGGATACTGCAAATCCCCATTCCCTCCCCACTCCTGGGGGAGGATACTGCGAAATCCCCATTCCCTCCCTACTCCAGGGGAAGGATACTGCAAAATCCCTATTCCCTCCCCACTCCTGGAGGAAGGATACTGCAAAATCTCCATTCCCACCTCACTCCTCTCCCCCAAAAATTGAGAGGTTTTTTTGCTAATAGCAAAGGGAAGGTTGGTAGTCCCTGTGTCAACCCTGAAGCTGACCTAACCGAGGCCATTTTGAGGCCTTTTCAGTGTTGCCACCCTGGAGCTGAGGGATAGGGAGGGGGGAATAAGAGATAGCTGGGGTTTGGTAGCCAAAGCAAAAGACTTTCTCTTGGGAACCAAGGACATTTCCACAGGTGACCGGATGGAGGAGGAGCCACGTTACTAGGCAACCGGACGGAACCCTGATTGGACCATGTGAACTGACTGACTGGGGAAGGGAGAAAACTTTTGCTTTTAATTAGGTGAAAACCGCAGGAACCTCCAGAGTCGGTTTTCACCAGAACTGTGCCAATATGATATATCCAATAAAACTGTTCTTTGAGGAATCTACCTGCCTCGGAGTTCTGTTCGCTATAGGTGTATTACTTGGAACCCTGACACCTTGACTTACGTTTGTTTAGTGACAACAGCCCTGAAAAAAATGAGTTACGACCATTTTTCGCACTTACGACCCACGCAGCGTCCCTCCCACGTTCACGTGATCAAAATTTGGGCACTTGGACAACGGACTCATCTTTATGACGGTTGCAGTGCCCCTCCTTTTGCGACCTTGCGACACGCAAGTCAGATTCACTTAACAAAGGTGTTACTAACTTAACAACTGCAGTGATTCACTTAGTAACCGTGGCAAGGAAAGTGGTAAAATGGGTCAACATTCGCTTAACCACGCTGTCAGTTAGCAACAGAAATTCTAAGCTCAACCAGCGAGATTGGCCAGGATGTTTTTGAATAGGTCTCCGAATTATTGGAGGTGTGGACACAAACAAGGGACATTCTACCACATGTGGTGGACCTGTCCTAAGGTTAGGAAATTTTGGGGCAAGATTAAAAAATGGCTGGATGAAATAACAGGGCAGAAGATAGAAAGAAAGCTGGAACTGTTTCTCCTGAGTATTCTGGAAGGGAAAATGCAGAAAAATATACAATATATTACACATACTAACAGCAAGTAGAATTGTGATAGCACAAAATTGGAAACAACCAGACATCCCTCCAGATCAAATCATAATAAAAAAAATATACGAATGTGCAGAGATGGACAGATTATCTATGGAAATGAAGGAGAGGGAGGACGCCGAGTACTATTTAATATGGAATAAATGGTATTCCTGGCTGGAGAGTAAAAGATAAAATTTAAGGGATGTTTTTGTTATGAGATCGAATTGTAAATAGAAATCAAGATAATTTAAACAAAGATGTAAGTTTAAGATAGAGATATTTAGAAGTAGAATTTGTGCAAAGACGCTAAATAGATTAGAGATATCGATGCAGAAAAGTTGTTATTAGTATTGAAATTTTGATGGTTGTTTATATTTTTGGGGGGTTTGGGGGGTTTTTTCCTTGTTTTTTTGTGTGTATTATGGTTCTTTTTGTACTGTGTATTTTATTCTTTGGAAATTTAATAAATATTATTTTAATAAAAAAAAAGAAAGAAGTTCTGGGTTCCATTGTAATCCGAGAGCCAAAGCGGAACAAGGATGATTCGATGCAAGCTTGGAAATTGTTTCTCCCATCACGTGGCTGCCACGTGGGTGGGGGGCACTCAGCAAGGCTCTTTTGGTGGGCATTCGAGAGGGCTCAGCCATTGTGCAGCTTAAGATATGCAGCCAGGCAGTGCAAAGCATCAAACATTTTGCGGTAATTTTACCCCTGGTGCAGCAAGTAGAAAAACAGGTTCCAATAAGCCTTAAGTCAAACATATACCTCCCGTCTCCAATTTCCTTCTAGATATCCTGGTGACTCAGGGCTGGAGACAGGTGTACTTATTCTAATTTCACCCAGGTTGAGAGGCACCGGAGGCTGCCAAGGCATTTCTGCTCCGGGGCGGTCCATGAAGGGCGAATTCATCAGTACCGCCGTGTCTTTGCCAAGCCCAGTTGCAGGGACTTGGCACGAGCTTTTCAGCCAACAATTCAGTTCTTGCAGTGACTGGCAGCGCCTTGACACTCTCCTGGCCTAAGCCCACTCGGCTGATTTGCCCGGGGAATCAAGATTTGTTGCAGGAAAAAAAGATAATAACAGCAAAAAAAAGAAAACTTCAGTTGGTCCAAGCAGACTCAATTTTAGCCAACTATAAAGTGAATTGTCTTCCCTGGATGTGTGGCGTCGTTGCTTGGTTTCGGAGCGAGACAGGGTGCCAGCAAAATAAACGCAGCTTTTTAACTTCTCCGGAGGCAAGTGTGGCTAGCCTTAGGGTGGAATCCGTTCTTAGACCCATTTTTACAGACAGGAAAAAACGAGGCCACGTATTGCCCCAAAATCCCTTTTCATGGATGGTTTTCAAGGCAGGGAAAAAACCTCAAGATATTCTGCTGGGTTTCGTCTAGGAGGAGAAAACTTTGGCAGCCAAAGTTAATATCAACTTGATACCATGTTTCCCCGAAAATAAGACTGAGTCTTATATTAATTTTTGCTGTCAAAGATGCATTAGGGCTTATTTACTGGTTAGGTCTTATTTTGGGGGGAAATACGGTACTAAATGCACCCATCCAGCTGACAATCTTAACTGGGGCTTATTTTGGGGGTAGGGCTTATATTACGAGCATCCTGAAAAATCGTGCTAGGATTTATTTTCCGGTTGGGTCTTATTTTCGGGGAAAACAGAGTAGCTGTTTTAAAAAAAATTGTAATGCAGAAAGACAAAACGGACACGTTCGACATTTTCATTACATTTCATTATTTTCGCCGGAGAAGTTAGTTAGCTCCAACAGACCCCACACAGCAGGTCACAGATCTAATCATATGCTAAAAGGCCATTACTTGTCATCTTTCAATAAAAAGGCTCCTCAAATTGTTGTTGTTAGTTGCAAAGTCATGTCCGACCCATTGCGACCCCATGGACCACATTCCTTCAGGCCTTCCTGTCCTCTACCGTCCTCCGGAGTCCATTTAAGCTCACGCCAACTGCTTCGGTGACTCCATCCAGCCACCTCGTTCTCTGCCGTCCCCTTCTTCTTTTGCCCTCCATCGTTCCCAGCATTCGGCTCTTCTCCAGGGAGTCCTTCCTTCTCATTCGGTGGCCAAAGGATTTGAGTTTCCTCTTCAGGATGTGGCCTTCTAAAGAGCAGTCAGGGTTGATCTCCTCTAGGACTGACCGGTTGGATGGCCTTGCGGTCCAAGGGACTCGCAGGAGTCTTCTCCAGCACCAGAGTATAAAGGCCTCCATTCTTTGGCGCTCAGCCTTCCTTTTGGTCCGACTTTCACAGCCATCCGTTGCAACTGGGAAAACCGTAGCCTTGACTATACGCTCTTTTGTTGGCAGGGTGATGTCTCTGCTTTTTAGTAAGCAGTCTAGATTTGCCATGGCTTTCCTCCCCAGGAGCAAGCGTCTTTTAAATTCCTTGGCTGCAGTCCCCATCTGCGGTGATCTTGGAGCCCAGGAAAATAAAATCTGTCACTCCCTCCGTTTCTTCCCCATCTATTTGACAGGAATTGAGAAGGCTGGATGCCATGATCTTCATTTTCTTAATGTTGAGTTTCAAGCCAACTTTTGCACTCAAATATCTTTCTCCAACTTTAGAACAATGCCTGTACTTTGTTTTTTTTCCCCTGGAGACTGCTCCTGCATATGGAAGCTCACTTTCGCTGGCATCGCTCCAGCAGGTGCGTGGAAAATCCTCCCTGCTGCCAACCTCAAGACATGTGTTGCACCTTTTCTCTGACGGCTGAGTAAACTGAACCAGATGCCACCATCAGATAATTTTTCAGCACGGTTTCCATTTTTGCAGCTTAAATTCTCCGGGGTGCCTTCTCCTCTGCTCCGTTGCTGCGTGGAGGTGCCAGGGCACCCTTTGGCCCCCTTTCTCCAGAATGCCAGTCTCTGGGCATTAAGATTTGAAAAAGCCTAACGCAGAACCAGCCCAGAGGACGATCCACGGGGGAGTGGGGGGGAAGTGGGGGGGAAAGGGAGGAAAAAACTTGGGAAAAAAAAAAAAAACAGGAACCGTCTCTGCTTTGAGATTTGAAGAGAATCAGTATCAAAGGATGAGCAACAGCCTCTCCGGCAGGAGGGTAGAAAACGTGTTTGTCTTTGAAGAGGGCGGAAAAGAATTAAATTTCACTCTCCCCGAACTGCTGTTTGGCTAAGTTAAGGAGAAATGGGACGAGCAGGGTGGATTTTTAAGAAGCTGGTTGGCATGAATAAAAGAGCAAAGTTTTTGAAAGAGTGGAAAGAGAGAGGCCTTCATTGGCAATTATAACTGCCCTAATGGTAACAGAGTTCGAAGGGACCTTGGAGGTCATCTAGTCCAACCCCCTGAGACCTGTACTAGGGATTCGAACCGCTGAGCTGCCGACCTTTCTGATCGACAAGCTTCAGTGTTCTTAGTCCCTCCTCCTTCGGGATTTTGGTTTCCGGCTCCTCTTCCAGCAGTATTCAGGAGGCACTCTGCACATGCCCAGAAGCACCACTTCCGGTTGGGGACGAGTCGGTTGCGAAGTCATTTACAAAGGAGGACGAGGTTAAAATTAAAGTTTGCCAGGAGCTTTTGCAACACCGAGAAAGGAGAAAACATCCCTTGTCCGAATTAGAATGGAAATATTCGCCAGCCATTCTTGGAAAATTTTGGACATTTTGAAGGGGGGGGGTTGATAGGCAGAAATTCCCAGTTTTTGCCAGGGGGCTTTTGATGGTATATGCAGCAAAATGCTGGCTCTGTCCATAGGGAGGTGCCCCACTGAATTCCACAGGGCTTCCCGTTCACCCGTGACCCATTACCATTTCATTTACGACTCACTTAACGACAGAGGTTTCTAGTGCCAATTGTGGTCATAAGTCGAGGACCACCTTCAATGTACGACCACAAACGGAGCCCAAAATTTATGTTGCCAAGTGAGAAATTTGTTAAGTGAATCCCTGCGGTTCTTAAATTAGTCACACGGTTGTCACACGGAATCTGGCTTTCCCCGTCAACTTTACTGGTCAGAAGCTGGCCGAAGGGCATCGCGTGACTCCATTCCCACCCCACTCCTGGGGGAAGGATACTGCAAAATCTCCATTCCACCCCACTCCTGGGGAAGGATACTGCAAAATCCCCATTCCCACCCCCCTCCTGGGGGTAGGATACTGCAAAATCCCCATTCCACCCCACTCCAGGGGAAGGATACTGCAAAATCCCCATTCCCACCCTCCTCCTGGGGGAAGAATACTGCAAAATCCCCATTCTCAACCCACTCCAGGGGAAGAATACTGCAAAATCTCCATTCCCACCCTACTCCAGGGGAAGGATACTGCAAAATCTCCATTCCCACCTGACTCCATTATGTTACTATCAGTTCGCCACGCGCGTGCATGTTCACTTCATGTGCGTGCGGGCCCAGCATGTGCCTAAATAGGATGGCATAGAGCCGGGGCAAAGGGGTGGTGGGCCCACCCGTGATTGATTTCCGTTACCGGTTCGGGTGAACCGTTCAGAACCGGCTGAATACAAACTCTGGTTGTAGGTCCTTCTTGTCCAAGCATCACGCTCTGATGAACTGTGGGGTCCTGCTAATTGCCTAGACCAGGGGTCTGCCACCTTAAACACTCAAAGAGCCATTTGGACACGTTTCCCCACAGAAAAGAAAACACCGGGAGCCACAAAACCCTTCCTGTGCCTGATTATTTCTTGAGCGGCCACAAAACTAGCATATGTAGTTGAATTAAGCGTTCTGTTTTCTTCTGAAACTTTTCTTTTCTTGGATTTATCCAGGGTTGGCCTAACCGGGGGTTGAAAAGCTCAATAAATCACATGCCGGCGGGTGTCGCACATTGGCGGTTCTGATGCCTATTTTGAGTGACAGGGAGCCGCAGCAGAGGGGTGAAAGAGCCACATGCGGCTCCAGAGCCGTAGGTTGCTGACCCCCTGGCCTAGACTCTGCAGGCGAAGCTCTAGGTCTATCCTTTGGAGAACATGACTGGAGCCTTCTCCTGCAGACTTCATTATTTTTGGGAAGAACAAACTTGGAAGCCAGCGATGGGTTTGGGAGGGAAAACAACAATGAATTATGCATGGGGTCGTGCGTGACCCCGTGAAGCTCGCCTGGTTGTTCCTCACCACAATTATCTGAAAGAGACAGGAGAGACGGGCCATTGCCCATAAAATCCTTCCTCGGACGTTTTCCCCTCTTTGCACTGGGCAGAGTTAAATGACCATGCATGTTGCCAGAGGGCAGCACAGGCGCCGTAAGTAAGTAGGCGAGCATCACCAGGGTCGTGTCCCAGAAACATCTAAGCGGTCGTCGTGGGGTTAGGAAGATCAGCGAGAAAAACTTCTAGAATCGCTGTGGGTTGCGTCCCCGTGGACCAGTTTCACATTTGGTTGCTACCGGTTCTCCGTGCGTGCGCTTTGCTTCCAGGCATGCAAAAAACGGGCTTACCGGAAGTTCGAGAAGAGGCCTCCAGAGGGCCTCCGGAGCCTGGGGAGGCCATTTTCACCCTCCCGGAGGCTCAAGCAAAACCTCAGGAAGCCGGGGAGGGCAAAAACGCCCCCCCCACCCGCCGTGGTGCAGGAGGCCGACTAGGCCACGGCCACCACGGCCACCCAGCAACCGGGCCGAGAACCCCTTGCTAAAATTTTTGAAGGCCACCCGTGTCTGTAGGGATATAATGCTGAAGAGGAGAAATTCTAATAAAGGCTTGACGGGGATCGGGAAGAGCCAAGGCCGGGCCCCATTGAGAGCCATCCAACTTTTCCAACCGGTGGGAAAAGCCAAGCTACAAGGTACACGGCAGTGGTGGGTTTACCCCAGTTCGAACCGGTTCGCACGAACCAGTAGTAAAACCGGCGGGAGGCCCCGCCCAGCACCCTGGATGTCGTCCTTGGTGGTCTGCGCATGTGCAGAAGTGATCCCGTTGCGAACCGGTAGTAAAGGTAAGTCAAACCCACCCCTGGTTCAAGGAGGCCGTCCGAATTTTACCCTTTTTGCAAAACTTCCAGTCAGCTTCCTTCCCGAGACCCCGGGTTTCCCCCCCCCAAACACCTGCTTAGAAACCATAAGCTTTTTTTCTAACCTTTGTGAAATACCGCTCAGGATGCAATTTGAGACGATTGGCCTCCACGTTCTGGAGTTCGGAGCAGGAGGTTAAACCATTTCTCTCCCTCACGCGTTGGAAATACGGCAGAGAAAACGTGGCGAGGTTTGGATTTGAAATGGGGACGGAGATAGCTGCCCAATGCATTTTGGCATAGAGGCCAAACCTGCTCAGCGTACCAAAAAGGTGAACTCAGAAATGGAGAAGGGGGGAGGGTTATATTTCTGGAACCCTCTCTGGCCTAAAAACATCTCATTCTCTGCTTTTTTTCCTCCTTCTCACTATTCTGGGGAAAACGGGGAGACTTGTGATCCTAATTGCATTTAATTGTCTCCTCCACACAAGACTTTTTCCACCGTCCCTGGGAAGACGGCAACACGGACGATGCAAAATCGTAGCCGGTCTCCCACGCAACGCAGGCCCGTCTTTCCCCGTCTTCATCCACCTCTATCGAAAAGAGCAGCAATTAATTTTTTACCAGCTAATCATTCCCTTCAGACGGACCGTCAGCGGAGGGCCTGTCATGGCCCATCAATAATGAAACAAACGCAGCCCTGCCTCTAGTCGTCTCCCTCCTCACCACCGCCACAACCCGCCTGCCCGTCTCCTGCATTATTTAATCCCGGAGCATCAAAACCAGGAGTAGCAATCCTCTAACTGATGTCCTTTGAAATTACCTGGCAAAGAGGAAGAGGGGGCAGGGAAGCGTAGCGATGTGCTTCCTGATTTACAAGCCATGGCTTGTTAGGGTGGGTATGTGGTGTTTCTGTCTGTCTTCAGATCTTCCCGCAGAACAAGAATCGACCCATGCAACGTAACAGAATAACTTAGGTAGAAGGGACCTTGGAGGTCCTCTAGTCCAGCCCCCTGCTAAAGCAGGAGAACCTATACCTGTGATCAGGGGTGGGTTCTAACCGGCTTTACTACCAGTTCTCTTTGCGTCCGCGCTTTGCGTGCGATCGCCTCTTCGGTCGAGCGCTTTGCGCGTGATCGCCACACGCATGCTCGGTTCGCTCGCAGGCACACCAAACGAGCGCGTCGCGCAAGCGTGTTTTGCGAATCTGCCCAGCTGAGGTGTGGCAATCCGCTCTGCCGCACCTGGGTGAAAACAGCAGAAATATAAGGTCAGAATAACACAGGGGTGGGCGGGAGGGCCCAGCTCCCGAAGAAAGAGAACCGGTTCGGTGACGTAATAGCGTCACCGCTACCAGCTCGCGTGAACCGGGCTGAACCGAGAGGAATTCACCACCGCCTGTGATGGCGAACCTATGGCACACATGCCACAAGTGGCACGTGGAGCCATATCTGTGGGCACGCAAGGGTTGCCCTAGCTCAGCTCCAGCGCGCATGCACACGCCAGCCAACTGATTTTCGGGACTTCCCGGGCCCACCGGAAGTTGGGAAACGGGCTGCTTCCAGCCTCCGGAGGGCTTCAGGGGTGGGGGGAGGCTGTTTTTGTCTTCCCCTGGCTCCAAGAAAGCCTCAGGAGCCTGGGGAGGACAAAAAAAGGGTAACCTTTTTGCCGTCACGTGCCAAAAGCAGGGGGAGCGCGGCGGAGTCATGCGTGCATGCGCAGGGGGGCAGGGCACGGGGGCATTGAATATGGGTGGGGGCATGCTTACGGTGACACCCCCCCCCGCTTTTGGCACGCGACGGCAAAAAGTTTAGCCATCATTGACCTATACCATCTCAGACAAGTGACGGTTTATAGAAGTGATGGCTAACCTTTTTGCTGTTGCGTGCCAAAAGCGGTGTGTGTGTGTGTGTGTGTGTCGCCGTGTGCGTGTCCACACCCATAATTCAATGCCCCCCATGCCCTGCCTCCCTGCGCATGTGCACAAACACCCCCCCCCCGCACTCCCCATGCTTTTGGCATGCGACGGCAAACAGGTTACCGGTGGGCCCAGTAGGCCCATTTTTCACCCTCCCCAGATTCCTGAGGCTTTCTTGGGAGCCTGGGGAAGGCGAAAACGGCCTTCCCCCCACCCCTGGAGGCCCTCCAGAGGCTGGAAGCAGCTCGTTTCCCAACTTCCGGTGGGACCGGAAGGCCCGAAAATCAGTGGGCTGGTGCGCACATGCGCGTTGAAGCTGAGCTAAGGCAACACTTGCGTGCCCACAGATATGGCTCCACGTGCCACTTGTGTCTATAATCTCTTCTTAAAAACCTACAGTGATGGAGCACCCATGATTTCTGGTGGCAAGCGGTTCCACTGGTTAATTGATCTGGGATTATAGAATTACGGAATAACAGACTTGGAAAGGACCTTGGAGGTCTTCTAGTCCAACCCCCTGCTCAAAAAGGAAACCCTACGCCATTTCGGACAAATGGTTGTCCAATTTCTTCTTAAGAACCTCCCGTGATGGAGAACACACAACTTCTGGTGGCAGTCTGTTCCACCGATTAATTGGAAAGTTAAAAGGACGCCGACGTTCTTCGCAACCATTAAAACCAGGGAGGCAAATATAGACTTCTATTCTCTTTCATGTTGGTATATAAAGAACTTTTCTCTTGCTGAATTCCTACAACCTCGTTCCCTATTTTATTCTGGGCTCCAAACCCAGGACACAACAGGGTGCCTTGAAAATAAATACGGAGTCAATTATAAATAGGTTGGAATTGCATTGAAGAGACCGGGAGAGATCAGGAGAGGAAAAAAATTCAGGGAGTCCTCGGCTTATGGCCGATTGCTTAACGACAGTCGGAAGTTGCAACGGACTTCGAAAAAGGTTCCTAGGACCCATCCTCAAAGTTATGAACGCTGGCCGCCCGTGATTGCGTTTTCAGGAGCTTGGCAAAGACTATGATCACATAACCAGGATTTGTGACGGTTGTTGCCAATTTTCCACAGAAAACACCCGTTGGATGTGGTCGGATTCATTTAACGATCACGTGATTTGCGTATAGTTTGCAGTGACTCCAGGGGTGGCATTCACTTACCTTTGCTACCGGTTCGCAAATGTGAGCGCGCCCACCTCCGTGTATTCGCAGGGCCTGTACAGAGCGTCAAAAATGGGAACTGATGACGTCTGGGCAGGTCGGTGGAGCCTCCTATCGTCGCCGCTACAGGTTCGCCTGAACAGGATAGAACTGGGTGAATACGACCACCGAGTGATTCGCTTAAACCCACTTAACAACTATAATGACAATGAAATTCCAGACTCAACTGTGATCCTAAATTGAGAACTACCTCAGGGAGGGCAGTTACAGTAATTGACGCATGTCGGTGGGAAATTGACAACTTCTGGTCAGCACGGTTCAGGGCAATGATGGCTAACCTTTTTGCCGTCACGTGCCAAAAGCGGCGGGAGCCCAGGAGGGTGACACGTGACACCCCCCCGTGCGATCCCCACTTTTGGCACGTGATGGCGTGGTGGGCCCGGTAGGCCCGTTTTTCGCCCTCCCCAGGCTCCAGAGGCTTCCTTGGAGCCTGGGGAGGGTGAAAACGGCCTTCCCCACACACACCCCGGAGGCCCTCTGGAGGCCGGAAATGGCCCATTTCCCGACTTCCAGTGGGCCCAGAAGGCCCGAAAATCAGGTGGCCGGAGCGCGCATGCGTGCTGCAGCTGAGCTAGGGCAATGCTTGCATGCCCACAGATATGGCTTCATATGCCACCTGTGGCACGCGTGCCATAGGTTCGCCATCCCAGGCTCAGGGCAAGGATGCTGGGACTTGTAGTTTAGCAACTCGCCTCGGAAGGGGGGGATACACATCTTACAGTCAAAGGCTCCGTGCTGCCTGAGAAGGATGGCATGTCTGAACAGGAAAACAGGGTTATTTATCAGTTTTCTTGTTTCTTAACCAGTATTTGCCTCTTTCCCCTCCAGGGCAGAGACGGGGGAGCCTCGGAGCCCCACGGGGAGACGGCCATCGATCGGCCTTCCCTGCCGGGGAGCTGAATAATGTGGTTTGGCAATGATGGAGCCCACCTCTCTCAACGCACCTGCTCAGGTACCCCGGGGAGACAGTTCACAAATGCCACCTCAGCCTTAATGTCTTCGTTTCCATGGTTCGGGGCTAAAATGGCCGCATTTGCATTTAAATCGAGTGGAGGGAGTCCGTAAATCTCCATTTTCTTAGCGAGTGGGAATAATGGGGGCTTAATCTCCTTCGGAAGGGGGCTCCCCGAGCAGCATCAATCCAGGAAGACGGGGAATATCAAGTTCCTGGCGCAAAATTGGAAGCCGGCAAATATTTATTCCTGAAAAGTTTTCAAGCCGGGCCTGGCAAGAGCTCAACCACGGAGAATTGGGGAAAATCGCCCCTCCCCTCCCGAGACAGGTAGTCTGCCACGTACAAGAGTTTCATTTAGTGACCGTTCAAGAGTGACAATGGCTCGTGATCGCTTTTTACACTAATGGCCACCAATTTTTCACACTAATGCACCATATCCCCACCGTCCACGTGATCAAAATTCAGATGCTCATATTTGTGACGGTCACAGTGTGCCGAGATCCCCTTTGGTGAATATCTGACGAGCAAAGTCGATGGGGGAAGCCAGATTCGCCTTAACAACCGTGTTACTGGCTGAACAACTGCAGCAATTCACTTAACAACGGTGGCAAGAAAGGTCATAAAACGGAGCGAAATTCACTTAACAGCCATCTCACTTAGCAACAGAAATTTGAGGGCTCCATTGTGGTCGTAAGTCGTGTGGAGCTCTCTACTCATAATTAGGAGGCTGTGAGTTCGATCCTAGGTAGAGGCAGATATTTCTCTCTCTGGGAGCAGTGAGAATATATCTGCTGAACGAAACTCCGCACTGGCGACAGGAAGGGCATCCGGCCAGTAAAACACTCAGCTCCATTTGACAGCTTTAAACCTAGTAAAGAAAAGGCAGTGCTAACAGAACCTCCATATTCAGGGGTAGCATATCATAGGCATCCAAAGCAAGAAAAATAAAGAATCAGGGAAAGTAATGCATAATACAGCTTGCAAGTTATCCTCCACGCGGCCATAAATCAAGTGGTTTTTACAGCCATTTGGCAAGAAAATAAGGGATTTGGGGGTCTTTGAACTATAACAGGGTGAAAGTTCTGCTTTGGTTAAAGCCGGACTGATGGTCAAATGCTGGTCAGAGGCTTCACACGCCGGGTGTAAAAGCCAAAGCTGGACAATCCTGTCCTTCTTACACAGGGAACATACATGTAACTCCTCTTCAGGTGTTGCAAAAAAGGGCAGGACAAGAAGCAACGGGTGGAAACTAATCAAGGAGAGAAGCAACTTAGAACTAAGGAGAAATTTCCTGACAGTGAGAACAATTCATCCATGGAACAACTTGCCACCAGAAGTTGTGAATGCTCCAACACTGGAGAGTTTTGAAGAAGAGGTTTGGATAACCATTGGTCTGAAGTGGTATAGGACAGTGATGGCTAACCTTTTCCGGACGAGTGCCCGCCCTGAACCCCCAAAATGCGATGTGTGGCCTCTGTGCATGCCCCCAATGCACCCTGCTCCCCACGCTTGTGCACGAGGCGCCCTGCATGCGCCCCGCCCCCCACGCATGCACGACAGAGACCCAAAGACCAGCTGGCTGGCAGGAGGCGTGTGCGCATGCGCGGCGAAGCTGAACTGGGGCGATGGCTCACGTGCCATCAGAGAGGGCGCTGCGTGCCACCTCTGGCATGCGTGCCATAGGTTCGCCATCACGGGTATAGGGTTTCGTCCAGAGGGTTGGACTAGAAGACCTCCAAGGTCCCTTCCAACTCTGTTATTCTATTCTGTTCTGTTCTGTTCTGTTCTGTTCTGTTCTCTTCTATTCCATTCCATTCCATTCTTTATTCCTTATTCTATTCTCCTTCCTTCTTTCCTCCTCCATCATTCTATTCTATTCTATTCCATTCTATTCCCTCTTCTCTTCTCTCTTCTCTTCCCTCTTCCTATTCTATTCTATTCTATTCTATTCTATTCTATTCTATTCTATTCTATTCTATTCTATTCTATTCTATTCTATTCTTTATTCCTTATTCTATTCCATTCCATTCCATTCCCTATTCTCTTCTCTCTTCTCTCTTCTCTTCCCTCTTCCCTCTTCTCTATTCTATTCCAGTCCATTCCATTCCATTCCATTCCATTCCATTCCATTCCATTCCATTCTTTATTCCTTATTCTATTCTCCTTCCTTCTTTCCTCCTCCATCATTCTATTCTATTCTATTCCATTCTATTCCCTCTTCTCTTCTCTCTTCTCTTCCCTCTTCCCTATTCTATTCTATTCTATTCTATTCTATTCTATTCTATTCTATTCTATTCTATTCTTTATTCCTTATTCTATTCCATTCCATTCCATTCCCTATTCTCTTCTCTCTTCTCTCTTCTCTTCCCTCTTCCCTCTTCTCTATTCTATTCCAGTCCATTCCATTCCATTCCATTCCATTCCATTCCATTCCATTCCATTCCATTCTTTATTCCTTATTCTATTCTCCTTCCTTCTTTCCTCCTCCTCCTCCATCATTCTGTTCTGTTCTGTTCTGTTCTGTTCTGTTCTGTTCTATTCTTAATTCTAATTCTAGTTCTATTCTGAATGATTCTGCGATCGACACAACTGCTTAAGCTATGTATCAAACAAGGTGGAATAAAAACAGAACAATAATCCAAAAACACCTGGAGCACCATTTGTATGCCACGGGCATTGACCAAATCACCTATCGGTCAATTGCAGAAGAAGGTTATTTTGCTTGGCAAAACAACTTACATCTTGCAAAGAGACCCTTTCATAAAATCAAGCGGCCGCATCTGCCAAGGATTCCCAGGTCCTTGATGGGTGGATTAAAAAACAACAAAACACCGTCAAATCCAGCCCAAAACATCTGTGCAGCCAGCCATTAATAATAACGCTAATAAATTGCAGACAAGTCAAGAGGCCCATTTGGGTGCGCAAACACCGACCAATATTAATCCTGCCTTGATCTTCTCCTGCGGGGATTTGAACCCTGAAGGATTAGCATCTGTTTGCACAGGGACTTCGTGGAATAACACCTTAGATAAACATTCGGCGCTATTAATTATCGGTTGATGAAGTGTAATTCGCGCCTCGTCTGTTCTTCCCCAAAACCCCAGGCAGGTTAAACGTCTCGCAGAAGAACAAACAGGTAAAAGTCCTGGGTGGGTCCCATATTTCTAGCATCAATTTTCTCCCCCCCCCACCCTGCACTCGATTAATATGTTTTTAAAGAGCAAAATTTGTTTCAAGCAAGAGCATTCGAACGAGCTCTGGTAGCGTGGCACTCCAAGCAATATTTACCCCCAGGTCCATCTGGGCACCTCTCTGAGTCTCTGCCAGCCTCTCTGCCGCCCTGCTGCTTTTAATTCTTGTTCTATTCTTTTTAATTACATGAAATTTAAACGAGGGACTGATCGCCGGCTAGCCGAGCATCAGCTTCCAATATGGTCCTGATTGAATAGACCGCTTCTGGATGGCTGCCCGCAGCGTTTTTACAACTTCAAGCATACAGGCCGTCTTCATTTAGCTGGGATCGCTCAAATCGGTTGCTAAGTGAAACAGGACGCTGTTTGCAACCTCCACGCCAACTTTCCTCCGCTTCGCGAAAACCTGGCGAGGACGGGGTTTGCAAAGTTGCTTTTCTCCAGCGCGGTGGCGACTGGCAATGGCCGCTAAACGAGGCAGTTGCTAAATGAGGACGACCTGGAGCCAGCTTAGCTTGGAATGGCCTCTTTCTGTCCAGAAACAATCTGCTAGCAGCTGTCTTACCAATAGACCAGCTGTGATTCGAAAGAACCAAGAGGCATTTTCTTGCTATTATTCCTTATAAGAGGCAAAATCCTAGAGACTTTGAAAATAAATCTGAAAAGAAATTGAAAGGAAGTATATACTATTAGAATAGAGGAGTTGCTCGGATACCAAACAAGGCTTGGTTTCAGCAGGTTCTGACCAGTTCTGGAGAACCGGTAGCGGAAATTTTGAGTAGTTCGGAGAACCGGTAGTAAAAATTCTGACTGGCCCCGCCCCCATCTATTCTCTGCCTCTCGAATCCCAGCTGATCAGGAGGAAATGGGGATTTTGCAGTAACCTTCCCCTGGAGTGGGGAGGGAATGGAGATTTTACAGTATTCTTCCCCTGGAGTGGGGTGGGAATGGAGATTTTACAGTATCCTTCCCCTGCCACGCCCACCAAACTACGCCCACCAAGCCATGCCATGCCCAACAAGCCACACCCACAGAACCGGTAGTAAAAAAATTTGAAACCTACCACTGAAACAAGGAGAATATTCCATAGCAAAGAAGATAGAAAGGAGAGAGGAGGAGAGGGTAGGAAGAGGAGAGGGAGGGAGAGGAATGGAAGAAAGGGAAAAGGAGAGGAAGGAAGGGTAAGGGACAGGAGTAGGAGAGAAGGTGAGAAGGGGGAAAAGAAGAAAGGAGTGGGGGAAAGGAAGGGGAAGTACGATGAGGTAGGAGAGGAGGAAGGAGAAAGTAGGAGAGAGAGGAGGGAGGGAAGGAAAAGAGGAGGAGAAGAAGAAGGGTTGTTGCGAAATGAGGGAAGAAAGGGTAGAAGGGCAACCCCGAATGTAAATTAAAATGCCTTATCTTAATGCTTTCTTTAAGGAAAACTTGTATATGTAGGATTAATTATGCATAAGAAAATGTACATTTTAAGTTAGGTGTATAAGAAATAAAACTGAAAAACTTTTCAAAAAAAGAAAAAAGAAAAGAATTTTTTTTCTCTTTCTCCTCCCCTCCTTTGTCGCCTTCTTCCTTTCTCCTTCCTCCTCTTCTCCTTCTTCTTCCTTCTCCCTCCTCCCTGTTTCCTTTCCTCCAGAGGTGCGTTTCACATTATGTTACTACCAGTTTGCCGTGTGCTCGTGCACTTGCTTCGTGCAAGCGTGTGCCAGGTTTGCACACGCACCTGCCTTCCACGCATGGGTTTTGCTCATGTGTGGGCCTTCAGCGCATGCTCCCGGTCTCAAAAATGTGCGTAAATAGGATGGCATAGAGGTGGGGTGGGTGAATCATGGAAGGGGCCTTGGAGGTCTTCTAATCCAACCCCCTGCTTAATCAGGAAACCCTACACTTCAGAGAAATGGTTATCCAACCTCTTCTTAAAAACTTCCAGTGTTGGAGCATTCACAACTTCTGGTGGCAAGTTGTTCCACTGATTCATTGTTCTCACTGTCAGGGAATTTCTCCTGAGTTCTAAGTTGCTTCTCTCCTTGATGAGTTTCCACCCATTGCTTCTTGTCCTGCCCTCAGGTGCTTTGGAGAATAGCTTGACTCCCTCTTCTTTGGGGCAGCCCCTGAGAGATCGGTAGACTGCTATCATGTCTCCCCTGGTCCTTCTTTTCATTAAACTAGACATATCCAGTTCCTGCAACCGTTCTTCATATGTTTTATTATCTACTCTATCTATCTATCTATCTATCTATCTATCTATCTATCTATCTATCTATCTATCTATCTATCTATCATCTATCTATCTATCTATCTATCTATCTATCTATCATCTATCTATCTATCTATCTATCTATCTATCATCTATCTATCTATCTATCTATCTATCATCTATCTATTTATCTATCTATCTATCATCTATTTATCTATCTATCTATCATCTATCTATTTATCTATTTATCTATCTATCTATCTATCTATCTATCATCTATCTATTTATCTATCATCTATCTATTTATCTATCTATCTATCTATCTATCTATCATCTATTTATCTATCTGTCTATCTATCTATCTATCTATCTATCTATCTATCTATCATCTATCTATTTATCTATCTATCTATTTATCTATCTATCAATCATCTATCAATCATCTATCTATCTATCTATCTATCTATCTATCTATCTATCTATCTATCTATCTGAATAGAATAGAATAGAATAGAATAGAATAGAATAGAATAGAATAGAATAGAATAGAATAACAGAGTTGGAAGGGACCTTGGAGGTCTTCTAGTCCAACCCCCTGCCCAGGCAGAAAACCCTCCACCACTTCAGACAAATGGTTATCCAACATCTTCTTATAAACTTCCAGTGTTGGAGCATTCACAACTTCTGGAGGCAAGTTGTTCCACTGATTCATTGTTCTCACTGTCAGGAAGCTTCTCCTCAGTTCTAAGTTGCTTCTCTCCTTGATGAGTTTCCATCCATTGCTTCCTGTCCTGCCCTCAAGTGCTTTGGAGAATAGCTTGACTCCCTCTTCTTTGGGGCAGCCCCTGAGAGATTGGAAGACTGCTATCATGTCTCCCCTAGTCCTTCTTCTCATTAAACTAAACATACCCGGTTGATTCCAGTTGACTTATATCAAAAATGAGAATCCGGCAAAATGGGTCTTGAAATTAAGGAATATATATGGAATTTTGATTTATAAAATGATATAAAAATTAGAATTGTGTTTATTTGGAAACTAAAAATTGCATATAAAAAGGAGCTGTGCTTATTTAGGAACTAAGATTTATAGTGATACAATAGAATACTAAATGTCTAGATTAAGATGTTAGAATTTGTGATAAAAATTTGTGGTTTGACTTTTATTTTAAAAGATGTAAACGGATGAATTTGGAATTGAGCTTGTTAAAGAAGTGTGAGCAATTGTACCTATTTATGACCGGACCAAATTCTCGCTCTCAAAGATGTATTTTATGTTTAATATGTTGGAAAAAAATAAAAAATATTTATTTTTTTTTAAAAAAAATGAGAATCCAATGAGTGGGCAGGCCCATCCACAATTTCCTCTACCAGTTCGGGCGAACCTGTCCGAACCGGCTCTGCTTTCCTCCCTAGTTTTCATTGGAGCAGTTCTTCATTTTCTCGGTTTTTTAATAACCAGAGGGAGAACAATGCAAATCAATAGGCTACGTCCGGCAAATATTTGCCTATGGAAATGTATGTAAAGAAGGGCAGAGACGAGGCCTGGAGGGAATGGCACATCGGGCACTGTGCCATCGGAAAAACATACTGAGGCCACGCATCCTCAAAATTCAAAGGAACGGAGAACGTAAAGCCGAACAGATGGGAGGGTGATAAACCCCGCAGGCCCTCCTGCGTCCTGCACCCAATCCTTGCAACAGAGCCCGTCTTCCCGTCTCTATCGTCCTTCCACGTTCTCCCGTATTTTTGGCTGTCTTCTAAGCACGACGTATTTTCAGCTGAACCGAAGCAGCACGAAAGGCCAGACCAACCTGGATAAATATTTGATGAGGCTACGGCAGCTATGATACGGTCACGGGCTCACATAATCCCTTTTGCTTTGCATATGGCTAGGCCGGATGATGGAATCGAAGTTCATTGCCGACCGGAGTTTCTCATTTCATCTCCAAAGCTGGGGAAAGGTCAAAGACTAGAGAAACGGAGAAGCTGAGGTCTCTGTTTCTCAACAGGAGAAATCAGGGGCTGGACTACATGACCTCTATGTGCCTTGCTTTAAACCTTTTCGCCGAGCCTTAAAGGGCCCTTCCTATTAGAGAAAGCCCGAGTTTTAATGCATTCCACTAAACCAGCGGTGTCAAACTCAAGGCCTGCGGGTCGGATCCGGCCCACCGTGGGGTGCTTAGATCCTGACCCACGGAGCGGGCCTAGAAACTGCAAAGGACTGGCCAGTGGTGCGTCCGCCAGCGAAAATGGAGGTCAAAGGGGCTGCAGATGGCACCCCCAAGCTCCATTTCTGCTGGCAGAGGGCTACCAAAACAAATAAAAAAGAAAAGAAAAGGAGAAATGTTTCCCCTTTTGCATTTGAGCATGGAAGAAGGAACTGGAAAGGAGAAAGGGAAGGAGGAAAGACAAAGAAAAAGAAGGAAAGGAAGAGAGGAAGGAAGGAAGGAAAGAAAGAAAGATGGGAATGGGGAGGGAGGAAGGGGAAGGGAGGGATAGAGGAAGGAAGGGAAGAGAGGGAGGAAGGAAGGAAAGAAAGAAAGATGGGAATAGGGAGGATGGAGGGAGGAAGGAAGGGGAAGAGAGGGAGGGAGGGAGGAAAGGAAGGAGGGGAGGGAAGGAAGGAAGAAAGGAACGAATGATGGGAATAGGGAGGGAGGGAGGAAGGAAGGAAAGATGGGAATGGGGAGGGAGGGAGAAAAGGAAGGCAAGGAAGGAAGGAGAAATGGGAATAGGGAGGGATAGAGGAAGGAAGGGGAAGAGAGGGAGGGAGGGAGGAGGAAGGAAAGGAAGATAGGGAAGGAAGGAAGGAAGGGAACGGGGGAGGGAGGGGGGAGGAAGGAAGGAAGGAAAGATGGGAATGGGGAGGGAGAAAAAGAAGGAAAGGAAGGAAGGAGAAATGGGAATAGGGAGGATGGAGGAAGGAAGGGGAAGAGAGGGAGGGAGGAAGGAAAGAAAGGAAGGAAGGGAAGGGAGGGAAGGAAGGAAAGAAAGATGGGAATGTGGAGGGAGAAAAAGAAGGAAAGGAAGAAAGGAGAAATGGGAATAGGGAGGATGGAGGAAGGAAGGGGAAGAGAGGGAGAGAGGGAGGAAGGAAAGGAAGGAAGGAAGGGAAGGGAGGGAAGGAAGAAAAGAAAGAAAGATGGGAATGGGGAGGGAGAAAAGGAAGGAAAGGAAGGAAGGAGAAATGGGAATAAGGAGGATGGAGGAAGGAAGGGGAAGAGAGGGAGGGGAGGAAGGAAGGGAAGAAAGGAACAAAGAAAGGAAGGAAGGAAGGAACGAACGAACAAACAAACGATGTGAATGGGGAGGGAGGAAGGGAGGAAGGAAGGAAAGATGGGAATGGGGAGGGAGAAAAGGAAGGAAAGGAAGGAAGGAGAAATGGGAATAGGGAGGGATGGAGGAAGGAAGGGGAAGAGAGGGATGGAGGGAGGGAGGGAGGAAGGAAAGAAAGAAAGCGAAGGGAACGGAAGGGAAGGGAAGGAAGGAAGATTAGAATGAGAGTGAGGGAGGGTCTGAGGGAAGTCCTGCCTTAGTACTTTGCCATCACCGGTGCCCCCGTCACGAGTGACTTCGAGCTGGCCATGCTCCCCCGGCCCTCCTAGTCAAACACAACCCTGATGCGACCCTCAGTGAAAACGACGGCACTAAAAAATGGGACTTAGGACCGGTTTTCACAATTATCCCCCATGGTCACGTGATCAAAATTCGGGCGCTTGGCAGCAGACTCGTATTTATGACGGTCGCCGCATCCCCGGGATCGTTGTGATCAAAATTCAGATGCTTGGCCACCGGTTCACACTTACGACCGTTGTTGTGTCCCTAAGACCTTTTGCGGCCTTCGGGCAAGCAAAGCCAATGGGGAAGGCAGAGTCACTTCCCAACCGGGTTGCTAACTTATCGACAGAGGTGATTCATTTAACAACCGAGGCAAGGAAGGTCGTGAAACGGGGGCAAAAAACTCACTTAACCAAAGTCTCACTTGATGAAGGAGGGGAAGAGAGTTGGAAGGGAGGAAGAAGGAGAGAGAGGGATGGAAGAGTAGGGAGGAAGGAAGGGAAGGGAAATTAGAGTAGGAGAGAAGGTAAGAGAGGAGGAGGGGAAGGGAAGGGGAAGTAGAGAAGAGAAGAAGAAGGTGGGGAAAGAAAGTAGGAAGAGATAGAGTGTTGTGGCCCGCCAGCGGCCTGCGCGGATTGTTGCTGATCCTGACGACGAGGAGGCTGGTGTGGTGTCGCGCCAGCAGCCTGTGCAGCGGCGCTCGAGTCGGACAGTGAGGAGGCTGGAGAAGATGTGGTGCCAGAGGCAGGGATTCAGCCAGGGCCTTCAGAACCTCCAGAAGCTCCATGGGTGAAGAGGATGAAGTGGAGGAGCCTCTTCTCAATGCATGAGTGCGCAGAGCTGCCAAAAGGCAGGAGTGGTTACTCAGGAGGAGGTCTCCTCGAGAGTAAGGCTTGGGGCTAATTGGCCACTCACTCAGCCTATTTAAGTTTGCACACAGCTTGTAAAAAACTGCAGGAAACGACGTGTGTTCGTCCGTTCGTTTGCTGATCATTGAGTTTGAATTTTCTCTGCAAACCTGGCTTCTAGTAAGACTCTATCTTATCTGTGGAATTTCTGGCAGGTTGTTAAGAACGTTTTATTAACAGCTTGCATTTGCAAAAGACTGTTCTGTCCCCGTCCCACACACGAACATAAACAGACAGCCAGGGGTTAAATAAATTGGCAGACAACCAATTCTTCCAATAAGACGCTTGGCAGCAACCCAGTAGCTGCTTGCCAAGAACTTTTACTCAATAAACAAAATACACACAGTCAAGAATTGTCCATTTCGTAAAATAAACCCAAGGCCGATAATGTTGTTTCCAAAGATGCAATGTGACTCGATAGTAGTTAGTTTTGTCCGTCACAGAGTCTGAATGGCCACCTCACCCCCTATTATATCCTGTGGGGTGTGGTCCAGTGACTCAGCCTGATCTCTGGCACGCCTTTTCTTCTGTTGTGCGCGCTTATCTCTGCGACGCTGCGAGGATCCAGCCAAGACTCATTACCCTCATCACTGTCCACCTGTGGCTGCGTGGACGTGCTTGGCCCCAGCCCTATCTCTTGCCCTTTGGCGGACACCGAAGGTATTGCCAGAGAGGAGGGTCCTGGAGAGGGAGGCCTTGCCAACTCCTCTCCTTCACTCTCGGAGTCCTCTCCTGCCAATGACACAGGCTCAGGTAACAGAGCCACAACAAAGACTGTGTTTTGAAGTAAACTGAGTTTTGTTTGGAGTTTGTGTGTGCTACATTCTTTGGGATCCGTAGCTGGGCAGAACATAGGGAAGAGGGAGAGGGTAGGTTTGAGGAGAAAGATTGCCGTACAATAAAAAAGATGAAGTGGAAGAAAGGCAACTCCGAACAAACAAATATAAATATATTAAGATAAAGAACGAACTGTTTAAGAATAAAAGAGAATAAATATGAATAAATACTAAAGTTAGAATCTAGGGATAAATGAAGATGGTGTTTAGGTATGCAAGTATAGAAATATTGAGATACGTTTAAAAAAAAAGAAAAGGAGGAAAGACGATTTTGGCAAAAATTGTAATTGAGTAAAATGTATTTGAATTTGATTAATTGTATAAGATAAAAAACGGTCAACACTCTGTTCAAAATAAAAAGATGTGGGTGAATGTGGGAGAGGAGAAAAAAACCCAATGAAACTTGTTTTAAACCAACAACAACAAAGGTCTCACTTAGTGGCAGAAATGTTGGGCTCCATTGTGGCCGTAAGTCGAGGACTACCCACAGGGTGGGTTTCAAAACCCGTCGCTACCAGTTCGCTCATGGGCATGCACAGAAGCGTCCGGGAGGGTGGGCGGAGCCTCCCACCGCTACCAGTTCGTCTGAACCGGGGCGAACCGATAGCAATTCACCATTGACTACCCGGTAAGCTAAACTAATGGAAAGGTTCTGTTTTTTGTGGGTTGGAAGCAGTGGTGAAATGTAAAATTTGTTACTACCGGTTCTGTGGGCGTGGCTTGGTGGGGGGGGTTAATATGACTGAGTGGGTGTGGCCAACTTTTTTTTTTTAAACTTTTAAAACCATTTTTTTCTACAACCTCTTCTGCTGAAGAGGTTGTAGAAAAAATGCTTTTAAAAGCCTCTGATGATCCCAGCTGAGCCGCGCGATCATCAGAGGCTTTTTTTTAAAAAACTTTTAAAAGCATTTTTTCGGCCAAAGAGGTTGTAGGAAAAATGCTTTTAAAAATTAAAAAAAAAGCCTCTGATGATTGTGCGGCTCAGCTGGGCAATGGGAGGGGGGGCCAGGGATTTTTGCTACTGGTTCTCCGAATCACCCGCCGCCATCGCTACCGGATCGAGCGATCCGGTCCGAACCGGGAGCATTTCACCCTGGTTGGAAGCCAACTTTAGGCCAGTCACTATTTCCCCAAAATGTTGCCTAGACAACTGCACAATCCCTTCTCCAGGCAGTCGCCAGACGTCAAGCCCCTCCATTCGGAGGAGAGATTTAAACTTTGACTTGAGAATGGGAAGATCAGCATGTCCGTTAATCCTTCAACATCCCTTTTTAAAAACTCTATTGATTATAGGGTGACTTTTATTCTACCTGGCTCCTTGCTTCATTCATAGGGGGCTAGGTTGTTTTTTTTTTTTGCTTTCATGTTAGAGAAGATTGATTATTTTTAAATAAAGTGCTGAGTGGGCTTTTTTTTTTTTTATTAAACTCAAGTTGGTTCTCAGTGTTGCAGTCCACAATCAATTAGGTGCTCAATAGCATTATGCCAATTGTAGAATCCTCTACAGATATCACTTCAGCTCTTCCCTCCCTCCCTTCCATTCCTTTCCATTCTTCTCTCATTGTCTTCGTTGTCTGATTGTCTTCCTTATTTCTTCTCTCTTCCTTCCTTCTTTCCTTCCATCCTATTCTTCTCATTGTCTTTCTTATTTCCTTCCTTCCATTCCATTCTTCTCATTGTCTTCCTTATTTCTCATTTCCTTCCTTCTTTTTCTTTCATTCTTCTCATTGTCTTCCTTATTTCTTCTCTTCCTTCCTCCCTCCCTCCTTCCCTCCCTTCCCTTCCCTTTCCTTCTTCTCATTGTCTTCCTTATTTCTTCTCTTCCTCCCTCCCTCCCTCCCATTCTTATCATTCTCACTTATTTCTCATTTCTTTTTCCTTCCTTCTTCCATTCTTCTCATTGTTTTCCTTATTTCTCATTTCCTTCCTTCCCTTTCATTTTTCTCATTGTCTTCCGTCATTCTTCTTCCTTTCTTTCCCTTTCATTCTTCTCATTGTCTTCCTTCATTCTTCTCTTCCTTCCTTCCTTCTTCTGTCTTCCTTATTTCTTCTCTTCTTTCCTTTCTCTCTCCCTCCCTCCCTTCCATTCCATTCTTATCATTGTCTTGCTTATTTCTCATTTCCTTCTTTCCTTCCTTCTTCCACTCTTCTCATTATTTCTCATTTGTTTTCTTCCTTCCTCCTTCCTTCTATTCTTCTCATTGTCTCCCTTATTTCTTCTCATTTCCTCCCTCCCTCCCTTCTCTTTTCCTTCTGAATATCCACAGCCATAGTAAACTGACCAAAACTCCTAACAATCTGTCAAGTTAAAAAACTTTTCTATTATCCGCTTTAACCTAATTTAACAGATTAAACAGATTGACAGAGTTGGAGGTCATCTAGTCTAACCCCCTGCCCAAGCAGGAGACCCTACATCATTTCTGACAGATGGCAGTCCAGTCTCTTCTTGAAAGCCTCCAGGGATGAAGCTCCCACAACTTCCGAAGGCAACTTCTGTTCCATCGGTTGATTGTTCTCACTGTCAAGAAAATTTCTCTTTATTTCTAGATTGAGTAACCTATAAATCTGGGCTGGACAAAATTGAAACCTGTGTGATTCATGCAGAGACATAGCAGGCACCCTCTCTTTGTGGCGCGCAAGAATTATTGACAAGGGTCACTAGTTCCTGAAGTCTAAGATATCATTAAGACTTTAGGGGTTCCTGCCACTTAGCTAGACAATTTCACCTCAGGATCTTCCAAAAGATCGCGAAGTTTAATTCAGGCCTGTTGTTCACGCTGGACCAAATTACCTCACGACGAGGTTGTTGTGAAGGGAGTAAAATCAGAGGTGGTATTCAGCCAGTTTGTATTAGTGCGGGCGAACCGGTAGCAGAGATCATGTGTGGGCCTGCCCACATGCCCCAACGCTATGCTGTCCTATTTTTGACGCTGGCCACGTGCACGGAAAATGCACATGTGAGCAAAGCGCATGCACAGGTGCACGCATGTGTGAAGCGAGTGTCCGCGTGTGGGGCGAACCAGTGAGAACAAAATGTGAAACCACCACTGACTAAAATGTTCCTGGAGCACCTCAAAAGGATGTTGATAGGTCAATTTAACCACTATTGTGTTTCTCCGACAATAAGACCCTGTCTTATATTTTTTTGAACCCCGAAATAAGCGCTTGGACTTATTTTCAGGGGAGGTCTTATTATTTTGGGGTGCCTGGAGCAAGACGGGGTTTCCTGATTTCCAGCTCTGCGTTTAAATATTTTTGGGGAGGGCTTATTTTCAGGGGGGGGGGTTTATTTTAGCGCATGCACTCAAAAACCCGATTGGGCTTATTATCAGGGAGGCCTTATTTTCGGAGTAGACAATTCGTCACAAACCCTGGCAAAGATTTTGAGGATGGAACCATGATATTTTTCCTAAACCTGCGAGGCTGATCTTCTGACAGATGGATTCATGTGCCTCTGTCTCAAAGCGTGCGCCTTCCAGAATCTTCTGGGAATATAAGGGTATCTTGAACGCATTTTTTTTTTAAAAAAAAAACCCCACCACCTGCCGTAGCACGTCCTTGACAAAATGGCACGCTGTTCTCGTAGGGAGCCATTTTTTAAAAAAATAATAATAATAATAATTCTCCATCTCACACCTCCCCCCCTCCCCGCTTTCTCCTTTTCTGCATACTGAGGGGAAAAGCAGGAGATGGTCTTTTAATATTTAAAATGTGGTTTTATACACTTTCTGATGTCTCATCTGGATATAAATGGCAAGGCATTTTATGAAGGACATAAAATTTTTATGGGACATCTGCGCTGTGCCACTGCGTTGGGAGAAGGCACCGTTGCTGGAATAAAAGTACCAGAAAGTTCCTGAAGGCCCCCCCACCCCACCCCACCCCCTCCCATCCCTTTCCGTTTGGCTTGCAAGGCCTTCCTGACGTCAGGATTGTACGATTTCAAGGTTTTGGGCAGATATAAAAGCCTTGTCCTACCCTTCTTTTTCAACACACGCCATTAAGAAAGAATCGGCTTCCGTCACACGCGTCTTGGTGACCTCGATTCAATTATTATTAATGCACTCCAGAAGAAACTGCTTGGGAAGACTATTACAAGGTTGGCTGGTCCATTATGTGGCAGTCGGCTAATTCCTCAACAATATGTTGGAACGTATTTTGCTTCCTGGCTCTTCTCTGGCAGGTAAATTGCCGTCTAAAAGAGCTTGAAAAGTTATTAGGATGTTACACTTGGGTTGCGGGGACAATTTACCTGGAGAAGAGTCGAAAATGGACGCCGATGTGTCCCTTTGGAGATATCTTCTTAGATGTTCCTTGAGTTCCCTCAAGGCTTCACATCTGTTTTGCCTTGAGAGAAGAAATTCCAGCTTGCTTTTTGCTCCCCCAGCCAAGTAATTTTTTTCAGATGAACAGAGTTGGAAGGAACCTTGTACGTAATCTAGTTCAACTCCCTGCCCAAGCAAGATACTCTACACCCATGATGGAGAACCTGTGCCATGCGTGCCACAGGTGGCACACGGAGCCACATCGATGGGCACGCGAGCTCAGCTCCGGAGCACACACGTGCGCCAGCCAGCTGATTTTTGGGCCTTCCGGTTCCACCAGAAGTTGGCAAACGGGTCATTTCCAGTCACTGGAGGGCCTCCGGGGAGGTGAGCCTCTGGAGCCTGGGGAGGGCAAAAAACGGGCCTACCAGGCCCACTGTGCCATCGCGTGCCAAAAGCGGGGGGGACGCAGGGGGGCGCTGCCCTACACAATTTCTGACAAATGGCAGTCCAATCTCTTCTTGAAAGTCTCAAGTGATGAAGCTCCTACAACTTCTGAAGGCAACTTCTGTTCCACTGGTTGATTGTTCTCACTGTCAGAAAGTTCCTCCTTATTTCCAGGTTGAATCTCTCCTTGTTCAGTTTCCATCCATTATTCCTTGTCCGGCCTTCAGGTGCTTTGGAAAATAGGTTGACTATAACCCACTAGTATCCAGAAATAACCATGCATTTCCTCCAACACACCCATCTTAAGAACTTCTGAGGCCCTTTTTTCTTCTCAACTTTGTCACTTCTCTGCCAATGTCTTCCCTTACGAGGCTCTCTGCTGGTTGCCGAGGTGAACAAGAGAGAAAGTGAGCTGCAGGGAACTGTGGTTTAAATAGCACACAGCAGAAACATGGCTTAAAGGAGAGGAAGGAGGAATATTGACAGTCTACAGGAGAAAGTGTTTTACCACTCCAAAATAACTCTGGTCAGCAACGTGCGTCTTCATAAATAATTTTCGAATCCAACAGAGATCTGCAAATCTGAAACCAAACAGGATCCTCCATGCAGGATGTCTTTTAGGATGGAACAACAATAGAGTTGTTCCAAAGGGCCCTGGTGGCGCAGCAGACTAAAGCACTGTTATTAACACCAGCTGCCTGCAATTACTGCAAGTTCAAATCTTACCAGGCTCAAGGTTGACTCAGCCTTCCATCCTTTCTAAGGTAGGTAAAATGAGGACCCAGATTGTGGGGGCAATAAGCTGACTTTGTATAAAAAATATACAAAAGTATGAAGGCTATTGCTTAACGCATTGTAAGCTGCCCTGAGTCTCCGGAGAAGGGCGGCATATAAATCAAATTAAAAAAAAAAAAGAGTTGGAAGGGACCTTGGAGGTCTTCTAGTCCAACCCACTACTCAAGCAGGAAATCATATAGCCGTGATGGCGAACCTATGGCACATGTGCCACAGGTGGCATGTAGAGCCATATTGGTGGGCACACAAGCTCAGCTCCGGCGCATATGTGCGTGCCGGCCATCTGATTTTTGGGCCTTCTGGGCCCCTGGAAATCAGCATACAGGCCGTTTCCAGCCTCCGGAGGACCTCCGGAGTGGCGGGAAGGCAGTTTTTGTCCTCCCCAGGCTCCTAGAAAGGCTCTGGAGTCTGGGTAGGGCAAAAAATGGACCAACCGGGCCCACTGTGACAAAAGTGGGGGAAACGCGGGGGGATCGTGCACACATGCGTGGGGGCGGGGTGCATAGAATTATGAGTGTGGGCATGCGCGCACACGACCCCCCTCCCGTGCTTCCCCCCACTTTTGGCACGCGATGGCAAAAAGGTTAGCCATCACTGTCCTATATCATTTCAGACAAAGGGCTGTCCAATCTCTTTTTGAAATCCTCTTTCTGGGCTTCTGCACAGTGACCGCTTTGAACTATACAAATGTCTTGCCGTTTGCTGTAAAAAAAACCCAAAAAACCCTAGCGTAGTGTGGTAAAACTCATCTTTTGCCTAATATATGCTAATTTGATTTTAATGGGATTCGGATTTTTCAATGGCAGCCCAGCGCTAGCCAGGGTAACTTATAATCATATCTAATTGGTAATTCTAACATAACAAATTCTCAGGATAAATTATTCGTCGTTAATAGCCCCTGGAGAACAAGGGGGGTGGGAATGTATAAAGGTTTCCTCTTCCTTTTTTCTTTTTGTTATATTCGCGTGCGTAGGTACCTGTGCTTGTGTCTGTCAGGTTATTATCATAAACAAAGGAAATAAATGAGTTCAAGGCGAAGACAATTCTAAATGGATTATGGGCATCTCTCGGCTATAAAAGAAGGAAAGAATTCAAATCTAAATCCAATCTAATGAATACAAAATCAGGATTAGATAAATTCGTGGCAACAGGTCTCCGCGCCTTTCGCTCTCTGAATTTCTAAATTGAGCCTGAACTTTGAATGAAGGAGTCAGGGGTCTTTCTAAAGACCATCTCTTTTGCAAGAAGGAGGTAGCGACAGCCGACAACCTGAATTTTGAGTCCCCCACCCTCACTCCAATGAAGCTAAAGCAAAAAGGGCAGAGAAGAGCAACAAAGACAGTTAGCAGAATGGAGGCTCAAACGTACGATGAACGGTTGCAGGAACTGGGCCTGGTGTAGGGTAGTGATGGCTAACCTTTCTGCCATCGTGTGCCAGGAAGGGGGTGGGGGTGCCCACACCCATAATTCTATACGCCCCACCCTGCGCATGTGTGCGCGACCCCACTCCACCCCCCCGCTCCTGCACGTGATGTCCCGGTAGGCCGGTTTTTCTTTCTCACCTGGCTCCAGATCCTCTCTATGCATCTGGGGAGGGCGAAAACAGCCTTCCCCACTCCCTCGAAGGCCCTCCAGAGGCAGGAAACAGCCTGTTTCCCTACTTCTGGTGGGCCCAGAAGGCCCGAAAATCAGCTGGCCGGAACTGAGCTGGTGTGCCAGGCGACATGGCTCCATGTGCCACCTGTGGCACGCGTGCCATAGGTTCGCCATCACAGGTGTAGGGTCTCCTGCTTGGGTGGGTGGGTGGGGGTTGGACTAGATGACCTCCAAGGTCCCTTTCAACTCTGTCAATCTGTTAAAAATAAGTCATGGTTTTTCTCCCTGCAGGATAACCCAAGAGCAGGCGGGTCCAGAGGTAATAATTTTGCAAGTATCTAAAATATAGGCTAACATAGACCAGAAACCAAAGACACAGAGACAGCGCAGACACAGGCAATCCTCGACGTACGGCCACAGCTGAGCCCAAAATTTACGTCGCTAAGCGAGGCAGTTCTTAAGTGAGTCTTGCCCGATTGTACGACCTTTCTTGCCACCGTTGTTAAGCGAATAAGTTAGGGTTGCGAAGTGAATCCGGCTTCCGTGTTGACTTTGCTGGTCAGAAGGTCTAAAAAGGGGATTCCTGTGATTCCCCTTTCCCCCCTTCTTCCCCCCCCGTCCCGTTCCCAGGGATTTTGTCTTCTAGCAGATAGGCTGCTTCTGATCGTGGAGGCTCCATTTGTACGGATTAAACCTCACGCTACCCCGTTTCCATCAGGGGTCTCTCCCCTCTGCTTCAACCAATTATTCCTTTGAAGTCAAACAGTTTTATTCCTTGGGGATTAGTTTCCTAAGGCAGATAAGACTTAGGCATTGCCAAGATAATCCGTTTCACCAACCGGGTATGTGTTTCCAAGAGCAGGCGGAAAATAAAATAAAATAAAATAATAAAATAAAATAAATAATGCTAGAAAAGTAAGCGACTCTACAAAGAAGCTGATTTTTGCCCCCTGGGGCACTTCCACAGAATCCGTTTCGGCTTCTATTTGCAACTATTCCTTTTTTGTTTTTTTTTAAATCCATTTGTAAACTGGCCTCCTGGTTCACACAATCCATCCTTTCCCCCCCCCCTCCCTGCGTCCTTTGTGCTCGAAGACATATCCTGGTACACTTTATTTTGACCGCAACACCGCATTGCAGAGGTAAGGAAGGTGTATATATATATATAAAAAAATAAATAAAATGAAAGATAAGTGCGTTAGGGTTTTTGGTGTGTTTCAGGAGCACAAATGTGTCGGCGTGCATTTGTAAGCACAAACCTAGCAGATGATGACGATCCCTCCCCCTTCCTTACTCCTTTTGCAACCTCTGAATGGAGTGAAAACCTTCCGTGGGAACCCCAAATTCCGAAGGATGCAAATCCTAACCGCGTGTGCATTATTGTGAGCCCCCCCCACCGAACCCTGAAAAAGCAGAGAGACACAACACCCAGGGAAGATCGAGGGTGTTGGTGAAGAGTTCACCCCTCTTTTTCCTGTGCCAACTTTCCCACCCCCCTACGCTGGCCGTTCTCTCCGCTGGCATTTAAACCTCTTTATAAATGTTGGCGGGCCTGGCTTTAAATGCATTTCATTTTTAAAAGCGTGGCTGGGAGGCCCTGGAAGTCCATAAATAAGGAGGTGCACACCTCCTCTCCAGTGGCTACTCAGCTTCAGAAAGCTTTCCAGGAGGGTTGTGAGAATAGATATATATATATTTTTCCCCCTTTGGGCAGATTCACGGCTGCTGACTCGGCAACGGCTGACGAACGAGGAGGCACTCTCTGCTGGCAGGGAGTTTTTCCAGGGCTCGCCAAGGATCCATCAAAGGCCATGATTTAGGGGGACTCCCCGGGCATCTGAAGGGCGTAGCATATCAGTCCCAAAGGGGGGCAATATCCCAGGCATCTCGAGGTCTCCGTTTGCTATTAAAACTTGTCAGAAAATGTGGCACAGGCTGGCCGGAAGGGCACGACTCGTCTGTCTAACAAAATGAAATTCAACGTAGAGAAAAGTAAAGTCCTACACTTAGGTAAGAAAAAACAAAAGTACACATATAAACTGGGGGAAATCAGGCTTAATGGCAATGACTGTGAGAGGGATCTTGGAGTCTTAGTGGACAACCAACTAAATACGAGTCAAGAGTGTGCAGCGGAAGCCAAAAAAGCCAACGCAATCCTAAATTGCATTAACAGAGGGATTGAATTAAGATCAAGTGAGGTACTAATACCACTCTATAAAGCCTTAATAAGACCACACCTAGAGTACTGCATCCAGTTTTGGTCACCACACTATAAAAAAGGATGTTGAGACTCTAGAAAAAGTGCAGAGAAGAGCAACCAGGATGATGAGGGGACTGGAGGCTCAAACATACGACGAACGGTTGCAGGAACTGGGCATGGCTGGTCTAGTGAAGAGAAGGACCAGGGGAGACAGGATAGCAGTCTTCCAATATTTGAGGGGCTGCCCCAGAGAGGAGGAAGGGGGTCAAGCTGTTTTCCAAAGCACCTGAAGGCCGGACAAGGAATAATGGATGGAAACTGAACAAGGAGAGAGATTCAACCTGGAAATATGGAGGAACTTTCTGACAGTGAGACCAATTAACCCATGGAACAGAAGTTGCCTTCGGAGGTTGTGGGAGCTTCATCACTGGAGGCTTTCAAGAAAAGATTGGACTGCCATTTGTCAGAAATGCTGTTGTTTGAGCGAGTGGGGTTGGACTAGATGACCTATAAGGTCCCTTCCCACTCTGTTAATCTGTCTTTTCCTGGGCTGCGCTTAGAGTCGACTACATCTGAATTTAAATTTAATCTCCCCACCTCCTTCTGTGAATTCTCCAATGTTTGCTTGCCACGTTCTAAGAATTTACCTGCCTCTTGAAGGGGGCCTTCCTCTCTTTCCTGGCGTCGCAAATTCGGGCAAAGCTGGCATCTATCAGCAGGTCTCCGTCCTTCAGCTCCGGGGAAGGCTACTGGTGGCCATTTTATCCTTTTTTAAGTCCTTCAAAGATATATTGAAATGACTGTTTTAACTGCCTTTTTTTTCCTAGCCAGGTGAGACAGTTTAGCAGCCATTCTGTGGTAATTTTTTACACCTGCGGGCCTCAGACTTGGACTCAATCTGCTCAGTTGTGAAGTTTGCCTGGGTGAAGATGTTGGGGGGAGGAGGGGCTTGTTATTCCCCCCTCTGAAATGGGGGCCCAGGGGACAGCCAATATTTCCCCTTTGTGATGCTGTCGATGAGGAAAGCACCTGGCCCATAAAGAAGAATCACCTTTCCTCAAGGTTAAAAAAAATATGGACGTTTTAAAAGGCTCGCCAAGACCGGTGTGTGTGTGTGTGTGTGTGTGTGTGTGTGTGTGTGTGTGTGTGTCTCCAAACTTGGCAACAATAAGACTTGTGGACTTCAACTCCCAGAATTCCCCAGCCAGCATGGCAGGTTGGCTGAGGAATTCTGGGAGTTGAAGTCTTCACAGATCTGAAAGTGACCAAGTTCGGAGACTCCCGTCTAAGGCCGTGGAAGACTGATGGTCAAACGTCGTGGATTTTTCCTCCGCTCGGAAGCGCCTCCTGACTTCGAATGAGAAGGATGCAAACTCCGAGCAGCAACTCATGCAGAGAAGCGACAGGCACCTTCCCTCCCGCTCAATACAATGCCTACTAGGGCGTTGCTCACAGATTAAAACAAAAAAGAGAGCAGGAGCTTCTCAGGGTGGTGAATAGAAGATCCTCTTGAGATTTAAAGTGAGGGCCGCGAGGCTGCCCGTTGTGCCTCTCGATGAGTCCGAACGGGCTTCCTTCCTTCCTCAATGGGAGGGAAAGCTGAAGCTGGATGCAGATGGTTTAGGGAGCAGAATAAACAGAGGTGGAAGCAGGAGGCCTCTGGGGCATCGAAGGAGAGGCTCCCTTTAAGTTCAGAGCTGGAAATTACTTAACTGGACCCCTGTCTTCGCTGTAGCCCCCACAAACTGCCTCTGGGTTCTTGCTACCTCGTTAAGAGCCGAGATGGCGCAGTGGTTAGAGTGCAGTACTGCAGCTACTTCAGCTGACTGCTAGTTCAGCAGATCAGGGGATCAAATCTCACTGGCTCAAGGTTGACTCAGCCTTCCATCCTTCCGAGGTGGGTAAAATGAGGACCCAGATTGTTAGGGGGCAATATGCTACTTAGTATACTGTCGATTGTTGTAAGCCGCCCAGAGTCCTCGGAGAGTGGGCGGCATAGAAATATGAATAATAATTAAATAAATAAATATAATAATAACTGAGCCTGAGTGGCGTAGGAGGCTAATGCCTCCTACTAAGGCAGCATTTAACATCCAGCTGCCTGCAATTACTGCAAGTTCAATTCTCTCCAAGGCTCAAGGTTGACTCAGCCTTCCATCCTTTCTAAGGTAGGTGAAATGAGGACCCAGTTTGTGGGGGCAATAAGCTGACTTTGTATAAAATATACAAAAGTATAAAGGCTATTGCTTAACGCATTGTAAGCCGCCCTGAGTCTCCGGAGAAGGGCGGCATATAAATAAATAAATAAATAAACCCTGTTTTCTCTCCTCACTCGCTCTGCAAAAAACAGATCTTCCAAGGTTCTCCGGGCTCGCACGTCTCCCAGTTGGGCGCTGGGTTCAAATCGCCCCCCCCTTCCCCAAAATTGAAAGAGAACAAAGCCAGGGTCCTAACAGAACCCATTTGCGGCCCTTCTCCCTCTGCAAACACGCCAAGGATTGGAACGGAGACCCCACCCCCCCACCCCCATGCCTGCACTGGAATTAATGAACGAAGCGGGAATCTAATCACGGTGTTTGTTTGCTTATTAAAAAAGGTGGCAGGGGGTGAATCAGTGACCTTTGATTTCTCGGGGCTCTCCCCCCTTACTCCTGCAAAGACCACATCCCGGGAAGATTTCCGAGTTAATATTTTGTCTTAGCAACTGCTAAGGAACGCCTGGTAGGATCCCACCAGCCGCCGAGAAAAAATAATAATGATGCAGGCCCAGAGTTTTTGAGGAACGCGTGCAATTAAAAAAAAAGACATTTCTGCATGGAGTTGAGACGGAAGGAGATTAATCCCGCCATGAGCAGCCTCGCCCCCCCTCCCCTGTTACAAAACCCCACATTGTTTGCATGGCTGTGCAGAATTTATTAGGCAAATATTTCTCAAACGGAGGCTGCTGCATAACGGATTCCTCGGAAGAACCCTCGCCTCTCCCCACCCCCAGATCCTACAACCTTTCCCACTCTTCTTTCCAGCCCCAGAGATCCTTGGATTTCTTTCCTTCTAGGGGCTCAGCTTTTGAGCATCATCTTATGTAAGGTAAAGGTAAAGGTTCCCCTCGCACATATGTGTGAGTCGTTCCCGACTCTAGGGGGCGGTGCTCCTCTCCGTTTCAAAGCCGAAGAGCCAGCGTTGTCTGAAGACGTCTCCGTGGTCATGTGGCCGGCGTGACTCAACGCCAAAGGCGCGCAGAATGCTGTTGCCTTCCCACCAAATGTGGTCTCTATTTTTCTATTTGCATTTTTATGTGCTTTCGAACTGCTAGGTTAGCAGAAGCTGGGACAAGTCACGGGAGCTCACTCCGTTACGCGGCACTAGGGATTCGAACCGCTGAACTGCTGACTTTTCGATCGACAAGCTCAGCGTCTTAGCCACTGAGCCACCCATGTTCCTTAATCTTACGTAGCAGATCCTTTCCTGGGGAGGTGAAATGTGCAATTTTTAAAGAAGTGTGTTCCATCCCATTGTTGGAATGACTGGCGGTAGATTTGCAACAGGCCGCGACGGTGTCGTTACACAAACATCGTGTGCGAAAAATTGGCTGTACGGCCCTACGTTGAATTGTGCCAGGCTGACGGCACAATTCAACGTAGTACCTTAAAGCTTGGAAAATGCGTTCGCCAATTCCACAATTATTCCATGTACTCAAATATTCCTGGCCAGCGAAGTTTTTTGTGTCTTTTTAATGCTCCCCCCCATCACCTGACCCCTCACAATCATTATCTTCTTTTAACGACCCCATAATCCCTTGCGGAGTGGAGTCTGGCCAACTGAATGGAGCTAGCAGGGTGTTTTACTGGCCGGATGCCCTTCCTGTCACCAGGGGGGAGTTTTGTTCAGCAGATGTATTCTCATGGTGACCAGAGAGAGAGAGAGAAAAATGTCTGCCTTTACCTAGGATCGAACTCACAGCCTCCCGGTTGTGAGGCGAAAGCTCCACCTGTAGGCCGCCGCACCACTCCACCCCTTACAATGCATAAAGAAAATTATTTCCGTCACACATAAGATACAGTTACCGTCGGTAGGTTTTTCTGTATTGTTTGTTTTTAATTAAACGGGATGACAAAGCCAGAGACACGGAGAGCAAGAGGCTGATAACAAGACTGTAAATAATTTAGAAAAGGAAAGGAAAAGAAGGTAGAAAGGAAAAGAATAGAAAAAAGTCGATCCACGGAGACATGGAGGCTTGGCGGAGCTGTTTTTTTTTTGGGGGGGGGTGCAGGGAAAGGAGAACCCGGATTGCTAAAATTCACCCCCTTCCTTTCACGTCAGTTCCAAAGTGACTGTAAAGAAGATAGCCAGAAATAGTCTGAAGCCGCACTGGCGACTCGGCGAACCTGCGCAGGATGGAGAAGAAAGGAAAAAAAAAAAGAAAGAAAGAGAGATTTAGAAGGTGCCTCTGGGTTCAAAATTGTAATCCCTTCCCCGCTAACTGCAAAAGCCGCGGATTGCTCGGTTTGGCAGGCATTGTTCTGAAGCATGCAACGGGTAGAAAGCAGAAACGGAGGCCATGCATGGCAAGGGCAGGGAGAGAGATTCAGCCGCAAGGGAAGTCAAATCACATGCAGAAGCCCACAAGAACGAGACACGGACCCCGAGCACGGATTCTAGAGTGGGGGTCACCAACCTTTCGGACCTCAGGGACCACTAAATTCATAATTTTAAATCCCGCGGACCACTAATATGATCAGCCTAAGGACCGGGTGGGTGGGCGTGGTTAGGTGGTCATGTGACTGGGTGGGTGTGGCCAACTCGATGCCGCTCGCATCGAGGGGGCCCTTGCCGGCCTCTACTTGCCCCTCTCCTCCTAGCCACTCCTCGCCTGCCCACCCGAGCTCCTTAGGACCCCAACGGGAAGCAATTGTTGGAGCAGCCACTACGAGAAAGTGTTGGCAAAACAGCTCAGTTGAAATTGGCTCTGACTGAGAAGGAGGCTCAGCAGAAGCACCTCACTGAGGACTAGGAGCATAGGCTTTCCAAGCAGAGGGAAGACCTGCGGGAGTGCAAGGCCAGGTACAGGCGCCTGGAGGCTCAGTGGGCTGAGATGGTCAGCCAGTTCCAGGCCATGAGGCAGTCCCACTGGAACGAGGGCCTCCGGCTCTTCGCCACCAGCGGCACTTCCCTCCAGCCTTCGCCCAAAGCCCCACACCAGGAGGCTGAAGCAGACCCCACGTCAGAATTTCTGCCCCCCTAACCTGCACAAAAAGACTCCAAAGGGGGAGACTCTCTACAGCAACCCAAACGGAAAGAGCGGAGGTCGGGGGCCATCCGGAGCCCCATGGGTAACCCATTCCAGAGGGTCGGTGCGCCCACAGAGAACGCCCTCATCCTGGGCGCCACCAGCCGACATTGTCTGGTTGATGGCACCCGGAGGAGGGCAGTCCTATGTGGGCGGTGGGAGGCAGGCAGAAGGTGGTCCTGCAGTACCCTGGGCCCATGCCATGTACGGCTTTATAGGTATGTACCAGCACCTTGAAGCCCTTTCAGAGGGAGTAAGCAACTCCCCTCCCATCAAGAGTGATGGATAGACCATGAGATGCCAGTAACCACAGCTACTCCGTCTTGGAGGGGTGGAGTCTGAGCCTGTTCCTACCCATCCAGACCTGTAATATAAAAAATGCATATAATTTTTCTGCGGACCACCAAACTTTTCTCACGGATCACCAGTGGTCCACGGACACCAGTTGGTGGCCTCTGTTCTAGAGGGTTTAGGAAAGAAAACTGGGGCAGGACAGGAGGAAAATCTCTGCAAACGTTCAAGAAGCGGCAACGGAAGCGAACGCGGCTTACAAGGAGGCTGGGTTGGACGAGGGGTGGGGGGGAGCGGGCGGCTTACCGTTAGAGTCTTCTGTTCCTCTTGGAATATTGGGGTTTTCTAATCAGAAAGGGGGCGGGGTGGGGAGAAAACAATAAGACGGTCATTGAGCATCGGGAAAATACATGCGAGGGTGAGGTGGAATGGATGGTGGATGGGTATGAATGGATGCTGGCGCCAGGATGAGGAATGGATGTCGCGGGGAGGGATGGTTGGAGGCTGGGGAAGGAGAGGGGGGGGACGGACGGAGAGCAGGAAGGATGGCATGGCTCTGCTGGGTCCCCCCCCCTAAAGTCAACCTTGCAGTCTTCCTACCACCCCAAGGGGGGTGGAGGTGTCCTTCTCTTGCAGGGAGCATGCCGCTGGAAAGACATCAAGAGACCCACAAGAAGGTTGGATGGGATGGTTGAGATGTCAACAACGAGTCGGAAGGTGGGGGGGGGAGAGATGATCCGAGATGAGCCGTCAATGGAGGAATAGGGGCTCCCCCCTACCGAACACTATCAGCCTGGTGTGGGTATCGGTGGAGCCCAAAGGATTCTGCGCCGTGCAGCGGTACATCGAGCCGTTCAGTTCAGCCGGCACGCGTTCCAACACCAGCTCTTTTCCGTCGTGTTCGGCGCTGCCGTCCAGGAGCCGGCTCCCGACACGGGTCCAAGTGAACATGGGCTCGGGGAAGACTTCGTTCTGGAACCAAGGATTCCCCCCACCCCCACAACCCCAAACAGGTCAGATCAACCAACAGCACTGGAGGGAAAACGGGTTGTACGCTTATCGCCTTGAAGGTTCTCCTGGGGTTCTTCTCAACCCTGGAACCATCGTCTGGATGGGGAGAAGCAACTTAACGAGGGACCTGGGTTGGCTTCAAGAGTCCAAAGCATGGCCATAAAGCTCCTTGGAGAACCTCATCGCAAAGCAATTTAATTGCCCTGCGGCAGGAAAAGCTCTTGGTGAGAACATACTTCTCAAACGTTGGTGTTTCAGGTGACTCTGGTTAGATAATTGTTCTCGGGAGGAGACAGAGAGAGGTTCAAAGGAATCACAGAGCTGGAAGGGACCTTGGAGGTCTTCTAGTCCAACCTCCTGCTCAAGCAGGAAACCCTATAATCTTTTCAGACCAACGGTTTGAGAAGTAGGTTGGACTAGAAGACCTCCAAGGCAGTGGTGAAATCCAATTTTTTTCTACCAGTTCTGTGGGCGTGGCTTGGTGGGCGTGGTGTGGCTTGGTGGGCGTGGCAGGGGAAGGATACTGCAAAATCCCCATTCCCTCCCCACTTCTGGGGGAAGGATATTGCAAAATCTCCATTCCCACCCCACTCTGGGGCCAGCCAAAGGTGGTATTTGCCGGTTCTCCGAACTGCTCAAAATTTCCGCTGCAGGTTCATCAGAACCTGCTGGATTTCACCCCTGTTCCAAGGTCCCTTCCAATTCCTTTATTGTGTTAATAACAGAGGATTGGTATATTTAGTCTTCTTAAAAACCTCCACTGATGGAGCACCCATAACTTCTGGAGGCAGGTCTTAATTGTTCTAGAATGAGCTCTGAAATTAGCTCAAAAAAATAACTCTCTTTTTGGATGGGTGGGTGGGACTCAAAAGGGGGACTCAGCTCTCCAGATGTGCTGGACTGCATCCCTTGTCAAGCCCCAACCAGAGTAGCCTGTGCTGGAAGCTGTAGTTTGGCAAATCCAGAGAATTTTAAATTGAAGATGATCTTCTGATCATCTGGATCAGAGTGGGGTGGGAATGGGGATTTTGCAGTATCCTTCTGCTAGAGTGGGGAGGGAATGGGGATTTTGCAGTATCCTTCCCCCGGAATGGGGAGGGAATGAGGATTTTGCAGTATCCTTCCCCTGGAGTGGGGAGGGAATGGGGATTTTACAATATCCTTCCCCCAGGAGTGGGGAGGGAATGGAGATTTTACAATATCCTTCCCCCATGAGTGGGGTGGGAATGGGGATTTTGCAGTATCCTTCCCCTGGAGTGGGGTGGGAATGGGGGTTTTACAATATCCTTCCCCCAGGAGTGGGGAGGGAATGGAGATTTTGCAGTATCCTTCCCTTGCCACGCCCACCAAGCCACGCCCACCAAACCGGTAGTAAAAAAAAAAATTGGATTTCCCCGCTGCATGCAGAGCTTCGCTCCCTCTTTCCAGCAGCCTCCCAGTGTGTTAAGTTTTCAAGTCACACACCTGGCAGGAGGGGAAAAAAAATGCAACCTTCCGGGACTATCAATTTATCTGACTCTTATTTATTTATTTATTTATTTATTTATTGAATTTCTATACCGCCCTACTCCCGAAGGACTCAGGGCGGTGCACAGCCATGAAATAAAACACATAGATATACAAAGATATACTCTTAGCTGCCATCACACACACACACACACACACACACACACACACACACACAAACAAGCAAACACCCCTCTGTGTTTGCAAGACCAGTTAGTCACAGCAAGGAAATTAATGCGGGTGTTTCTTTCACAGTTGGCTGATCTTCTTCGGTACACAATTGTCTGTCTTTGTCATTTAAAACAATACAAAAAGAAGAAAAAAAACCCCTCTTAAATTATCCACAGAAGTGACCTAGAAGACGAATACCTAACTCAAGTGATGGCAAACCGTTTCGACGCCGAGTGCCCAAACTGGAACGCGCCTGGGTGCGCGTGCCAGCGCTGGCTACTTGGCCTTTTGGTTTCCGGGCACACGCGTGCATGCTGGCCAGATGGAGCTTTGTGCGTGTTGGGAACCCGAAGATCAGGTGGCTGGTGCGTGCATGCACACCAGCCAGATGGTGTTCGGGTTTCCGAGGCTCCAGCGCGCATGAATATCAGATGGCCACCATGCGCGCACCAGAAACTGGTTAAGAAGCTGGCGACGGCGCACATGCCCACAGAGAGGCCTCCACGTGCATTGTAGCACGCATATGTTGTGGTCTGCCAGCAGCCTGCGGAGCTGGCAGCAGAGTCAGACAGTGAGGAGGCTGGGGAGAACCATGGGCCAGTCCTGGAGTCTGGGGAGGGCTCGGACGAGGACTCTGTGTCGGAGGCAGAGAAAGGGCCATTGGGAGGTACGTGCTGCCTCCGGAGCCTCCAGAGTCGGACCTCAGCACGGCAGAGGAACGCGGGGGGGGGCGTGTTCCCAGTGCACGCATGTGCAGAGTTGCCAAAAGGCAAGAACAGCTAAAACAAAAGGGACAACTCAGGAGTAAGGCTTGGAGATGATTGGCCCCTCCCATAAGATTTAAAAGAGGACCAAAGGCATGTGGGCCCTTTGCAGGAAAGCAACATTGTTAATTCTGTTCCCAGTCCGCATCTCTGTTTGATTCTGAACTCCGTGGGGCTTTGCCAATTATGTCTTTGGCAGCGTGTCAAGGGAGATAAAGGTGGGTGATGATCAGCCTTATCCCGAAGGACTCTTTACAACTAATTTGGGACTCCTCTGCGAATGAACCGAATTCCCAGCTGTTGCAATAAAAGAGGTTTTTGGGACTACTCGTGTGTTTTACTGACTCAGGAAGCCTAGGTCAGAACAGCCTAAAAGGTTCATACAAACCAAGAAGGTCTTTGAGCTGGGGCAGAGGGCTGGAGTTTGGGGAGTGGGGCAGGGGGGAGGGATGAGTGTCATACATACCTGAAACCCTTGGACCAGGATACGGACCGTGTCTCCGACGCGGGCTCTTGTTGGGGTCATCAAAATTTTGGGACCCTTTGGAGCCACTGCAGGAAAGAAGAAATGGGTTAATCCTTGGTGTTCTCCTGTCTCCCCCTCCCCATTTTTTCCCCACTCTCCCTGCGAGGCTTGACGACATTTGAGCTTGCCAAAGATACTCTGAGTCCTGCTGGAGAAGGGCGGTATACAAATTAAAACAAATAAATAAATAAAACTCTGCCTTTAACATAATAATACAGCTGGTCGTCGATTTACGAGCTCCCCAATGGAGCTCAACGTTTATGCTGCCAAGTGAGACAGTTGTCGGGCTTTGTCCCGCTTTACAAACTTTCTGGCCACAGTTATGAAGTGAATTTTTTTTAAATTAGTCACGCGGTCATTAAGCGAATCTGGTTTCTCCCCCCCGCTGACTTTGCTTGTCAGGAGGTCTCAAAACGGGACGAGGGACAGTGCGATGGTCATAAATACGAGCCAGTGGCTAAACGTCTGAATTTGGATCATGTGACCCTGGGGAGGCTGCAACCGTCGTAAGTGTGAAAAACACTTTTTACTTTTAGTGCTGTTGTAACTTTGAACGGTCACTAAATGAACTGTTGTAAGTCGAGGACTTATCTGAATGTGAAAGGGGTTGGGTATGCCTTCTACACCCGCCACACCCAAGAGGGTTGTTATGTGAGACCAGTTCCAGCCATCCATAACGAGGTTAAAACACATTGTGTGACTGTCGTCTTCCTTTCTCTGCGGATTCTCCGAGGATCTAAGATAGACTTGACCGCAAAATGCTCTCCCACTCTTTAGTCGAGTTTAGACAATATACTTAACCTGGTTATCGGATGTACACAAGGTTAGATACAGGGAATCGACTTGTGACAGTACGGGTAGTCCTCGACGTACGACCGGGGTGGAGCCCAAAATCTAGGTTGCTAAGTGAGACGTTTGTTAAGTGAGTTTGGGCTCCATTTTACGACCTTTCTTGCCACGTTTGTTAAGCGAACCGCTGCGGTTGCTGTTAAATGAGTCACACGGTTGTTAAGCAAATCTGGTTTGCTTGTCAGAAGGACGCTGCGACCGTCATAAATGTGGATCAGTTGCCAAGCCAATTTGAGTGCAAATCACATCATCGTGAGAATGCTGCAGTAGCAATAGCCCTTAGACTTATATACCACTTCACAGTGCTTTATAGCCCTCTCTAAGCGGTTTACAGAGTCAACATATATTGCCCCCAACAATCTGGGTCCTCATTTTACACACCTCGGAAGGATGGAAGGCTGAGTTAACCTTGAGCCCTGTCAGGATCGAACTGCTGGCAGTGGGAATGCAGAGTTAGCCTGCAATACTGCATTCTAAAAGGAAGGAAGGAAGGAAGGAAGGAAAGGAAGGAAGGAAGGAAGGAAGGAAGGAAAGATAGCAATAGCACTTAGATTTATATACTGCTTCACAGTGCTTTTATAGCCTTCTCTAAGCGGCTTACAGAGTCAGCCTATTGCCTCTACAACGATCTGGGTCCACCTCGGAAGGTTGGCAGGCTGAGTCAACCTTGAGCCCTGTCAGGATCGAACTGCTGGCGGTGGGGAGAGTTAGCCTGCAATACTGCATTCTAAAAGAAAGGAAGGAAGGAAGGAAGGAAGGAAGGAAGGAAGGAAGGAAGGAAGGAAGGAAGGAAGGAGAGATAGCAATAGCACTTAGATTTATATACTGCTTCACAGTGCTTTTACAGCCCTCTCTAAGCAGTTTACAGAGTCAGCCTATTGCCCCCCCCTAAAACAATCTGGGTCCTCGTTTTACCGACCTCGGAAGGACGGAAGGCTGAGTCAACCTTGAGCCTGGTGAGACTCAAAATGTCGAACTGCTTGTTGGCAGCCGGCAGTCAGCAGATTTAGCCTGCAATACTGCTTTCTAACCACTGCGGCTCACTGCAATGGTCGTAAGTATGAAGCATGGTCCTAAGTTGCTTTTTTCAGTGCCGTTGTAACTTCGAACGGTCACTAAATGAAACTGTTGTACGTCGAGGACTAGCTGTGACTGAGCCCACATTTCGATCATGGCAGTCGTGAAGCAGGTGATTGGCTCTGATTTTGCGGCAGTCGTTAAACAAACACGGCGGTCATAAAGCAAACACCAGAATCATTGGTTGTTTGTTACGGGGCATTTTTTGCTGGAAACTTTAAATGCTGGTTGACAGCCAAAAAAACCCAAAAAATCAATGGGAGGCTGCAAATATTGGGTGCCAAAATGTGCCTACATGACACTGGGGTGTGTGTGCGGGCAGACGCTGTATCTTCGGTCGGTAAGTGACTAGTCATAAGTTGAGGACTAACTGTAATATACAAAACCAAAGAGGGTGAACCAGGGGTGAAATCCAGCAGGTTCTGACAGGTTCTGGAGAACCGGTAGCGGAAATTTTGAGTATAGTTTGGAAAAATACCACCTCTGACTGGCCCCAGAGTGGGGTGGGAATGGAGATTTTGCAATATCCTTCCCCTGGAGTGGGGAGGGAATGGCTGGAGTGGGGAGGGAATGGGGATTTTGCAGTATCCTTCCCCTGGAGTGGAGTGGGAATGGAGATTTTGCAATATCCTTCCCCCAGGAGTGGGGGAAGGAATGGGAATTTTGCAGTATCCTTCCCCCAGGAGTGGGGGAAGGAATGGAGCTTTTGCAGCATCCTTCTTCTGCCACCAAGCCCCGCCCACCAAGCCACACCATGCCTACTAAGCCACGCCCACAGAACTGGTAGTAAAAAAATTTTGGATTTCACCACTGGGGTGAATTCCTGCAACCTATTTAGGATTAACCATCATTATCTAACCGAGGTTAAAATGGTCTCATCCAGTAGTGATATTCATCTGGTTCGGGAAAACTGGTAGCGGCGGCTGCGAGAGGCTCTGCCCACCCATTTTTGACACTCTGCACATGTGCGCAGGCACACATGTGCGAACCGGTAGCGAAATTAACTATCACCTCTGGTCTCATCTTAGCCAGTTGTGGTGAGGGCATCTGTTGGATGGTAAGTGGTGGTGGTGGTGGGTGAAGGCAGCCCTCGGCTCCGTGGGGCTTGCTCTTGGGGGAGCCCAAGGATTGAAAGGCAAGGATGCCACTTCAGTTGGTCACGGTTCCCAGCCTGCCAACAGTTTTAGCAGCTCAGCAATGCTTGTCTCAAATAACAGAGCAATTTTCTGCTCAAAAGCCAGCCGGTCGTTTGAAAAAAAAAATCCAGATAGAACCGTCTTAAGAGATATCAAAAGCAAAAACGGATGTTAAATATAATTTAAAGGGACACCTGAAAAAGTCTTCCGCAGAGATGCAGGCCATAAAAGGGACGGCGGAGGAGGAGACAGGAAACACCCACCCACCCCATTTTTCTCCAATTGTTTGCGGAGAGATTAAGGGGACCTGTCCTGATCCTAGGACAATTGACCTATAATCCGGAGGTGAATGGGACAATCTTCCACCTTGCCACAAAATTTAGAAATTTCGCTCCGGGTGCTGGTAACATGTTCCTTTCTCTGCTGTTGCCAAGGATGGGATTCAGCTGGTTCAGACAAGTTCGGGAGAACCGGATGCTAATTTTATATCTGGTTCGCCGAACCGTTAGTTTCAAGGATTGGCTGGCCCCGCCCGCCCTGTTGTGGTTCACCAGCAGACTGTGGAGCTGGCAGCGGAGTCGGACAGTGAGGAGGCTGAGGAAGGCCCGGATGAGGGCTCTGCGTCGGGGGCAGAGATGGGGCCAGGGCCATCGGGGAGTGATGTGCGGACTCCGGAGCCTCCAGAGGCTGACAGTAGAGAGGCAGAGGAACAGGAGGAGCCTGTTCCTAGTGCACGTACGAGAAGAGCTGCCGGAAGGCAGGAGCAGATAAAGCAAAGAGGACGACTGTTCCAGCAGTGGAATAGGATTATCTTGAAACTCCCTCAAAAAAGTGGTGTTAAAAGTGGTGTTAATACACTTTTCCCCAAAAGGTTTCCACAATTTTGTCCACGACTGTAGAGGCTCATCTACCAAGAAGGAAGTTGGCACCTCCTGAATTGCAGTTTCTGGAACTAGAGCTCTATCCAAGAAGGTCCTTAGTTTGAAGGATGGTGTGGTGATCGGTCTCAGGTCTTGGCGCTAAAAAAAAAACCCACACCGAATCTGACGAGTCGGCAGAATGGGTGGCTTGAGGAGACGGTGTTTATCTGCAGGAAGAATTTGCAGGACTGTCGCTGAGTCAACACCAGGCTCCACTGGAGCTCTCCGCGGTGCTGAAACATCAGCTCCCTTGAGGACCCATCACACCAAGGTAGAACTTACGAGAGGTTGCCAACAGTTCATTAATACTGATTGTACAAGCAAACATCTCTCTGATCAAAGGCTTCGGGGCAGGATTACGGTGAATGCAGCTTTCCTTCTAGCCTGCTTTTGGGCGGGTGGGGGGCGCGGAGAGGGGTTCAGCCGGTTTCCCTCAACCCCAATTCTCTCCACTTCCTCCCAAAGAGTAGGGGATTGGGATTACGTAACTGGCATCCTTTTCCTACTGGAAAAACGGGCCTGTAGTTTCCAGAATGCTTACTGAGAAAATAAACACGTCCACACTTCATTTTTACCGGCCGACTTTGAATTACTATCCCTCTACTAAAAAGCGAGTTCTTATGTCCTGAAGACCAATGAAGAAGACCATTTGAAGCATAATTCACATTATGTTACTACCGGTTCGCCCCGCACGCACACGCTCGCTACGTGTACACACACATGCCAGTGGTGGGTTTAAAATTTGTTTACCACCGGTTCTGTGGGTGTGGTTTTGTGGGCGAGGCATGGCTTGGTGGGCGTGGCTTGGTGGGTGTGGCAGGGGAAGGATACTGTAAAATCTCCATTCCCTCCCCAATCCAGGGAAAGGATACTGCAAAATCCCCATTTCCTCCCGATCAGCTGGGACTCAGAAGGCAGAGAATAGATGGGGATGGGGCCAGCTAGAGATGGTACCATATTTTTCAGAGTATAAGATGCACCAGAGTAGAAGACGCACCTACCTTTTTTGGTGAGGAAAGAAAGAAAAAGAAAACTCCCTCTGCCTCTGCCCAATTTTGCCTCGTTGCCGCAAACAGCCTGCTTTACTTTCAGTTTCGTTTTCAGCATAGCTTGATTAGCACGAGGAAAAAAAAATATGCTACAGCTATTTACTTCTTTGCAGCAAGCAGCAGAGCCCTGCGCAAAACAGCTGAGAGCAAATCAGCTGAGAGTCGGGAGGCCGATCCAATCAACTTGTGCTAATGAGGCTGTGCTGAAGTTGAAAGGAGCTGTTTTTTTCTTGCTGTTTGCTTGCAAGGAGGTAAATTGCTGGGAGGCAGAAGCCAAAGGGTGGGGACCAGTGGGTGGGCAGGAGTACATTCGATGTATAAGATGCATCTAAATTTTCACCCCCTTTTAGGGGGGAAAGGGTGCGTCTTACAGTATACTCCGAAAAATGCGGTATTTACCGGTTCTCCAAATTACTTAAAATTTCCGCTACAGGTTCTCCAGAACTGGTCAGAACCTGCTGAAACCCACCTCTGGTGCGCGCCTTCTGTGTATGTGCCCCGCTTCAAAAACATGCCTAAATAGGATGGCAAAATAGGACGGGCCCACCCGTGATTTCCACTACCGGTTCGGGTGAACAGCTCCGAACCGGTTGAATACCACCTCCGATTTGAAGCCAAGAGTATCTACACTGCAATAACCTGAATCCTTTTGAGATCTTCTTCTATCAGCAGCACAGAACAGAATGTCTTGTTAGGAGTATTTTTGCTGCCAACGATGGTATTTCTACATTTTTCCCCCATTCCCCAAGGCATTTATTTGCCAAGGAACAGATCCATCATTGAAAACAATGCATCGGAACGGTGAAAGCAGGGGTGAAATCCAGCAGGTTCAGAAGTTAGCAGAACTTCTGAAGCAGAAGTAGCAGAAATTTTGAGTAGTTCAGAGAACCGGAAAATGCCACCTCTGGCTGGCCCCGGAGTGGGGTGGGAATGGAGATTTTGCAGTATCCTTCCCCCTGGAGTGGGGAGGAAATGGAGATTTTGCAGTATCCTTTCCCCAGGAGTGGGGAGGAAATGGAGATTTTGCAATATCCTTCTCCTGGAATGGGGATTGAATGGAGATTTTGCAGTATCTTTCCCCCAGGAGTGGGGATGGAATGGGGATTTTGCAATATCCTTCCCCTGGAGTGGGGTGGGAATGGAGATTTTGCAATATCCTTCCCCTGGAGTGGGAAGAGAATGGAGATTTTGCAATATCCTTCCCTCAGGAGTCGGGAGGGAATGGGGATTTTGCAGTATCCTTCCCTCAGGAGTGGGGTGGGAATGGGAATTTTGCAATATCCTTCCCCCAGGAGTCGGGAGGGAATGGGGATTTTGTAGTATCCTTCCCCTGGAGTGGGGAGGGAATGGGGATTTTGCAGTATGCCCACCAAGCCACGCCCACAGAACCGGTAGTAAAAAAATTTGGATTTCACCACTTGGCGAAAGTAATTGAGGAGGAATTTCAATAAAGCAAAACAGAACACAGAAAAAAAATATCTGGAATTTGCAGAGGGGGAAAGGGAGTTTCTTAGCACAAGGCATAGCATCCTGTAACTCTGGGAAAAAAATAATAACCTGTGTTTGGCGGGAAGTTTTTTTTTTTTTTAAGCTCCAAGATGGCTTCGGTCTAGTCAGCTTCTGGACCGAAGCCGTCTTGGAGCTTCAAACTGTTTGCAGTTTTGCTCTAAGATTATCGAACTGAGTCAAGCTTACTTGTTGGTTAAAAGGGCCTACTCGTCTAAGATGTCTTTAGATGAATTCAGATCGATTCCCTGTCTTGTTTCAGTGCAGACGGACCTTTTAAAAACAAAATCCAATCCTGCCTGATGATCAGAATCCTCCATCGGCAATCCATTCAACTGAACGGAGTTTGAGATGGATTCCTCTCCGGGATTGGCAGGGATTCTTGAGTAGAATAAGAGAATAACAGAGTTGGAAGGGACCTTGGAGGTCTTCTAGTCCAACCCCCTGCTTGGGCAGGAATCCCTCCACCACTTCAGACAAATGGTTATCTAACATCTTCTTAAAAACTTCCAGTGTTGGAGCATTCACAACTTCTGGAGGCAAGTGGTTCCACTGATGAATTGTTCTCACTGTCAGGAAATTTCTCCTGAGTTCTAAGTTGCTTCTCTCCTTGGTTAGTTTCCACCCATTGCTTCTTGTCCTGCCCCTCAGGTGCTTTGGAGAATAGCTTGACTCCCTCTTCTTTGGGGCAGCCCCTGAGAGATTGGAAGACTGCTATCATGTCTCCCCTAGTCCTCCTCTTCATTAAAGTAGACATACCCAGTTCCTGCTACCGTTCTTTCTATGTTTTAGCCTCCAGTCCCCTCATCGTCTTTCTTGCTCTTCTCTGCACTCTTTCTAGAGCCTCCACATCTTTTTTACATCGTGGCGACCAAAACTGGATGCAGGATTCCAAGTGTGGCCTTACCAAGGCTTTATAAAGTGGTATCAACACTTCACGTGGTCTTGATTCTATCCCTCCGTTTATGCAGCTTAGAACTTACCAAGGCCTTAACAAGGCACAGAGACTCAAGTCGATTTAGAATCTTTTCAAGTCGTGAGTTTCTTTCTTCCTCGCCAGCCGTCATTTTGACCAAGCTCTATTATTCTGGATGTGTTAAGATTAATGTCTCCCTCAGCCAAAGGCAGTTTTTCCACTGGGGGATTAACATAAAAGGTATTTTGTCTTTAATATGTAAATGCCGGGTTTGACAGAGACAGAGGAGCCCTTATAAAGACCGCAACTCAATGAAGCGTTTGATCAGGGTACCCTTCCCCGGATTAGCGCCTTAAAGAACATCAGGTAATCTTCTCCTAGCTGGGGCTAAGAGAAAGGAGGGCCAAGATAGGAGCTGGATCAAGAAAATAATGTTTAATCGCTTCTCTAAAGTGATTAAGGACTCTTTTGATGGAGATTTCGCCCCGCTTTCCCCCCCAGCGCCTGCACGAGAGGATGAATCCGAGAAAAGACAGCAAGGCTGATCAACGGTGGAGCTTAGGCACTCCTGGTGTAAATACTACTCAAAACGGATTGCAAAGGGAGCAACGATGCCATCCATCCATCTATTCCCACCTCCCCTCCCAAACCGGCAGGCTTGGCAGCCAAAGACAGACTTCTGAATAAAACCTCCCACCTCCCCCCACTCCGTCAAATCTCTGTGTCCTGAACTGACACTCAAATCCTTTTGAAGGTGACGTGTTCGAACGCTGCTGCTTGCCAGTGGGGGAGGGGGAAATAAAATAAAAGGACGTGGAAGGAAGGATGCTAAAGCCACCGGCTGCCTCTCTCGACTCGGAGGCTGGCAGGGAGGTAGCAAATTAGGGAGACCTGTCCAGGTTCACTCCTCCCGTTGGTTCCTGGATGGATGGCAGACAGGAAGGAATGCTTCCTTCCCTTTTCTTTTATTGCTCGGGATTTCGTGCCTGCCAAGGTTCATTAGCTCGGAAGGGTTTCACCACGAGCAAGAATAAAAGGCGAGAGAAATTCGGCTTCGGCTTCTTTTCACGGCTGCCTTTTAAAAAAAGGGGGTCCTAGATTAATGAGCCAGCCAGGAAGGTAGAACAAAACGGAGAGGAGAATAAATATATAGGAATGAAGAGTGCGGGCTTTTGTTTAAAAAAAAAAAAAAGAGAGAGATCTTGGTTTGGAAGAGATATCAGAATTATCTTCTTGTTCCTGTGAATGGCACCGGGAACCCATTAAATTTAATGAAAGGGCGAGCAGGCAAAGGTCGGAACTCAAACGGAAGCTGTAATCTTCTCCGGAGCAGGAAGAGAGGAAAAAGGGAGAGAGAAGGGAAGAGGGGAGAAGCCCCTTTTGGGGGGCTTCCATTCCTGGTGGGACGTATTTGTTTCTTTCCCTGGATCAGGACACCCTTCTCAGGACTATAAAATGAGAGGTAATCTTTTCCTAGCTGGTGTTAAGTAAAAGAGGACCAAGATAGTAGTTGGATCAAGGACTGTAGTTGGATCAAAAGACTAGATCAGGACTGTCCAACCTTGGCAGCTTTAAGACTTGTGGACATCAACTCCCAGAGGCCCACAAAGGTCTAGATCAAGAGTATCCAACCTGGGCAACATTAAGACTTGTGGACATCAACTCCCAGAGGCCCACAAAGGTCTAGATCAAGAGTATCCAACCTGGGCAACATTAAGACTTGTGGACTTCAACTCCCAGAGGCCCACAAAGGTCTAGATCAGGAGTATCCAACCTTGGCAACATGAAGACTTGTGGACATCAACTCCCAGAGGCCCACAAAGGTCTAGATCAGGAGTATCCAAACTTGGCAACAGTAAGACTTGTGGACTTCAACTCCCAGAGGACCACAAAGGTCTAGATCAGAAGTATCCAAACTTGGCAACATTAAGACTTGTGGACTTCAACTCCCAGAGGACCACAAAGGTCTAGATCAGAAGTATCCAAACTTGGCAACATTAAGACTTGTGGACTTCAACTCCCAGAGGACCACAAAGGTCTAGATCAGAAGTATCCAAACTTGGCAACATTAAGACTTGTGGACTTCAACTCCCAGAGGCCCACAAAGGTCTAGATCAGGACTGTCCAACCTTGGCAGCTTTAAGACTTCTGGACTTCAACTCCCAGAGGCCCACAAAGGTCTAGATCAGGAGTATCCAATCTTGGACTTGAACTCCCAGAGTTGAGACTCCATGCTGGGGAATTCTGGGAGTTGAAATCCACACGTCTTAAAGTCTCCAAAGTTGGACACCCCTGGTTGAGGTAGAGAGAGAGAGAGGACCCCTGAGGTCTCTTGAAAAGAATATCTCACTCTCCAAAATGGTCTCCTGGATCTTCTTGAATGCTTCCTAAAGCCACCCAACAAACACCCATGCAAAAGATGCAGACAACCCATGCCGTGAGGTCCAAAAGATTTGGGATGGGCCTCAATTATTTCTGCAGACACCTTCCCCATGTCCCGCCCACCCACCCACCCACCCAGGAAGTGGCTTCAGGGCCTCTTACCTAGAGTCACTTCGGACTGCATGGGCATTGAGAGGGCATCGTGCTTGACCTCACAACTAAAGAGCGCGTCATTGTCTATCTGAGGATTAAGGGTCCACATAAGCATGGCCCGCACCTCCACGGTGCCGTCGCTGATGGGGATGTGGGTGTGGTGGAAGAAATACGTGGGATCGGCATTCTGGATCCACCGCGGGAACTCCCGGCTCACCACAGTCTCGGGAATATTCTCGGTGGTAGGGCTGAGCAACAGTCCCCGGTCGGGAGTGAGGCCTTGGAAGGGTTCCTCGGTGTAGAGCCTCCCGCCCCGGTCTTCCACGTTCAGCAGCGAGAGGGACCGCTGCATCTTGGTGTCGTCTAAGTCCCGATGGAAGAGGTTCCGGGCAGCTCGGCTGTCCTGCAACCCGGCGGCGTTAACCGGCGGCTCCGTCAGAGCGATACCCTGTATCAATTCTCCGTCCCTTTTAAAGTAAACCTGGAGGAGGAAAATATCAAGAGATTAAAAAGACTCTTCCCTTCCTAGTTGAGGATTTTAGGCACAGTCTAGAAAGGTATTGTTCTGACCCAGCTCCCCAAACACGACAAACCCTCTGAAGTGAACTCAAAAGATTCCTTTAATTAGGAGCGCCGGCAAAAAGGTTCTCTCTCACCGCAGGCTAACAAGTCCGTCTATCCGGAAGATGAATACTTGTCTGCCACATCTATTCATCTCCGCCCCCTGCCTTTTATCCCCAGAGCTAGGATGGGGGCTTCATTAGTAGCAGTGGCTCTTCCATCCCGAGGACCGGCCCATTGATTTCCACTGCTCTCCTCTCCTCTGCCTTCTGCGCATCTGCAGTCAGGCACTGGACCCAGCTGTTCCTCCTCCTCCTCATCAGCCACCTCCAGCCACTGTTGACTCTCCATCTGAGGGCTGACGGACAGCCCAGGCTCCGCCTCCGTCTCTCTCTCTCTCTCTGACGGCTCCATTCCCTCTTCCCTGTCGGAGCTCTCAGGTTGCCTTGATGCTGACCCTGACTCCCACACCTCCTCCTCCTCCTCTGATTCGGCTGCTGGGGAGGCCGGCACCCGACAGGCCACAATAGGTATAGAACAGTGGCCCCAAACCTTTGGGGACCGGTCCCACAGTCATAAGTCCCTTTTTTCAGTTCCGTTGTAACTTTGAATGGACGTTAAATGAACCTTTGTAAATTGAGGACTACCTATACGTTCCTGAGCAGATTTTAAATTCTTTCATTTCTTTTTTTTTTTTTTTTTTTTTGTTCCTCAAGAAATGCCTGACTAGGGAGAGCCGATTTACAGAAACGAGGCCCAAAGTTCGACCTGATAATATCTGAAAAAAAGTTAAGACCACATTGGGTGGAGTGTGGACCATCAGGATGAAAATTTACGGCCGCTTCAAATTCAAGACAAAAGTTTTATAAGAAACCAGTTCCTCTAAAAATTCCGCTAAAACATACGATGAACGGTGATTACAGGAACTGGGCCTGGCTAGTTAGTGAAGAGAAGGACAAGGGGAGACAGGATAGCAGGCTTCCAATATTTGAGGGGCTGCCACAGAGAGGAGGAAGGGGGTCAAGCTGTTGAGACTCTAGAAAGAGTGCAGAGAAGAGCCACAAAGAGGATTAGGGGACTGGGGGCTAAAACATACGAATAACGGTTGCAGGAACTGGGGATGTCTAGTTTAATGAAGAGAAGGACTAGGGGAAACATGATAGCATCTTCCAATATCTCAGGGCTTCCACAAAGAAGAGGGAGTCAAGCTATTCTCCAAAGCACCTGAGGGCAGGATAAGAAGCAACGGGTGGAAACTAATCAAGGAGAGAAGCAACTTAGAACTAAGGAGAAATTTCCTGACCGTTAGAAAATTAATCAGTGGAACAACTTGCCTCCAGAAGCTGTGAATGCTCCAACACTGGAAGTTTTTAAGAAGAGACTGGATAACCATTTGTCTGAAATAGTGTAGGGTTTCCTGCCTGAGCAGGGGGTTGGACTAGAAGACCTCCCAAGGTCCCTTCCAACTCTGTTATTCTATTCTATTCTGTTTTCCAAGGCACCTGAAGGCCGGACAAGGAACAATGGATGGAAACTGAAGAAGGAGAGATTCAACCTGGAAATAAGGAGGAATTTCCTGACCGTGAGAACAGTCAACCGATGGAACAGAAGTTGCCTTCAGAAGTTGTGAGAGCTTCATCCCTGGGAGCTTTCAAGAAGAGACTGGGCTGCCATCGGTCAGAAACGGTGTAGGGTCTCCTGCTTGGGCGGGGTGGACTAGATGACCTTCAAAGTACCTTCCGACTCTGTCAACCTGTAACTCTAACGTGGAAACCCAACAGCGCCCACCCATCCACCCAACCGTGCCGGGGGAACCCACTTGCGTTGGCAGAGACGTCTCTGCCAACGAAATTATGGGACGCCACAGGGGGTCATGTTTGCATAGCTGGAGCAGTGAGGAACGCAACGCAACGTTTAAGTCCTTTTGAACGTCTCCTCGGAAGAGAAGATTGCCTTGCGTTTCCCCTACCACCACCCAAAGAAACACTTTTCAAGCTTCTAATGTCACGCTGTATTGAAACAGCCTCGGGAATGTTTGTGGATAAGTGAGGTGTATTTTTGTATTTTGTTTTGTTTTCAGGTGGAGAGATAGAAGCAGCCGCCAAAAAAAAAAAAATCTTTGTTCCTTGCTCCTCCTCTCTCTCTTTGAATGTTTTTTTTTTTTCTTCTTCTCCAAATGTAGATGTTTCCGACTTCTGAATTAATAAGCAGAAATTATTATCGGGATGCTTAAGATGCCAAGGCTTCCCGACTGTTTCACAACATCCCGTCTCTTTGTATAAAAATGATCCACCGGGACGAACATGATTTAAAAGGGAGGGTGGTGGGGGGTGGAAGGAAGCCAAACCACGAGGAAAAAAAACCAACAACTCCAGAAAGGATAAAATATATCTGCTTCCGAGGCTATGCAGAAAAGGATGTTGCCAAAAAAAATTCATTTTTAATAAGGTATGTCCTCGACTTACAATTGTTTGTAATAGAATTCTAGAATAGAATAGAATAGAATAGAATAGAATAGAATAGAATAGAATAGAGGAATGAAGAATAGAATAATAGAATAATAGAATAGAATGGAATGGAATGGAATGGAATGGAATGGAATAAGGAATAAAGAATGGAATGGAATAGAAGAGAAGAGAAGAAAAGAGAAGAGAAGAGAAGAGAAGAGAAGAGAGAGAGAGAAGAGGGAAGAGAAGAGGGAAGAGAAGAGAAGAGAATAGAATGATGGAGGAGGAAAGAAGGAAGGAGAATAGAAAAGGAATAAAGAATAGAATAGAATAGAATAGAATAGAATAGAATAGAATAGAATAGAATAGAATAGAATAGAATAGAATAGAATAGAATAGAAAAAATGGAATGGAATAGAATGGAATGAAGAAAATAGAATGGGATGGAATGGAATGGAATGGAATGGAATGGAATGGAATGGAATAGAATAGAATAGAATAGAATAGAATAGAATAGAATAGAATAGAATAACAGAGTTGGAGGGGACCTTGGAGGTCTTCTAGTCCAACCCCCTGCTTAGGCAGGAAAACCTACACCAGGGGTGAAATCCAGCAGGTTCTGACAGGTTCTGGAGAACCGGTAGCGGAAATTTTGAGTAGTTCGGAGAACCGGTAAATACCACCTCTGGCTGGCCCCCGAGTAGGGAGGGAATGGAGATTTTGCAATATCCTTCCCCTGGAGTAGGGAGGGAATGGAGATTTTGCAATATCCTTCCCCTGGAGTGGGGTGGGAATGGGGATTTTGCAGTATCCTTCCCCTGCCACGCCCACCAAGCCACGCCCACAAAACTAGTAGTAAAAAAATTTGAACCCCACCACTGGTGGCAGGAACTGGGTATGGAAAGTCTAGAGAAAAGAAGGAGTAGGGGTGACATGACAGCAGTATTCCAGTATTTGAGGGGCTGCCCCAAAGAAGAGGGGGGGTCAAATTATTCTCCAAAGCACCAGAAGGCAGGACCAGAAATAATGGAAGGAAACTGATCAAGGAGAGAAGCAACCTGGAATTAAGGAGAAACTTCTCCAGGGACAATCAACCAGTGGAACAGAAGTTGCCTCCAGAAGTTGTGGGTGCCTTATCAGTTTTAAGAAGACAACCATTTGTCTGAAATGGTATAGGGCAGTGATGGCTAACCTTTTTGCCATCGCATGCCAGGAGAGGGGGGGGGGGGGGGGGGGGGTCGTGTGCACGTGCCCACGCGCATGTGTGTGCAACCCCCTCCCCCCTCGCTCCTGGCACATGATGGCCTGGTAGGCCCGTTTTTCTTTTTTACCTGGTTCCAAATCCTCTCTGTGTATCTGGGAACGGCAAAAACAGCCTTTCCCATTCCCTTGGAGGCCCTACGGAGGCTGAAAGGGCCCATTTCCCAACTCCCGGTGGGACAGGAAGTGACATTTTTTGCTGTTCCCAGCCTCCAGAACCTCTCTAGGAGTCTCTAGGAGTCTCTCTAGGAGTCTCTGGAGGCTGGGGACAGGAAAAAACGTCACTTCCTGAAAATGGCCCAAAAATCAGGCATGCGCGCACCGGCCAGCTGGGCTTCGGGTTTCCGGTGCTCCGGCGCGCACACATGCACATGCGTTCCGGTTTGGCCACTCGGTGCCGAAAAGGTTCACCATCACTGGTATAGGGTTGGACTAGAAGACCTCCCGAGTCCCTTCCAGCTCTATTCTGATTGATTGATTGAAACCCCCGTCCCCTCTCCAAAATATTTGGATGCCCCTCTCAGCCAATTGGCTTGAGATCAGATTTTTTTTTTAAACTGAAATTCTGTAGGGATCACGGGTGCTCTTTCAACATGCTCTGAATCCACTGTGTTTATGGAACTTGGACTGCAGCGAAAACTGGAGACATGTCTCAAGAAGATGGATTCATGCCATCAGTCCTTATTTCAACATCTTGTAAGCCACAAAGGAGGTAATTAAAGCTGAAACGGAGACAGAGAGGTGTCGTATCGGGGATTAGAGGTGGAGATTCTTCTCCTTATTCCATGTTTACCAAAACTTACCGTGGGAGCAGGTTTTCCACCAGAGACAAGGCAGACCAAGGTAAAGTTCTGGGCTTGGTAGCGGCTGAATGGAGCTGGGGTGTCCGCAGCAATGACCGAGATGGATGTGGGAGGCGCTGGTGGGAGAAGGAAGAAGGTTCGTTACTCATCTGATCAACCATGAGCATCATATCTAGGAATGAGGTCAACTGGAGATGTTTCTCCAAGACTTCCTGAAGATCCTAGTGAAGATCCCCTGAGCATCACACCTAGGAATGAGGTCAACTGGAGATGTTTCTCCAAGACTTCCTGAAGATCCTAGTGAAGATCCCATGAGCATCATATCTAGGAATGCGGTTAACTGGAGATGCTTCTCTAAGACTTCCTGGATCCTGAAGATCCTAGTGAAGATCCCATGAGCATCACACCTAGGGATGAGGTCAACTGGAGAAGTTTCTCCAAGACTTCCTGGATCCTGAAGATCCTAGTGAAGATCCCATGAGCATCACACCTAGGGATGAGGTCAACTGGAGATGTTTCTCCAAGACTTCCTGAAGTTCTTAGTGAAGATCCCATGAGCATCACATCTAGGAATGAGGTCAACTGGAGATGTTTCTCCAAGACTTCCTGGATCCTGAAGATCCTAGTGAAGATCCCATGAGCATCAAATCTAGGAATGAGGTCAACTGGAGATGTTTCTCCAAGATTTCTGGGATCTTGAAGATCCTAGTGAAGTGGACTTCTCTCCAAAGTAGGGTGAGATGCACCAGGAACCCACTATAGTTCTAGGGTTCACCTGTCAGGTTTTCCCTCTAAAATGGGGGAAAACTTGCCCCTTTCACATCATCACATTGGCAACCTGGAGAACATCTAGAGGAAGATAGGAGAATGGATTGAAAAAAGGAGGCTTAGAAGCGGTGAGGGTCATTTTCTGGTTATTGCTAGAAATGGAGAATGCAGAATCCTCTCTTAAAGATGGAAACGGCAAGGCAAGATTAAAAAAAAATGGGCTTTTCACTACAGAACGGACATTTTTAGAGTGAACCAGAGTTTCTTTTCATTATTTACCGAGATTTATTTTTCCATGTTATTCCCCAACTCCCCAACTCTATTACTGAAGCGATAAAAGACACAAATGTTTTAAATTCTCTCTTAAAAATACATGCTCACCCTGGTAGCAATTACACATGGAGTAGTTAAGTTTCCGAGGATTTTTAAGTAGGACGTTTGGCTCAGATGGAGAGTTTTCTTGGGTTTTTTTTTTTTTCCCCCACTGGTGCTTTTTATGAGTTAAGAAATGCAGATCCAGCAAAGAATAAGTCAATACCTATTGTAGCAAAGTTTCTCTTCCACCGTGGTTATGATCATAAAATCATTCTTTTTTCTTTTTTGTAAGTGGTTTGAAAAAAACAGAAAGCTTTTCCTTCCAAGCTATGCTATCCTATTTAGCTACATTTTCTAAGCTGCGCGCATGTGTGCAAGCGGAAGGTAGCATGTGTGAGCAAAGCGTGTATGCATGTGCTCACCTTTTCGGTGCGCAGCGAACTGGTGGTCAAATTATGTGGAAACCCACCTCTGGACTAGATGGAATGGTTTATGATCAGGGCTCAGCAACCTGCGGCTCTGGAGCCGCATGTGGCTCTTTCACCCCTCTGCTGCGGCTCCCTGTCACTCAAAATATGCGTCGCAACCGCCAATGTATGACACCCGCCAGCACACGATTTTATTGAGCTTTTCAACCCCTGGTAGGCCAACCATGGATAAATCCAAGAAAAGAAAAGTTTCAGAAGAAAACAGAATGTTTAATTCAACTACATAGGCTAGTTTTGTGGCTGCTCAAGAAATCGTCAGGCACGGGAAGGGTTTTGTGACTCCCGGTGTTTTTTTTTTTTGGTGGGAAACAGATCCAAATGGCTCTTAAGGTTGCAGACCCCTGGTTTATTTATTTTATTTATTTTTATTTTTATTTGATTTATATGCTGCCCTTCTCCGTAGACTCAGGGCGGCTTACAGTGTGTTAAGCAATATGATTATGATTATGATGAACCCAAACTCAAATAATGGCTTGTTATGAAAACCATCCAGAGTAAAGGGGGATGGAGGTTAATAAAATAAATAAATAAATAAATAAATAAATAAATAAATAAATAAATAAATAAATAAATAATAATACCATTATTTATTTATTTGACTTCTACAGCATGCCCATCTCTGGATGGCTATAGAAATCAATCAATCAAAAAAAAAAAAACAAAAAAAAAACCCCCCAAACTATTATTTATTAAATAGTTATGACACCTATCTCCCCTATAAAGTGACTCTGGGAGGCTATCATAATAAGCCATCATCACTATTCTTACGTTCACCGTATTTTCAACACTTACGCAGAGCTGCTCCTCAAGGAATACAGCTTTGTGGGACACACCCTGCTGTCTTAACGCAGCTAGAACTCTCGTGGGGAGCCGCCCTGCTTGCATGGCCGTTGACCAAGAGAGATGGGACTTGTAGTTGGTCAACTTCTGGAGGACCACAAACCAGGGGTGGGATTCAGCCGGTTCGGATCGGTTCGGGCGAACTAGATGTTAATTTTAATCTGGTTCGCAGAACCGGTAGTTGCAAGAACTAGCTGACCTGCCTACCTCAGCCTTCCCAGGAGTCTCCACGTGGCCCATTTTGGATGCCAGATAAGTGCAGCGCCCGCACAGAGGCTCTGGGAGGGCGAAAAACAGGCCTACCGGAAGTACTGTCAGTCCGAAACAGGCCCATTTCCATCCTCTGAAGGGCCTCTTGAGCCCTGGGGAGGCCGTTTTCACCCTCCTGGAGGCTCAAGGAAAGCCTCCAGAGCCTGGGGAGGGCAAAAAATGGGCCTACTGGAAGTATTGGAAGTCCAGAAACAGGCCCTTCTGACCTCCAGAGTGTCTCTGGAGCCCGGGAGAGACCGTTTTTGCCCTCCTGGGGGCTCAAGGAGCCTGGGGAGGGCAAAAAATGGGCCTTCCGGAAGTGCGGAAATGGGCCCGTTTCCAGCCTCCAGAGGGTCTCCGGAGGGCCTCCAGAGCCCAGGGGAGGCCATTTTCACCCTCCAGGAGGTTTGACGAAAGCCTCCGGAGGCAGGGGAGGGTGAACACCCCACCACCACCATGGTGCAGGAAGCCGACTAGGCCACGTCAACATGGCCACGCCCACCCAGCAACCGGGCAAAGAACCAGTTGCTGAAATTTTTCAATCCCACCCCTGCCACAAACCCTTCCCTCCCGACAGAAGTTACGAAAGCCTCTGTTGAAATCCCAGTCGATGTTCTCCACCGTCGAAAACGTGCACGTCACTCAACTTTCCATGGGGTGTCCGTCTTCCTTTATTCAAAACCAGGTCAGCTCTGCAGGTTGGGAGCCCCAGCTGGCGAACACCGCTGCCGTGACACTAAAATTAGGAGAGCGGGTTGATTTATGACAAGCGATGGGCCGTGAACATCATTTGCTCCTCTGGCGGGATCTCCAGGGGCTGCAGCAATGCGAAGGAAACCGGACTCTCCAGTTTAGAGTCAGGATACAGAGAGAGAAGGGTGGACAGACGCCCCTAAGAAGTCGTGGTTGCACACACAACTACTTCCCTCTTGGCATCTTTTGGGGTGGAAATTGCTTCTTGGAAGACCCCTCCAGCTCAAACAATGGTCCTGCTGTATCCTCAGGCATTCCTCAAGGAGATTTCAAGAACTGCGAGCTTCTTCACTTCATAACTCATTCAATGGATACCACATCGTGCAGATTTGCATCCCCGGGCAAGAAAAATGGGTCAGGAAGAAAGGAAAGAGAAATTGTCCCAAAGAGAGAGAGAAATATATACTACGGGGGAGAAGAGATTAATGGAGAAAAGAGGAAGGGGGAGGGAAAAGAAAAATATAGATGCCCAAGCTCAGGAGTCTAGCTGCGGATTTAAATAACGGCGCAAAGCCACCTTATATACCGTGTTTCCCCGAAAATAAGACCTTGTCTTACATTTTTTTGAACCCTGAAATAAACCTTGGCCTTATTGCCATGCACTCAAAAGCCCGACTCGGCTTATTATCAGGGGATGTCTTATTTTGGGGAAAACAGGGTAGTAGAGTATAACAGTCGTAGCCCGTGGGTGATTTGTGCTCCTGCCATGAGAGGTTTTGCCGAATTTGGGGCATTTCGGCTTCCAAAGAAGCAGAGGAAGAAGGCGCTTGCCACAGCACAGCACAAAAACTCAAAGGACTTGGAGAGAAGGGGGGGGTGGCATCTGAGAGGACATCAAGTCTGATCCCCCCCAAATAGGAAATTCAAGAGCCTCTTCTTGGAGGGTGTGGCGCTCAAAAGGAACCATCCACCTGTTTAGGAAGATGCCTTCCATCATCTACTCTTCCTCCTAAAGCTCAGGTAGATTCTACCTTTCATGAAGCAGGCAGAGCAATTCCAGCAACGCTTGGTGGCCAGTTGGGGTGAGAGGAGAAGGCAGATGAATGAAGTAACATTGCTCTGTCCAAAAACTCTCCATCCTTTTCAGAAATAGCCACCAAACACAATTTTAACCCCCAAATTCACCCACAAGGTATTTCCACCAATGGAGCACGGATGTTTCTCTTCCAATGCTTCCACCAAGGAACTGTGGCTCAGGTAGACTACCCTTGAAGGAGGAGGTTCAGTCCCTTCTTCTACTTCTCCTCCTCCTCTTCCTCCTCCTTTTATTAGTCATATTTCTATGCTGCCCACTCTCCGAGGACTCTGGGCGGCTTACACCAAAGACAGTATACTAAATAGCATATTGCCCCCAACAATCTGGGTCCTCATTTTACCCACCTCGGAAGGATGGAAGGCTGAGTCAACCATGAGCCGGTGAGATTTGATCCGCTGATCTGCTGAACTAGCAGTCAGCTGACGTAGCTGCAGTACTGCACTCTAACCACTGCGCCACCTCGGCTCTTCACCTCCTTCCTTCTTCCTCTGATCTCCAAAAGATATTAAGGAGCAACTTGGAGAAGAGATTACTCTACACGGCCCTGAGCTGGGATCAAGTATGAGAAAGAAACTCAAACCAAACTCTCCTAGATGTTCTCCTGCATCAGATGAGACAGAGAGTTGTTTCGACAGACTTTCCAGATTCTGTTATTCTCCTTTATTACTGGAGTTCTTGCAGGATCTGTCCTGGGTCTGGTCTACTGTGAAGGGCTGATCAATCAAGTAATGGTAGTGATGGTGGTACTAAGGGCCAGCTTCCAAGAACCACCCTTGGGGGTGTCCCAAAGGTGCTTTTTTTCAAGAGGCAACTGGACTTTCTGGTTTTTCTTTGAAGTCGTTTCGCTTCTCATCCAAGAAACTTCTTCAGTTCTGTGTTGTGACTCCGGTCCCGGAGGCTGATTTATCTTCGCATGCTGAGTCGGGAGACGATATGGAGGAAGCTGGCACGAGCTATGTGCCCGAGGGGCCATCTTCACTGGTGAGTCAGCAAGAACTGACAGTTGCTGACGTGCCTCTGGACCCCAGCCAAATTGAGGAGGAAACAGAGGCCGGTAACGAAGAGAGGGAGCCCCTATTGGATGCAAGAGAGAGACGTAGGAGACGTCGTAGAGAACAGCTATTGCCACGTCCCAAGAGGTGTGGTCAGGAGATGTAGGGCCACACCCTACAAAGTATAAAAAGGGTGTGGCTGGGCCGGAAAGGCGTGGTGAACAATATGTTGGCGTTTTGGGATGTAGTGGATTTACAACTGTTGGTTTGGAGTTTTCCGATAAGAGACTGCATTCCTGCATTAGCCTGCTGGCCGTCTGCCAAGACCTTTGGAACATTGCCCGGTAATTACTGAACTAATATACTTTGGAAAGAGAACTGTTTATTAAAGGGCCAGCTTCAATCTCTCTAGCCTGCGTTTGTTACTGCTGGGCTATTTGAGCTTCTGCAAGGCCACCTGTGGGAGTGGACAGAACGCACTGACTGGATGATGAAGAATGGAAGGATTTATATTCCTTGCAGACAGATGGTCATTGGCATCCTTTTAGCAGGTCGTTGAGGTTGCTTGGAGGTTTATCTGTGTCCTCAGAATCACCTGAGTGGTGCAAATGGGTGTGGAGCCTTCTTGGAACTATGGAAAGGACTCTATTGTAGACTGGAGATAGATGGTGTCGAATCCCTCCTCCTCTGTTGAGAGAGGGCTGTTCAATTTTGACATAGATGGCCTCTCTGACCCCTCTTTCAAACCAGCAGACCTCTCTGTCCAAAACGTGGACTTTGCTGTCTTCAAAAGAACGACCTTTGTTTTTTAAATGCAGATGGACTGCTGAATCTTGTCCTGATGGGTTTGTTCTCCTATGTTGAACCATGCATTTATGAAGTGGTTGTTTTGTTTCCCCAAATGACCAGCTGTCTGCAAGGAGTATAAATCCTTCCTATCAGGGGTGGGCTGCTGGGGGTTCGCAGGGGTTCAGGAGAACCTCTAGCTAAGATTCTGTGCAGAGAACCCCCAAATCCCACTCCTGGCTGGCCCCGCCCACCCTGCCCCACCTCTCCCAGGGGTCCCCACACGGCCTGTTTTGGATGCAGGTAAGTGCAGGCCGCGCACAGAGGCTCGGGGAGGGTGAAAAATGGGCCTACCGGAAATTCAGGAAGGCCAGAAACGAGCCTGTTTCCGCCCTCCAGAGGGCCTCCGGAGCCTGGGGAGGCTGTTTTCGCCCTCCTGGAGGCTCGAGGAAAGCCTCCGGAGCCCGGGGAGAGCAAAAACACCAGTGATGCAGGAGGCCGACTAGGCCACTTCCACCATGGCCAAGGCCACCCAGCAACCAAGCAGAGAACCCCTTCTAAAATTTTGGAAGCCCACCCCTGCCCGTTATCCAGTCAGAGCTGAAGAAAGCTTCTTGGAGGAGAAGCGAAAGGTCTTCAAAGAAAAAAACCAGAAAGTCCAGTTGCTTCTGGGGGGGCGGGGGGAAGCACCTTTGGGACAACCATGACCTGGATGACTAGTAGCAAAAATCCCTGCCTCCCCCCCACCCATGCCCAGCTGAGCTGCACGATCATCAGGTTTTTTTAAAAAAACTTTTAAAAGCATTTTTTCTACAACCTCTTTGGCTGAAGAGGTTGTAGAAAAAATGCTTTTAAAAGCCTCTGACGATCCCAGCTGAGCCGCGCGATCGTCAGAGGCTTTTTTTTTTTACTTTCAAAAGCAATGTTTTTAAAAGTAAAAAAAAAAGATCGCGTGCCACAGCTGATCACCCCCGCTCCTCACAGGCTGTTCTACTTACCGCATGCCTCCTTTTGGCGTGCACCGCACCTCACATTTGGTGCGTGGTGCGCACTGTGCATGTGCAGCCAGCGAACCGGTAGTAAACCGGTTCAGATTTCACCATTGCCCTAGACACCCCGACACCCCCTTTGGGGTGTCTCTGTTCCAAAGAGGAAGGTCTCTGGCTGTCCTTAGAGGTCCCTGGTCTTCAAGATCATCATGCATTTCAGGCAGATTCTAACCAGTCACATTTATGTCCTCATCAGCTGCTGGCACCCTTCATAAGGGGACTGACAATGTGTCATGTTAGCGAGAAGACTTATTACAGGAGTCCCTCTGTCTGGCGTCGGCCTCTTCCACCTTTAAACCCCCCCCTCTCCCTTCGCCCAGAGCATCTTCCCTCGTGCCAGCAGCCTTCGCCACCCTCCTTAATCATGCCTCCCGAACACCGAGCCATGAAGTCACCCATCACAACCAATTAAGGGTGCTGTCGGGGAGGACAAGATCTTTACCTAATGCGGGAGATAGCTAAATTTAGAACCCAGCAGACAGAAGAGGTGCAAATTGCCCGGCCCGACCCAGGAGATGTCAGAATCTAATTACACATCTGCAAGGCTCCCCCCGACACACATGGCCCCCCCGTCACCCCTGCACCGAGTGGAGAAGATGAAGGAGGGGAGTCAGCAGACTAGAAAAGTCAGCGCTGTCTCTCAAGCGACGTGTTCGTTCTCCTGCCCCCCCACAGTCCAGTCACGATTTCACCATGAGAAGGTGCAGAACAAGGAAACACACCCCCCCCCAGTTTTACGAGGCGCAATCGTGAGAAACCACACATATCCCACGGGCCGGGGGTGCTATTCAGCAAGTTCTGGAGAACTGGTAGCGGAAATTTTTGAGTAGTTCGTAGAACTGGCAAATGCCATCTCTGGCTGGCCCCAGAGTGGTGTGGGAATGGAGATTTTGCAATATTCTTCCCCCAGGAGTGGGGTGGGAATGGGGATTTTGAAGTATCCTTCCCCCCTCCAGAGTGGGGTGGGAATGGGGATTTTGCAGTATCCTTCCCCCAGGGGTGGGGTGGGAATGGAGATTTTGCAGTATCCTTCCCCCAGGAATGGGGTGGGAATGGGGATTTTGCAGTAGCCTTCCCCTGGAGTGGGGTGGGAATGGGGGTTTTACAATATCCTTCCCCCAGGAGTGGGGTGGGAATGGAGATTTTGCAGTATCCTTCCTCCTGGAGTGGGATGGGAATGGGGATTTTGCAGTATCCTCCCCCCCAGGAGTGGGGTGGGAATGGAGATTTTGCAGTATCCTTCATCTGGAGTGGGTTGGGAATGGGAATTTTGCAGTATCCTTCCCCTGCCATGCCCACCAAGCCACGCCCACAGAACTGGTAGTAAAAAGCATTTGAATTCCACCACTGCCACGGGCCCATCTCCACGTGGAGTCTTCAAAACTCAAAACCTTTCCATGTCCTTCATGAATTCAACCGTGGTTGAAGGATCTCAAGAGGCCTAGTGGGCCACCACTTAAATATGAGCCAGCAGTGGGCTGCAGCTGCCAAAAAAGACCAACGCAGTCCTAACAGAAGGATAGACTCAAGATCGTGAGAAGGGAGAGTACCACTTTATAACACCTTGGTAAGACCGCACTCGGAATACTGCGTCCAGCTATGTTCACCAAAGTTGAGACTCTAGAAAGAGGGCGGAGAAAAACAACAAAGATGAATAGGGGACTAGAGAGACTAAAATATATGCAGAACAGTTGCAGGAATTGGGGATGTCTGGTTTAATGAAAAGAAGGACTAGGGGAGACATGATAGCAGTCTTCCGATATCTCAGGGGCTGCCCCAAAGAAGAGGGGGTCAACCTATTCTCCAAGGCTCCTGAAGGCAGGACAAGAAGCAACGGATGGAAACTAATCAAGGGGAGAAGCAATCTTGAACTACCGTGTTTCCGCGAAAATAAGACCCTGCCTTATATTTTTTTGAACCCCGAAATAAGCGCTTGGCCTTATTTTCGGGGAGGTCTTATTATTTTGGGGCGGGTGGAGCAAGATGGGGCTCCTCTTGCCGTCTTACCTGATTTCCAGCTCTGTGTTTAAATATTTTTGGGGAGGGCTTATTTTCGGGGGGGGAGGCTTATTTTAGCGCATGCGCTCAAAAGCCCGATTGGGCTTATTATCAGGGGAGGTCTTATTTTTGGGGAGACAGGATAAGACCTTCAAGGCCCCTTCCAGCTCTATTTTAATTGATAGTCCTTGTGGTTCCTGTAGAGGGACAGAAATGGCCTTTGAGAAGATATGTAACATAGTTCGAAGGGACCTTGTAGGTCATCTAGTCCAACCCCCCTCCATCCAAGCAGGAGACCCTACACCATTTCTGACATACTATATTTTTCGGAGTAGAAGATGCACCAGAGTATAAGACGCACCTACCTTTTTTGGTGAGGAAAAGAAGAAAAAGAAATCTCCCTCTGCCTCTGAGCAATTTTGCCTCGTTGCAGCAAACAGCAAACAGCCTGCTTTACTTTCAGTTTCGTTTTCAGCTAAATTAGCACAAGGAAAAAAAAAATCTGCTCCAGCAATTTACCTTCTTGCAGCAAGCAGCAGAGCCCTGTGCAAAACAGCTGAGAGCAAATCAGCTGAGAGTCGGGAGGCGGATCCAATCAACTTGTGCTAATGAGACTGTACTGAAGCTGAAAGGAGCTTTTTTTCTTGCTGTTTGCTTGCAAGGAGGTAACTGCTGCGAGGCAAAGGGTGGGGGCCAGTGGGTGGGCGGAGCTACATTCAGTGTATAAGATGCACCTAAATTTTTACCCTCTTTTAGGGGGGGGGGAAATGTGCATCTTATACTCCGAAAAATATGGTAACTACCAGACGGCCCTGGACCCCTCTCTGCCTCCGATTCAGAGCCATCGTCCGAGCCTTCCCCAGACTCCAGGACTGGCCCACGTTCCTCCCCAACCTCCTCACTGTCCTAATCTGCTGCCGCTGGTGGGCCACAACAGAAGCTAGGCCTGAATTGGGTGGTCCAGACAGATATTTAACCACCCTTCTTCCTGTGTAAATCTACTCTGGGAGTAGTCTGGAATCCTCTGGGAATCTTCTCAGGGATTCCTGGTAGATCAGTCTTGGTTTTGGACGCCTAACGGTTAATAAGAAGAAGAAATACGCCACGTTTTTTGTTTTTAAAAGCAAGTATTTGCCATAGCTGTCCTTGTGCAAATTGTTTTTCTCTTGGGCTCAGCCTGGGTATTCTGCATCTTTAATACATTATGCATTAAGAAGAAATCTTTGATTGCTAACTCTGCCGGCTGGTTTTAGCACATTGCATTAGAATTCTCAATCTTCCGTAATTCAGCTGCAATGAACGTTAGTTGGTATTCTGGTCACCTCGGTGGAGGCTCAAGCTGGGGCCTGCCAGATGTCTGGCCCGCCAATTCCTGCCAGGCCCGGCCACCAGCAGGGGACAGGCGGCCTCTGAGAGTCTCATGGGGCTCACCCCAGTCGAAACCATGGCCTGTGGTCGCAGGAGGCAAATGGCTTCTAGGAGTAGAATTGGCACATGTGGGGGGGGACTTCATCTATGGGACAGTGGCTAGGAGGATGTTTTCTTCGGAAGGGAGGGAGGGGGGAAGGGAATGGAAAGAAGGAAGGGGAAGGGGAGGGTGGAAGGAAGGAAGGAAAGATGGAAGGAAGGAAAGAGGGAGGGAAGGGAATGGAAAGAAGGAAGGGGAATGGAAGAGAGAGGAAGGAAGGAGGGAGGGAAGGGAGGGAGAAAAGGGAACGGAAAGAAGGAAGGGGAATGGAAGAAAGAGGAAGGAAGGAGGGAGGGAAGGGAGGGAGGAAAGGGAACGGAAAGAAGGAAGAAGAATGGAAGGGATGGTGGCAGGAAGGAAGGAAAGAGGAAGAGGAGGAAGGAGAGAGGGAAGGGAATGGAAAGAAGGAAGGAAGGAAAGAAGGAAGGAAGGAGGGAGAAAAGGGAATGGAAAGAAGGAAGGGAGATGGAAGGGAGGGTGGCAGGAAGGAAGGAAGGAAAGAGGGAGAGAAGGAAGGAGGGAGGGAAGGGAATGGAAAAGGAGAAAAAGAGAAGGAGAAGAAGAGGAGGAGGAGGAGGAGAAGGAGGAGAAGAAGAAGAGGAGGTGGAGAAGGAGGAGAAGAGAGGAGGAGGAGGAGGAGGAGGAGAGGAGGAGGAGGAGGAGAAGAGGAGGAGGAGGAGAAGAGGAGGAGGAGAAGGAGAAGGAGAAGGAGAAGGAGAAGGAGAAGGAGAAGGAGGAATCCACCTCAGCAGTAGGTGGGAATATTTAGCAGCCTTGTGAATGAACACTCAAGGAACTTCACAAAATAATTGCGTAAGTGCTGTAAATATAGCCTCAAGTGTGGAAAATTGCCAGCAGATGAATCAAATCTATACCTCTTGATGTTAATGACACTCCTTCAACTCTTGTCACCTCCCTTTCGCTGCCCCTCCCTCCTCCCAAATAGATAAGAGGGGGGTGGGGAGGAAGAGAAAATGGTAGAGGGAAGGAAGTCAATGGTGGAGGCTAATTCTCTTTTTGAAGAGAGAGAGAAAGAAAATCAAGCCACGGGGAAGTGGGAATGATTGGGGTGGGTGGGTTTGGGGGCAAGAATGTATTTAAGGGGCTGCCCCCAAAGAAGAGGAGGTCAAACTATTCTCCAAAGCACCCGAAGATAAGACAAGAAGCAATGGGTGGAAACTAACCAAGGAGAGAAGCAACTTAGAACTAAGGAGAAATTTCCTGGCAGTGAGAACAATGAATCAGTGGAACGACTTTTCTCCAGAAGTTGTGAATGCTCCAACGCTGGAAGTTTTTAAGAAGATGTCGGATAACCATTTGTCTGAAGTGGTGTAGAGTTTCCTGCCCAAGCAGGGGGTTGGACTAGAAGACCTCCAAGGTCCCTTCCGACTCTTGTTATACTACAATCCCAGATCCGTAAAATCAGCGGAAGGATTTGTTTCCGGAAGCTGTGAGTGCTCCATCATTGGAGGTTATCAAGAAGAGACTGGACAACCATTTCTCTGACATGCCTATAGGGCCGTGATGGTGAACCTGTGGCACACAGAGCCATATCTGTGGGCACACAAGCGTTGCCCTAGCTCAGCCAGCTGATTTTTGGGCTTTCTGTGCCCACTGGAAGTTAGGAAACGGGCCGTTTCCGGCCTCCAGAGGGGTGGGGAAGGCTGTTTGTGCCCTCCCCAGGCTCCAAAAAAAGCCTCTGGAGCCTGGGGAGAGCTAAAAACAGACCTTCCGGGCCCACCGGAAGTCGGGAAATGGGCCGTTTCCGGCCTCCAGAGGGCCTCCGGGGAACGGGGACAGGACCATTTTTGCCCTCCCCAGGCTCCAAGAAAGCCTCTGGAGCCTGGGGAGGGCGAAAAATGGGCCTACCGGTAACCTTTATGCCATCGCATGCCCAAAGCGGGGGGGTCGTACACGCATGCATGGGGGGGCAGGGCGTGGGGGGAATTGAATTATGGGAGTGCTCCCCCCGCTTTTGGCACGCGACGGCAAAAAGTTTAGCCCTCACTGCTATAGGGTCTCTTGCTTGAGCAGGGGGTTGGACTAGAAGACCTCTAAGGCCCCTTGATGTAGGGATTCTGAAGCCACCATCTAATCTGCTTTCCTTTCCCCCCCCCCCCCGATGAACCAAGTTTGATAACTGGTCTACAAATGGGTCGTATGTCACCAACCTTCTTCCCTGGAAGCCAAGAACCTGCGTTGGTTCAAGGATTCAAGCAGGGCAGCTTAATTAAAATGCAAACAGGTCTCCGTCTCCCAGCACGCGAGAGAAAATTCTCAACGTGGCACAGAAAGGGGAACGGAAACCCCAGCAGACACAGGAGGCTGGGGTGTAACGTTGCAGACCGAAAAGTAGGGCCCCTAGAAAGTTCCTGGGGGAGGGGGAGGGAGGGCTAACTTTATTCCCTGAGCATGTCATTTGATTGCCTTTAATGTCCAAGTGTGCTTAGGTATAAATGTTACGAGCTGGCATAAAATCACCTATAGGCCCATTCAGCAACATTGGGCACAGTGTAGGTTGCGACGGTCTTCTCAAGTGTCCAAGCTCACCTCCCGAGGTTTTAATAAGCAAACCTCAGGGATCCTTGGTGGCTTTTGAAAAGAACACAGGGAAGGAAGGAAGGAAGGAAGGAAGGAAGGAAGGAAGGAAGGAAGGAAGGAAGGAAGGAAGGAAGGAAGATGAATGAAGGCGAGAGGAAGGGAAGGAAGGAAGGGATATGATGGATGGAGGGTGAGGGGAAGGAAGGAAGATATGGATGGATGGATGGAAGGAAGGAAGGAGTGGGAGGAATGAGAGGGGAGACGGAAGGAAAGAAAGAAAGAAAATGAAGGAAGGAGAATGAATGAGGGAGGGAGGGAGGGAATGAAGGAAGGAAGGGATATTATGGATGAATGGATGGAGAAGGAGGAAGGAGAGGGAAGGAAGGAAGAAAAGAAAGGAAGGAAGGAAGGAAGGAACATGAATGAAGGCAGGAGGAAGGGAAGGAAGGAAGGGATATGATGGATGGAGGGTGGGGGGAAGGAAGGAAGATATATTATGGATGGATGGATGGATGGATGGATGGAAGGAAGAAGTGGGAGGAAGGAGAGGGGGGACGGAAGGAAAGAAAGAAAGAAAATGAAGGAAGGAAGGAGAATGAATGAGGGAGGAAGGAGAGGGAGGGAAGGATACCCGCACTGCATATCGGATATAAATACAATCAAGAGAGTCCAGAGATATTTTACGAGAAGAGTCCTCCATTCGTCTCACCGCAATAAAATCCCTTATGCCACCAGACTCCAAATTTTGGGCTTAGACAATTTAGAAGTAGGCCGCCTTCGGTCTGACCTAAGTGTAGTACATAACGTCCTTCTTGTCAATGACCACTTCAGCTTCAACCACAACAATACACGAGCAAATAATAGATACAAACTCAAGGTAAACCGCTCCAAACTCGATTGCAGAAAATACGACTTCAGCAACCGAGTGGTCAATGCCTGGAATGCACTACCTGACTCTGTGGTTCCTTCCCCAAACACCCCAAAAACTTTAACCTTAGACTGTCTACTGTTGACCTCACCCCATTCCTAAGAGGTCTGTAAAGGTTTTGTGCATAAGTGCACCAGCGTGCCTTCCGTCCCTGTCGTAATATTCCTTTTTACTCTTACTCTTTTCATGTATCCAAATTCTGTTTATACTTTTACCTGTTACCTTACATACGCTTGACAAATAAACTTATGACTATGAGTATGATATGTTTTAGTCTCCAGGCCCTTTAATCATCGCTGTTGCACTTTTTCCAAAAGTCTCAACATCTTTTTTTTTTGTGATGCGGTGACCAAAATTGGATGAGATATTCCAGGTGTGGCCTTACTACGGGTTTAGTAAATCTGTTATTTGCATTTCTCTCCCCTTTGCAATCTTTCCTCTGACGTCACTCATCTGCAGGTTAGATTTAGAAGCTCTGTTTTTCCTTCCTTCCAATCTTTAGGAGAAACCCTCCCATACTTCCACCTCTTACAAGACCTAAAATGGACACCTAGCATCAAAAACATCATCAAAAAAGCTCAACAGAGAATGTTCTCTCTGCACCAACTCGGGAAACTCAGACTGCCCAAGGAGTTGCTGATCCAGTTCTACAGAGGAATTATGGAGTCTGTCATCTGTACCTCCGTAACTGTCTGCTTTGGCTCTGCAACCCAACAAGACAGACAGAGACTTCGGAGGAGAATTAGAAAAGCAGAAAAAACAATTACTACCAACCTGACTTCCATTGAGGATCTGTATAGTGCACGAGTCAAAAAGAGGGCTGGGAAAATATCTACAGACCCCTCGCATCCTGGACTAGGGAAGAAAGCTAAAAATTTTCCCTACAGGTTCTGTGGGCTTGGCTTAATTGGTGGGCGTGGCTTGGTGGTCAGGTGACCGGGTAGGCGTGGCCAATAATAATAAATAATCAAACTAATAAACAAAGTACACAAAACAATAAGAGGTACCAAAAACCAACTTTCACATTTTACACACACACAACACAACACAACTGACTCACACACAATGTAAAAAGAGCTGCACTTCACCCAAAATGGCCCCTGCAACAAGCAGGAACCTCACACAGCCACAAAAAGCTCAAAAACCAACTTCCACGCTTTACACTCACAAAATGCCACAGACAGCGTTGTGAGATTTTGTGTGATTGTGTAGTTAGAGTGAAATACTGCAGAAACACACCAAATCTCAGAAAGCTGCACAAATATTTTATTTTATTATTTTATTTCATTTATATTTTTAGATAAAAGCAGCTAAATTTAAAACTTCCTTAACTTTAAATTGCCATGTCAAAAAAAATAAAATAAAACTCCTTTAAAAAAACGCCCAATTAATTATTTTTTTTAAAGCTCCCAGTTACTTACCAAATTGAAGGCACAAGGCGGGCAGGCAGGTTGAGTTGCTTACCAACTGCATGGATTGCAGGCAGGCAGATTAAGTTGCTAGCGGATGCAATGGATTGCAGCCGCCGCGAAGCAAGGCAGGAAAAGCGAGGGAGCCGAAAGAAGCAGCAAGCTGCCAAGTAGGCAAGTGGAGTCCGGGCGATTGGGTGGGCATGGGAGGGGGGGGCAGGAATTTTTGCTACCGGTTCTCCGAACTACCCGCTGCTATTGCTAATGGATCGCCCGATCTGGTCCGAACCAGGAGCATTTCACCCCTGTCCTGGACATAAACGGTTTCAACTCCTACCCTCAAAACGACGCTATAGAGCACTGCACACCAGAACAACTAGATACAAGAACGGTTTTTTCCCGAACGCCATCACTCTGCTCAACAAATAATTCCCACAACACTGTCAAACTATTCACTAAGTCTTCATTACTGCATTAATCTTCTCATCGTTCCCATCACCCATCTCCTCCCACTTCTGACTGTATGACTTTTTTGCTTTCATCCTTACAATTTATATTGATTGTTTCCTAGTATGAGTTGATTGCTTATTTGTACCCTATGACTATCATTAAGTGTTGTACCTTATGATCCCTGATGAGTGTATCTTCTCTTTTTATGTGCACTGAGAGCGTATGCGCCAAAGACAAATTCCTTGTGTGTCCAATCACACTTGGCCAATAAAGAATTCTATTCTATTCTATTCCATTATAGCTTCCTGTTCCATACTTATTAGTTCATTTTTTCCGATCGTCTGTTCAGCTCTGGAATCTCCATTAAGTCTCTGGCCGGGCTGGGGAAGAGAGAAAACTTATGGATTAGCCCAAGGGTTCCTATTAAAATAGAATTGCCTTCAGGCATGTCTCTTGTTCAATCTCCGCAGCTTTAAACTTACAAGCCTCTTCGTAATGAGCCAAGAACTCTGCTGGGAAAACGAATATCCAGAAGAAAGAGATCTCCGGAGACCTTCTTGCAAGTCCTTCAGGATGGCACCAAACTCAGGTTGTTATTCTTGAGTTTCTCCAGCTCAACTTTATTCCTAGAATGTTGAAACTGACACCCAAAGGTCAGCCTGGGTGAGCTTACGCTTTCTATCAAATTTATTTTTTCCATCCTTTCCGTCTGGAGGGAAAAAGACGACGGCGTGCGTTTTCCTGACCTGTTGAAGGTCCAAGATGAAGCATCTACCTTCTCGACGTGGTAGATCTCACGAGGTACCAATACAGATGGCACAATTGTCAGTGTACGAGAGTTCATGACTTGGCGGAGACATGGTAAGAAGGTCAGCCAATGAATAGGCATAGCAACTAAATCAGCCAATGAGGGCTGTTTGGAAACTGAAACAGTATTTGCTGGAGACAGTTAGGAGCCTGGGCGTGGCTTAGCTTAATTTCTGTACTAAAGCTGCAAGCTGTGCTGAGCTCTGAAATGGAAACTCCTCTCCTCTGCTTATGTTTTGCTTGTATTTATGTTGGAAAACCTGCTTTTGGTATTGTATATTTACTTTGTATGTAATATTATATATAAAGAGAAGTTATTGAATCCTGCTGAATTGTCTGATTGTGTGTGCTGTGACAAACTCTGACAACAATTAAACTCAACATCTTAATCCAATCCAATTCACACCACTCTAGGTGCAGGGCAGGATGTCCTTGACTCTCCAAGAAAGGAATGTTGTTTTGACTACATATCTCCCCAGCTCCATACAATCCCCCCTCCCAGTTTCTCACAGCACTAAATGTGGCGGGCCTGAAGATCCAATGCAAAAGATGGCTTCCAGGACTGACACGTGTTAGCAACGAGGAGGAGGTGGAGTCCACACCTCCTCCTGATTCAAAGACAGGTAGAGCAGAGAGGAGAGGCACAGTATCGGTCAGATAGATTAGAGCTGGATGCTAAAACAGATAAAGAATGGTTGCAGGAATTGGGTACGGCCAGTTAGAGAAAAGATGGATGAGGGATGACATGATAGCAGTATTCCAGTATTTGAGGGGCTGCCCCAAAGAAAAAGGGGTCAGCCCAGTGGTGAAATGTAAAATTTGCTACTACCGGTTCTGTGGGTGTGGCTTGGTGGTGGTGGTAATGTGACTGGGTGGGCGTGGCCAACTTTTTTTTTTTTAACTTTTAGAAGCATTTTTTCTACAACCTTTTCGGCTGAAGAGGTTGTAAAAAAAATGCTTTTAAAAGCCGCTGATGATCAGGCAACTCAGCTAGGACCGTCAGAGGCTTTTAAAAACATTTTTTCTACAACCTATTCGGCCAAAGAGGTGGTAGAAAAAATGCTTTTAAAAACCTCTGACGATCCCAGCTGAGCCACGTGATCCTCAGAGGCTTTTTTTTTTTTAACTTTTAAAAGCATTTTTTTCAGCCAAAGAGGTTGTAGAAAAAATGCTTTTAAAAGTAAAAAAAAAAAGCCTCTGATGATCGCACGGCTCAGCTGGGTGGGGGTGGGGGTGGGGCGCAGGGATTTTGGCTACCGGTTCTCCGAACCACCCGTCGCCATCGCTACCAGATCAGGCGATCTGGTCCAAACCGGGAGCATTTCACCCCTGGGTCAGCCTATTCTCCAAAGCCCCTGAAGGCAGGACAAGAAGCAACGGATGGAAACTAATCAAGGAGGGAAGCAACCTGGAACTAAGGAGAAATTTTAGACGGATAAGAAGATTTGATAAGAGGAACTAGGATAGGAGGAAAATGGAAGGAGATGACTATGATTTCATGCCTGAGGCAGGACTAACACCATCCTGTTGGTTTCTACTCTGGTGACTTAACGAAACTGGTTATCATACAATGTTAGAAGTGTTTTAATAGAAGAAGACCTTTGAAGATGTCCCTCAAATCAGAATAATTCTTCTGTTGACATTTAGGTCTTGCTTCTGAAGGCCTTTTCTGAGTTCCTTCTCTCCCTCTTTTTCTCTCATCAGTCCCTCATTTTGATTTGACATGTCCCCTTTCCCCCAGATGGATCCTGTCAGCCACTGCAGAAAAGAATAATTCATTTCCTAACAGGAAACCAAAAGATGTAATTAACTGAGGGGGGTTCCTAGGAGACCCCCCCCCTCCTTTCCATCTTAAAACAGTCTCATAAATAGAACTGGCCCTTTTGACAAGGCCAACGGAGTCCCAGAGTTGACACGATTCGATCGTGTCCTTCCTAAGTTACTTCTCTTAATTCAGCCGGGGGGGTGGAGGGAGAAAATACAGCATTCGTGGACATTTTCACATATATTGCCGCAAACATTTCCTGGCTTCGTGCCAAATTAGAAAATAAAGGAGGGAGGGGGGGCCATGTCTCCATCGCTGCTTTATTTCATTTAAACTTTGTGTATGAAAGGGAGAAGGCTGAGGATGGGTGCAAGGTTTACCTCCCCATTGATTGATTAGGCATCCTCTGATCCAGGGGTGAAATCCAGCAGGTTCTGACAGGTTCTGGAGAACCGGTAGCGGAAATTTTGAGTAGTTCGGAGAACCGGCAAATACCACCTCTGGCTGGCCCCAGAGTGGGGTGGGAATGGAGATTTTGCAATATCCTTCCCCCAGGAGTGGGGAGGGAATGGGGATTCTGCAGTATCCTTCCCCTGGAGTGGGGAGGGAATGGGGATTTTGCAATATCCTTCCCCTGGAGTGTGGTGGAAATGGAGATTTTGCAGTACCTTTCCCCTGGAGTGGGGTGGGAATGGGGATTTTGCAGTATCCTTCCCCTGGAATGGGATGGGAATGGGGATTTTGCAATATCCTTCCCCTGGAGTGGGGTGGAAATGGAGATTTTGCAATATCCTTCCCCTGGAGTGGGGTGGGAATGGGGATTTTACAGCATCCTTCCCCTGGAGTGGGATGGGAATAGGGATTTTGCAATATCCTTCCCCTGGAGTGTGGTGGAAATGGAGATTTTGCAGTACCTTTCCCCTGGAGTGGGGTGGGAATGGGGATTTTGCAGTATCCTTTCCCTGCCATGCCCACCAAGCCACACCATGCCCACCAAGCCACGCCCACAGAACCGGTAGTAAAAAAAAATTGGATTTCACCACTGCTCTGATCTGTACGGTGGCCTCGGGGACCATGTAGGTAAATCTTCTCCGGGATGATGTACCCCCAACCAGACCTGTCAACCATCCCACTGGCGTGTGCAGTAAAAGACATTTTTCATTTTACCAAGGGTATAAGTTTACTGACAGATCCACATAGGTGCAAAAGAAGCAAAGTCAGGTCAAAGGTTTTGGTGCGAAGCGCAGCATACGTAAAACCCCCTTTTTCCTTCCTCGGGCCGCCCAGTGTCCGTTGTCCACCAATCCAGGTTAAGCGTTTTATTTTGGGAAAACAATCTGCAGCTTTCGAAAGTCTTCAGCGTCTGACCTTGGGGTTGCGAGATTTTCTCAGGGTGCCGACGGCTCGCGTACATTCCTTTTCTCCCTCCCGGCTCCCCACACATTCCAATCATACCCATTCCTCCTCCCGTCGCTTGTCAAGTTGCGAGCGGAAGGAAGCACCTTGTGTGTCAACCTTGACGAGACTCTTCTCGTCGTCTTCTCCATCTGTATGGCCTCTGTAATCCAGTCTGTCCATTTGCAGCTACTCATCTCCTTCCATTTTCCTTCTTTTCCTAGTTCCTCTTATCAAATCTTCTTATCCGTCCAAAATTTCTCCTTAGTTCCAGGTTGCTTCCCTCCTTGATTAGTTTCCTTCTGTTGCTTCTTGTCCTGCCTTCGGGTGCTTTGGAGAATAGCTTGACTCCCTCTTCTTTGGGGCAGCCCCCCAAATATTGGAATACTGCTATCATGTCACCCCTCATCCATCTTTTCTCTAATTAGCCGTACCCAATTCCTGCAACCATTTTTTATCTGTTTTAGCGTCCAGCTCTAATCTAACTGAAACTCTCCTCTCTGCTCTAACTGTCCTTGCATTTATGAAGTGGTTGTTTTGTTTCCCCAAATGACCAGTTGTCTGCAAAGAGTATAAATCCTTCCCTTCCCCACCCATCCCAGTCCAGGGGTGGGTTCTAAAATTTTTTACTACTGGTTCTGTGGGCGTGGCTTATTTTGTGGACGTGGCTTGGTTGGGGGGGTAATGTGACTGGGTGGGCATGGCCAACTTTTTTTTTTTTTTTTAACTTTTAAAAGCATTTTTTCTACAACCTTAAGAGGTTGCAGAAAAAAATGCTCTTAAAAGGCTCCGGTGATCAGGCAACTCAGCTGGGATCGCCAGAGGCTTTTAAAGGTATTATTTTTTTCTACAACCTCTTCGGCCGAAAAAAAATGCTCTTAAAAGCCTCTGACGATCCCAGCTGAGCCGCGCGATCATCAGAGTCTTTTTTTTTTTTACTAAGCATTTTTTCAGCCGAAGAGGTTATAGGAAATATGCTTTTAAAAATTAAAAATAAAAAAAAAAGCCTCTGATGAGGTGGACGGGGTAAGCGAGCGGCGACCGGGCCAGGGACCGGTTCGGGAGCGTGGCCAGCAAATGTTATTACCGGTTCTTCAAACTACTACAAATTTTTACTACCGGTTCTTGCGAACCGGTGCGAACCGAGGAGCAACCTCACCACTGATCCAGTCAGAGCTGAAGAAGCTTCTTGGATGAGAAGTGAAACATCTTCAAGGAAGTCCAGTTTGAAAAAGCGCCTTTGGGATAACCATACCTGGATGACTTGAGAATCTCCACAGACAAATAGACACTTTGATGTGATGTCCATGAAGATCTCGCCACCCCCTCCTTCCTGGTCTTTTTCTAAGGAACACCCTAACATCTTGTTGTTTAGGCCTCCCCCATGTTGGGCTCAAGCAGGGAGCCTCTCTTAAGACCGAACAGGGCATGGTGGAGCGAAGAAAGGGGAAAATGGGTGAGATAATTGGCACCCGATTGGGCACACTGTACCCAGCCGTCTACAAAACCTGGCCAGGCAGAATGTGCCATAACTCATAACTATCTCAGCAGTAAAGATTTCAAAGAGAAGAGAAAGTTTCTGGCGCTTTTCTACATATCTAAGTTGTTATCTATCATTATATGTATTTTTCCTTCTCTCCCTCTCTCTCTCCCTCTCTCTTGCTCTCGGTATTTCCCTTCTCCTGTTTCTTTTTTTAAAAAATGTCTACTTCCTTCACTTTTGTGACAAATTATTTCTCTTGATGTATTCCTTTTTTTTTTTTTTTTTGGGTGGCAATCGTTTTTCTCTGATGCTCGCATTTTTTCGCGCAGAGTTTTTTCCTCTACGCATCTCCCACCCGTTTTCAAGGGAATATTTTTGCCCTGCAAAAACCCACACACACAAACACACACACACACGGTGAGTTTTAAAACATCGGCAGGAAATGCAAAGTATGAAGGGGAGATGGATTTCTGCCTAGTCTTCTTTCTCCCTCCTGCATACCCACAAATCATACCTCCACAGAAAAAGGGATATCTAAATAGCCCTGAAATGCCACAGAAAAAGCGGAGCCCATGGCAGCTTTACACAAAGCTGAAAACCCACACAAGATAAATCCCCTTCTCTCTTTCAACCCAGCAGCAATTAGCAATCGTGTAAAACTCTTCCTGCCGTAAACCTTTAGTGCCTAACACGGAGAAAAATATCGCAGGATTGTCGTCCCTCCTTGAATTTCATGGCCCTTTGGCCCCACTCTGCGCTTAATTATTATTTTTAAAACAGCCTCTGGTAAGAAAAGGCTGTGGCCTTATGACAAGTCGGAGCTGCAGGGGATTCGTTAAGTTTTAAAGATACCAACTGCCCCCCCTTTTCTTTTTGTTCGTTTGGTTTTAAAGATACAATTCCATCAGCCCAGTTTATCTGCGGCAAGAGGGAAATTCTCACTGACCATCTGTTTTCCTAAAAGGTAAAGGTTCCCCTCGCACAGATGTGCTAGTCATTCCCGACTCTAGGGGGCGGTGCTCATCTCCGTTTCAAAGCCGAAGAGCCAGCGCTGTCCGAAGACGTCTCCGTGGTCATGTGGCCGGCATGACTCAACGTCAAAGGCACACGGAACGCTGTTCCCTTCCCACCAAAGGTGGTCCCTATTTTTCTACTTGTATTTTTTACGTGCTTTCGAACTGCTAGGTTGGCAGAAGCTGGGACAAGTCATGGGAGCTCACCCCGTTACGCGGCACTAGGGATTCGAACCGCTGAACTGCCGACCTTTTGATCGACAAGCTCAGCGTCTTAGCCACTGAGCCACCGCGTCCCACTTCTGTTTTCCTACAGAAGTTTTTTTAACATGTCCAATTTGGGATTTTTCTGTAAGTCTCTCTACTCCTCGGAGAGCACCACCTAACCTGGGTGAGTTGGGTCTTGAGAGAAAAACAGAGTTGGAAGGGGCCTTCGATTAGGAGTAGGGCTGGGAGATGATTGGCCCCTCCCATAAGGCTTAAAAGAGGAGCAAAGGCACGTGGGCCTTTGCAGGAAGCAACGTTGTTAATTCTGTGCAGTTTAAAGCCTGAAGCTCCGTTTGATACTGAACTCCCTGTGGCTTTGCCAATTAGGTCTTTGGCAGCGTGTCAAGGGAGATAAAGGTGGGTGATTATCAGCCTTATCCCGAAGGACTCTTTACAACTAATTTGGGACTCATCTGCGAATGAACAGAATTCACAGCTGTTAAAATAAAACAGGTTTTTGGGACTACTCGTGTGTTTTACTCACTCAGGAAGCCTAGGTCACAACAACATGGATGTAATGGATGGTGGGTGGCCCGTAGGGAAAAAGGGGGAATTAACTATGCTTGCTTTGGCATAGGGAAACCCAGAGCTGGTTTCTCTTCTTCTGTGTCAATGTGGTTTATTCGTAAAGTTTTATACTCTTAATAAAATAATGCCCGGAAATTTGTTTTTCGGCATTATCCAACTGGACAGGTAGAGTCAATCACAGACCAGTAGTCTTTGGGAAAGTTGCAACCAGATTCGGACGGTTGGCCAGAGCAGGGAGGTGGGTCTCTCGCCGTTCCAAGAAGTTCTCTAACCCCCTCAAAGTTTCCGCAATGCAGAACAGCCGGTGACGAACCAGTCCCAGTTCCCACCTGAGCTCATCTGTCAACATCAGGTACCACGACGCTGCCGGTAAACAAGAGCTCCAACAGCTGCTCGACTTTGATGCTTGGCACAACTCGCCCCACTGCGACAGTCTTGCTGTAAGACGCAAGGACAGTGTGTGTGTGTGTGTGTGTGTCAGCCCCAACCTCCCCACCCTCCAACCAGCTCCCTGGAGCACCGAAGTCCAGATTGACAGAAAGAACGGACTTCGCCTTTTCTCCGGCACGGCCAAAGACACCACGCTCACTTTTAATCGCTGTATTTTTCGGTCTGTAAGATGCACCGGAGTATAAGACGCACTGAGATTTCAAAGAGGTAAACGAGAAAAAAAAAGTTTTTTGCCCTCCCCGGCTCCCAGGAGCACTTTGCAGGCATCTTAAACCCTTTGTGCGTCCCGTTTTTCGCAAAAATGGGATGCGCACAGGGCTTGGGAGGCCTGCAGAGTGCTCCTGGGGTCTGGGGAGGGCAAAAATGCACCTGTTTTTTGTGGAAAATAGACCCATTTTTGGTCTCCCAAACCCCCCATGCGTCCCGTTTTTGCCCTCCCCAGCTCCCAGAAGCACTCTGCAGGCCTCCCAAACCCTCTGTACACCCCATTTTTTGCCAAAAACAGACCTGTTTTTGGCAAAAATGGGACCTGCGGGGTGGGATTTTCGGGAGCCGAAAAATGGCTGTATTCGGTGTATAAGACGCACCAATATTTCCACTCTCTTTTGGGGGGGGAAGCGCGTCATATACTCCGAGAAGTACGATATGATTATTATTTGGGAAGTGGGGCAACCACACTGTGAAGCCCTGCTGGTTTGGAGGAAGCAGCAAAAACCAGGGGTGAAATCCAGCAGGTTCTGACAGGTTCTGGAGAACCGGTAGCGGAAATTTTGAGTAGTTTGGAGAACCGGCAAATGCCATCTCTGGCTGACCCCAGGAGTGGGGGAAATGGGGATTTTGCAGTATCCTTCCCCTGGAGTGGGGTGGGAATGGAGATTTTGCAGTATCCTTCCCCTGTAGTGGGGTGGGAATGGAGATTTTGCAGTATCCTTCTCCTGGAGTGGGGTGGGAATGGGATTTTGCAGTATCCTTCCCCTGGAGTGGGGTGGGAATGGAGATTTTATAGTATCCTTCCCCTGGAGTGGGGTGGGAATGGGGATTTTGCAGTATCCTTTCCCTGGAGTGGGGAGGGAATGGAGATTTTATAGTATCCTTCCCCTGGAGTGGGGTGGGAATGGGGATTTTGCAGTATCCTTCTCCTGGAGTGGGGTGGGAATGGGGATTTTGCAGTATCCTTCCCCTGGAGTGGGGTGGGAATGGAGATTTTATAGTATCCTTCCCCTGGAGTGGGGTGGGAATGGGGATTTTGCAGTATCCTTTCCCTGGAGTGGGGAGGGAATGGAGATTTTATAGTATCCTTCCCCTGGAGTGGGGTGGGAATGGAGATTTTGCAGTATCCTTCCCTCAGGAGTGGGGAGGGAATGGGGATTTTGCAGTATCCTTCCCTCAGGAGTGGGGACGGAATGGGGATTTTGCAGTATCCTTCCCCTGGAGTGGGGTGGGAATGGGGATTTTGCAGTATCCTTCCCTCAGGAGTGGGGACGGAATGGGGATTTTGCAGTATCCTTCCCCTGGAGTGGGGTGGGAATGGGGATTTTGCAGTATCCTTTCCCTGGAGTGGGGTGGGAATGGGGATTTTGCAGTATCCTTTCCCTGGAGTGGGGAGGGAATGGGGATTTTGCAGTATCCTTCCCTCAGGAGTGGGGACGGAATGGGGATTTTGCAGTATCCTTCCCCTGGAGTGGGGTGGGAATGGAGATTTTATAGTATCCTTCCCCTGGAGTGGGGTGGGAATGGGGATTTTGCAGTATCCTTTCCCTGGAGTGGGGAGGGAATGGAGATTTTATAGTATCCTTCCCCTGGAGTGGGGTGGGAATGGAGATTTTGCAGTATCCTTCCCTCAGGAGTGGGGAGGGAATGGGGATTTTGCAGTATCCTTCCCTCAGGAGTGGGGACGGAATGGGGATTTTGCAGTATCCTTCCCCTGGAGTGGGGTGGGAATGGGGATTTTGCAGTATCCTTCCCTCAGGAGTGGGGAGGGAATGGGGATTTTGCAGTATCCTTCCCTCAGGAGTGGGGACGGAATGGGATTTTGCAGTATCCTTCCGCTGGAGTGGGGTGGGAATGGGGATTTTGCAGTATCCTTCCCCTGGAGTGGGGTGGGAATGGGGATTTTGCAGTATCCTTCCCTTGGAGTGGGGTGGGAATGGAGATTTTGCAGTATCCTCCCCTGCCACACCCACCTAACCACACCACACCCACCAAGCCACGCCCACAGAACCAGTAGTTAAAAAAAAAATTGGATTTCACCACTGGCAAAAACCCTAGTCTTTGGTCAAACACACGAAAAAAGAGTGAGGATCTATTTTTGAAACAGAAATCACAAAGTGAGCATTGGGGAAGGGGGAAAAAAACGTGCCATGATGAAAAAACTGTAGCAGTGATACAACAAACAGCTCAATATGTATGCGTCCAGCAGCCCGCCAGCCGGCTTGCCCTCTGGGTATAAATTATTTTTTAAAAATAAGGGGAGGGGAAAAAAAGGCTACTGCGAACCTTCGTAACAGAGGGTCTTTGCAGGCTAGCGGTGAGTTATTGAGTGATTCAGTCTAAGAAATAAATGCAGGTTTTGGGGGTTTTTTTTGAGTAGACTGGGGGGGGGGAATATTTCCTTCCCCTTTTTTTTCACTCCTGTTCTAAAATTCATGGAAGGAGGGAAGTCAAAGTGTCCGGATCACCTCCTGGCATAATAACCCAGACAAGCTCTTATAGATAAGTGGCTACGCTTGAAAAGATATTGTGATGCATTACAGGAACCAGGTTTTAGAGGAGGGACAACCAACGGGGAAGCTGTGGGAGGTAAAACAATCTGGGTGATATCAAGAAAGAATCAGCAGGATTTACCAGCAGGTCTTGATGGAAAACTCTACATATAGAAATCTGGGTGGTGGGAGTTTTTTTTTCCCCCCTTTCTTTCTTGCAGAAGTTGCATTACCGAGTTCAGTAACATTATCACCACTGATGACGTTATCTAGTTGGGTCATGAAACGTCTGCAGGAAAACCACCAAGCTCAGAGAGCACCAAGGATCCCAAGGTCCAAGGAAGGATGGAAGGAAGGAAGGGAGACAGGCAGGAAGGAAAGGAAAGGAAAGGAAAGGAAAGGAAAGGAAAGGAAAGGAAAGGAAAGGAAAGGAAAGGAAAGGAAAGGAAAGGAAAGGAAAGGAAAGAAGGGAGGCAGGCAGGCAGGCAGGCAGGCAGGAAGGAAGGAAGGAAGGAAGGAAGGAAGGAAGGAAGGAAGGAAGAGGGAGGGACGGAGGGAAAGAGGGAGAAAGAAAGAAAGAAAGAAAGAAAGAAAGAAAGAAAGAAAGAAAGAAAGAAAGAAGAGAAGGAGGGAGGGAGAGGGAGGGAGGGAGGGGGAAGGAAGAAGGGAGGGAAGGAAGAATGAGGGAGGAAGAAAGAAAGGAAGGAAGGAAGGAAAGGAAAGGAAAAGAAAGGAAAGGAAAGGAAGAGAGAAAGGGGAAGGGAGGGAGAGAGAGAGAAAGAAAGAAAGAAAGAGGAAGGAGCGAAGGAAGGAAGGAAGGAAGAAAGGAAGAGAAAGAAAGAAAGAAAAGAAAGAAAGAAAGGAAGAAAGAGAAAGAAAGAAAGAAAAAAAGGAAAGAAAGAAAAAGAAAGAAAGAAAGAAAGAAAGAAAGAAAGAAAGAAAGAAAGAAAGAAAGAAAGAAAGAAAGAAAGTGTGGAGGGCTTGCTGTGCAGAGTTTAGAAAATAGGAGTCCCAGAGAGGAGAAATTGCGGGTGGGCAGATGAACGGAGAGCTCCAATTACTGCCAGGTGGAGGGCCATCTCACCCCCCAAAAGGATGAAACTGGGTGGTTTTTCTTGGGGTGAGCTTAAGCAGGAGGAAGAAAAAACCAGTAAGAAGAAATGAGAGAGAGAGAGAGGAAAAAATAAGGCAAAAGAAGCAAAAAGGAGGAATATTTTTTTGAGGGGCAGGGGGAAACAGAGGCTACATGGGGTTATATGATGAATTCCCATCTAATCACCGCAGTCGCTTATAAAGGGGAAGATGGCGATTACTTACACATTACGTTGAGAAAGATGTTGCCCGAGGCCAGGACCACTTTCTCACGAGTCGCCCGATCGTAAATCCCCACGTGACATTCATACGGTCCGTTGTCCGAAATTCGGACTTCGGGAAGCCTGGAACGACAAGAGAGAAACAGAGAGTGAGGGACGCTGTGACGCGTTTAAAATTACATGGTAGAACATTATGCTGATTTTCCTAACCCTCCTCTACGTCTGACCGTTCATTTAGTGACCGTTTGAAGTTACAGCGGCACTGAAGAAAAAAAAAAAGCAAATTTACAACCAGTCCTCGCACTTACGACGGCGACGGCGGCATCGCACACGGTCACATGATCAAAATCCGGGCGCTTGGCAGTTGACTCATATTTATGACCGTTGCAACATCCCGGGGTCACCCTCTGTGACTTTCCCAGCTGGCTTCTGACAAGGGAAGTCAACTGGAGAAGCCAAATTCGCTTAACAACCACAGTGATTTGTTTAACAACCATGGAACCAAAGGACGTAAAATCGAGAGCGACTTGCTTAGCCAATTGCCAATTGTTCAGGAGTTGAAACTTTGGTTCCAACCCCGGTCGTAAGATGAGAACTGTAAACAGACTGGGCTGTTTCTGCACAAAATCCAGGGATGGGATGCTGGGGGTTCGAGAGAACCTCTAGCTAAGATTCTGTGTAGTTCGGAGAACCCCCAAATCCCACTCCTGGCTGGCCCCACCCACCCTGCCCCTCCCTTCCCAGGTGTCCCCACGCGTCCCGTTTTGGATGCAGGTAAATGCAGGGGGCGCGCGGAGGCTCAGGGAGGGTGAAAAACGGGTCTACCGGTAGTTCAGGAAGGCCAGAAACGGGCTCATTTCCAGCCTCCGGAGCCTGGGGAGGCCGTTTTCCGCCCTCCCGGAGGCTCAAGAAAAGCCTCCGGAGCCTGGGGAGGGCAGAAACGCACTCCCCCCATGGTGTATGAGGCCGACTAGGCCACGCCCACCAAGGCCACGCCCACCTAGCAACCAGGCAGAGAACCCCTTGCTAAAATTGTTGAAACCCACCCCGGCACAAATCCAAATTTTACTTCAATGCCCGGCCTGAAAGGATTCTCGGTTTTAATTGCAGACAGTCAATTCAACCTAAGCAAGTCTTCAGATTGATTATTATTTTCACTCCGAACATGCAGAGAAAGAGTGTGATTATTTATTTATTTTTTTCCCTCAACTCCCACGTCGAAAAGGAGAGCCTGCGCTGCATCGTTCGCGAGATGGTATTGGAAATGCAATTTTTTTACTTCCAGAAAATGTGGAGAAATAATATTGATCCTCGTGCAAACCTTGATCTAAGGTGATTTTCTGAATGGAAGGGGAAGGAGGGGTGAATACGGACCGAAGAGCTGAAGATAAAAAGAAAAAAGAAAATCTTTTTTTGTGCACGCTGGATTAAATTAAGTGTTGGGAGCATCTCTCTTCAGCTCTGCTCTGGCCCTTGACATTTTTCGACTGGCTGTGAAATTCATCTACTGACACAACTGCAAATTTAACACCCCCCCAAAAATATATATATAAAAATCTCAGGTCTAAAAGAAGAAGGGGGAGGGAGTTGGGTACAGAAAAGGACTCTGGGGAGAAGAAAGCAAAAGAAAATCAAAGCGATTTCACCGTGCTTGCAAAACCCAATCTGGAAGAAGAACTTCAAAATGAATCTCCAAGGAGGACGAGAAAGAAAGAAAAAAAAGGAAGCAAGGTAGGAAGAGGAGGGATAAGAGGGAGGGAGGGAGGGAGGGAAGAAGGAAGGAAGGAGAAAGAATAAGAAAGAAAGAAAGAAAGAAAACATTGAACAAGGAATCAAGGATGAGAGGCAGGAATGGAGAGATAAGAGGGAGGGAGGGAGGGAGGAGAAAAAATAAGAAAGAAAGAAGAAAAAAGAGAGGAAGGAAAGAAAAAAGAAAGGAAGAAAAACATTGAGCTAAGAATCAAGGATAAGAGGCAGGAATGGAGGGATAAGAGGGAGGGAGGGAGGAGAAAGAATAAAGAAAGAAGAAAAAAGAGAGGAAGGAAAGAAAAAAAGAAAGGAAGAAAGGAAAAAAACATTGAGCTAAGAATCAAGGATAAGAGGCAGGAATGGAGGGATAAGAGGGAGTGAGGGAAGGAGAAAGAAAGAAAGAAAGAAAGAAAGAAAGAAAGAAAGAAAGAAAGAAAGAAAGAAAGAAAGAAAGAAAAACATTGAGCAAGGAATTAAGGATGAGGGAGGGAGGGAGGGAGGGAGGGAGGAAGGAAGGAAGGAATCAAGTGTGGAGGGCTTGCGGTGCAGAGTTTAAAAAACAGGAGACCCAAAGAGGAGAAATTGGGGGTGGGCAGGTGAACAGAGAGCTCCAATTACAGCCAGGTGTAGAGGGCCATCTCACCCCCCCCCAAAAAATGATGAAACTGGGTGGTATTTCTTGGGGTGAGCTTAAGCAGGATGAAGAAAAATCAGTAGGAAGAAACGAGAGAGAAAAATAAACAAATAAATAAGGAGAAAGAAGCAAACAGGAGGAACATTTTTTGGGGGGGTGAGTGGGGGAAACAGGGACTAGAAACTTGAGCTCCACACAAGTGAGACCCCGTGGGTCTCTAAACCACGATGTGCTTTCCATTCAAGGCCCACATAGAGCCTTCCGTGCTCGGGCGCCATCTCGGCAGGTAAATTAAATCCTTGCGGGACAGAGAAGAATAAATTCCCTCAATCTGTTTATAATCTCCCTTTAATTGATCCCGACGTCTGATGAAGCGGAGAGAAGGGGGCCAGGAGAGCGGGGTCTCGGAAATTAACTCTCACGAGGCTCATCTTTTTTAAAACATACAAGCTCAGGAGCTCAATCTTGATGTGGGGGGAGAAGAGAATTAGCTGCCCCCGGGCAAGCATCCAGGTAATAAAAAAAAATTAAGCAGACCGGTTAACTGGGGACAAAGGACGGGGAAAAAAAATCTACCTGTCTGCCTTCGCTGATCAATCGGGGAACGAAAGACGGGAGAAGGAAGGTAAGAATCGAGCCAAGAGTATGGATCGACAGATAATCCTCGACTTGTGACCGTTATGAGCCGCGGTGGCGCAAGTGGTTAGAGTGCGGTACTGCAGGCTACTTCTGCTGACTGCCGGCGGCCAGCAATTTGGCAGTTCAAATCTCACCAGGCTCAAGGTGGACTCAGCCTTCCGTCCTTCCGAGGTGGGTCAAATGAAGACCCAGATTGTTGGGGGCAAGAGGCTGACTCTGTAAACCGCTTAGAGAGGGCTGTAAAGCGGTATATAAGTCTAAGTGCTATTGCTATCTCCTTCCTTCCTTTCTTCCTTCCTCCCTCCCTCCCTCCCTTGTGGTAAGAATGCAGTATTGCAAGCTCTGCCCACAGCCATGAGTTTGATCCTGACCTGCTCAAGGTTGACTCAGCCTTCCATCCTTCTGAGGTTGGTAAAATGAGGGCCCAGATGGTTGGGGGCAAGAGGCTGACTCCGTAAACCACTTAGAGAGGGCTGTAAAAGCAATTGTGAAGCGGTATATAAGTCTAAGTGCTATTGCTATCTTCCTTCCTCCCTCCCTCCCTCCCTTCCTTGTGGTTAGAATGTAATATTGCAAGCTCTGTCCACTGCTAATAGTTTGATCCTGACTGGCTCAAGATTCGTTCGTTCCTTCGTTCCTTCCTTTCCATTCTTCTCTCATTGTCATCCTTATTTCTCCTTCCTTCCTCCTTCCTTCCTTCCTTCCTTCCCTCATTGTCTTCATTTCTTTCTTCCTTCCTTTCCTTCCTTCCTTCCATTCTTCTCTCATTGTCTTCTTATTTCTTCCTTCATTCCATTCCATTCTTCTCTCATTGTCTTCCTTATTCGTTCCTTCTCTCGTTGTCTTCATTTCTTTCTTCCTTCCTTTCCTTCCTTCCATTCCATTCTTCTCTCATTGTCTTTCTTATTCCTTCCTTCCTTCCTCCCTCCCTCCCTCCCTAGGGACCAAGTCCACCTTGATGTTGGGTCCAAGATGTGGACCCAACAAGGAGAAATGGGAGATTCTTGAGGGTCTTAGACCAACATGGGTGGGGGCCGGAGATAAGGGAAATGAACTATCCGAGGAAATGGGACAGGTATCTTAGAAGGACTGGACGCCTGACGTGTCTTCTCTCTCTTCAGCAACGCCTTCAAAGAAACCCAACTCAACTGCTAGGGCCACAGAGAGCCAAGAATCGGTGATTGTCGACATGGTTTGAATTAAGGAGGACACCCTTGGTCCTTCAGAGAACTCGGCACAGAAGGAAGCGGGGCCCTTCAGAGAACCCGGCAGAGAAGGAAGTGGGGCCCTTGAGAGAACCCGGCACAGAAGGAAGTGGGGCCCTTCAGAGAACCCAGCACAGAAGGAAGCGGGACCGCTCAAAGAACCCGGCACAGAAGGAAGTGGGGCCCTTCAGAGAACCCGGCACAGAAGGATGCGGGGTCCTTGATGGGAAAGGAGGTCCTTGGTTCACAACCAAGCTCAGGAGCATCAAGGACCCCCCAAAATTCAACCCTGAGCTACAACAGAAGGTCATTGACGTCAAAGCTTCTTAGAAGCCCAAACGAAGTCGCCACGGAGACGTGTCCAGATGTTTTGGGGAGGGAGGGTGAGGTGGCCCTGATGACCTCATCCCAAGAACCTCTCAGACCTTCATATGACATTATCCCTCCAGCAGCCGCTCTTCCTTAAACTGGATTAAAGAAGGAGGGGAAGCCCTCTCCCTCTCTCTCTCTCCCCCCTCCTGGGAATTGACCCGCCATCGATCTGCCTCCTGGTTAGTCAGTATTCAGATAACGGGGCGAGGGGAGGAGGGAAGATCAGAACGGAGCTTCTTTCTCACCAGCGACGGGGCTTAGGGATCAATAAACTATTAATAAACTGTAGAAGGTTTTAAGGAGAGATCTGTGTGTAATGCTATTTAGCAGCTGGAGTTTACCAACACTGACAGCTCCTCAGAAGGCTAAGTAATTGCATTATTGCAAGGAGGGGTGGGGGGAAGCATACAGAGGAGAAGCCGAGAGGCGGAAAGACGGTCTCTCCCATCAGGAGCCAAAGGAGGAGGAGGAGGAGGCGGCGGCGAAGCCTTGAAGCCCAGAGGTTAAGGCTCCGGGGCCTCCGTCTGTCTAAAAAGGCATGTGATGCTTTTCCTAACAAGAGCTGATCAGAGTTCTCTTTAGCAAGATTTATCGAGAAGAAAGCTACAAGGTTACGAGGGCTCCACCACGTCGACTATCTCTGATAGAGCATCGATATCTCCTCTTGTACATCCAATCCTTTCCAATCCCCTTCCTTTCCATCCAATCCTCCGTCCATCCGCCAATCTATCCGTCCCATCTCTCCTTCCTTCCTTCCCATCCATCCCTCCATTCTTTTTTTTTCATTCATTCATCCACCAATTTATCAATCTGATCCCTCACTCCTTCCTTCCTCCCTTCCTATGCATTGCTCCATCTATCACCTCTCTCCTCCCTCCCTCCCATCTTCCTTCCTTCTTTCCTCCCTCCCATATTCCTCCCTCCCTCATTGTTTTCCTTATTTCTCCTTCCTTCCTCCCATCCTTCCATTTTCCTTCCTCCTTCCATCTTCCTCCCTCCCATATTCCTCCCTCCCTCCCTCTTCCTTCCTTCCCTCTCCCCCACTCTCCCTATTCCTTCCTTCTTTCCTCTCTTCCTTCCTCTCCCATCTTCCTTCCTTCCTCTCTCCCATCTTCCTCCCTTCCTTCTTTCCTTTCCTTCCTTCCATCTTCCTCCCTCCCATCCTCCCATCTTCCTTCCTTCCTTCCTGCCTCAGAATCTTTCTTCCTTCCTTCCCTCTCTCCCACTCTCCCTATTCCTTCCTCCCTCCCATCTTCCTTCCTTCTTTCCTCCCTCCCATCTTCCTCCTTCCTTCTTTCTTTCCTTCCTTCCATCTTCCTCCCTCCCATCCTCCCATCTTCCTTCCTTCCTTCCTTCCTGCCTCAGAATCTTTCTTCCTTCCTTCCCTCTCTCCCACTCTCCTTATTCCTTCCTTCCTCCCATCTTCCTTCCTTCTTTCTTCTCTCCCTCCCTCATTGTCTTCCTTATTTCTCCTTCCTTCCTCCCACCCTTCCAATTTCCTTTCTCCCTCCCATCTCCCTCCCTCCCATCTTCCTTCCTTCCTCTCTCCCATCTTCCTTCTTTCTTTCCTCTCTCCCATCTTCCTTCCTTCCTTCTTTCCTCCTTCCCACATTCCTCCCTCCCTTCCTCATTGTCTTCCTTATTTCTCCTTCCTTCCTCCCATCCTTCCATTTTCCTTCCTCCCTCCCATCTCCCTCCCTCCCATCTTCCTCCCTTCCTTCCATCTTCCTCCCTCCCTCCCACCCTCTCATCCTTCCATCTTCCTTCCTCCCTCCCATCTTCCTCCCTCCGTCCCTCCCTCCCTAATCCTCGACTTATAACCACAATTTCCTTCATACTGTACGTCACTCCTCTTGGGGAGGATTTGAGGTGCCAAAACCAACAGGTGAACCCAGGGCCAGGCATCCTGTCTCTGTTTGAAACCCCCCTCCCACCCCCCACCCCCGTGGGGCAGGGGGCCAAGGGACCCGAACAGCTGGGCTTCTCCCGAGGAGCAAGGTATGGCGTCACACATCCCGGCCATGCCAAGTCTTCAGCATTCTCCGCTGTTATCCTTGGAGTTGAGCACAGCTGGCGTTTGATCGGTCATTGCTTCCATGGGATACAAATCAGCCAGTGTGTCTGATTTAAATACGTGGGGTTGATCCAGGCATCTCCAAGGGTGGCCAATTTATCCGCCAGACGACGGTGGAGATGTGGAGCTGGGGAAGAGAAGGAAATGGGGGCGAACAAGGCGGCCCAGATTCGGAGAGAGAGTCTCGCAGGTGGAACCCAGTGGTTGGTTTTTATTGCTCCTTTTGGTAAGGGTGGAAATTTGCCTCCCAGGTTTTTCAAAAACCCATTAATGATCCTCCTCACCCAGTTGGCTCCCTCCCTCCCTCCCTCCTTGTCTCCACTCCGGCATTCAAACCATCTGGAGCAAGGAGAAAGCTTAAAGGAGAAGAGAGGTAGATGTGAGTTGCCTCGATCCAGGATAGGATAGGATAGGATAGGATAGGATAGGATAGGATAGGATAGGATAGGATAGGATAGGATATAGAGGAATGAATAGAATAGAATAGAATAGAATAGAATAGAATAGAATAGAATAGAGTAGAGTAGAGTAGAGTAGAGTAAGTAAAGTAGAGTAGAATAGAATAGAATAGAATAGAATATAGAGGAATGAGGAATAGAATAGAATAGAATAGAATAGAATAGAATAGAATAGAATAGAATAGAATAGAATAGAATAGAATAGAATAGATTGGGGATTTTGCAGTACCCTTCCCCTGGAGTGGGGTGGGAATGGAGATTTTGCAATATCCTTCCCCCAGGAGTGGGGAGGGAATCGGAATTTTGCAATATCCTTCCCCTGCCACGCCAAAAAGCCATACCATGCCCACCACGCCATACCCACAGAACCGGTAGTAAAAAAAAATTGAATTTCACCACTGTTCTAATCCCTTGATCTCCTGAAGGTTCTACAGAAACAGAACAGAGATCCATGTCCAAGACTCCCTGGACCATCTTTTGACCGCTTCCGACACCTGGTTTCCACCCCTACGTAGAGTTTCCCCTTTTTAAATTTTCTTCGGAGGACTTTGCAGAAACTTTCCCTTCCTGACAGCCTCACGGAGACCATTTCGCTGGCCAACAGAGTTATCGCCCACTTTCAGCTGGATTTAAGAACGGCTCGCTAAGCCAATCCTGACGTGAGTTTCAGCCAAAAGCCATACAGAGAATCCCAATGGATCTTGACAAGCATCTGTCTAAATATGAATAGCGGGACAGATTCTTTATCTTCCCCAGCCCAGTGCTAGGCCTGTATGTCAAAACAACAAACAGGAGTTAGGAAGAAGCAAAGAGAGAGACACCGAGAAAAAGCGTTTGAGGTGTTTAGGATGTTTTTAGGCTTTTTCTGTCTTCCAATGTAGGCTTCGGGCCAGTGGTGAAATGTAAAATTTGTTACTACCGATTCTGTGGGCATGGCTTGGTGGGGACGGGGGGGGGGGGGGGGTAATGGGACTGGGTGGGCGTGGCCAACTTTTTTTTTTTTTTTTTACTTTTAAAAGCATTTTTTTCTACAACCTCTTCGGCCGAAGAAGTGGTAAAAAAAATGCTTTTTAAAAGCCTCTGATGATCAGGCAACTCAGCTGGGATCGTCAGAGGCTTTTAAAAGCATTTTTTCTACAGCCTCTTCAGCCGAAGAGGCTGTAGAAAAAAATGCTTTTAAAAGCCTCTGACGATCTCAGCTGAGCCGCGCAATCATCAGAGGCTTTTTTTTTTTACTTTTAAAAGCATTTTTTCAGCTGAAGAGGTTATAAAAAAAATGCTTTTAAAAGTTTTTAAAAAAAGCCTCTGATGATTGCGTGGCTCAGCTGGGCATGGGGCGGGGGCAGGGATTTTTGCTACCAGTTCTCCGAACCACACGCCGCCATCGCTACCGGATCAGGCGATCCGGTCTGAACCAGGAGCATTTCAATCCTGCTTCGGGCCTTTTACCAGCAATTGCTTAGGTTGGGGGGGGAAAAATGAGTAAGCATCTTTGCAATTCAGAATAAATAATGCATGCCTTTTTTTTTTTTACTTAGCTGACAGCCAAAGTTCTGTTTCTCGAGAAGAATCTGGAAAGGGAACTCTTGAGAGGACTGGAGAGTCACCAAAGAAGAACAGGGGAGGAGATTCCTATCTCTCTTTTTAACAAATTTAGCTCTTTTCAAGCCAAGCTGTTTTGCTGACCGGCCCAAATTCGCTGAACGCACCAGCAAGGTTGGAGATATATCTTGACCTAAATAATCTGTAGCAGAGGCGATGTGGCGATACCATGTTCCTACCTACAGTTTGATGTACCCGTGTTTCCCCAAAAATAAGATTGGGTCTTTATATTAATTTTTGCTCCAAAAGATGCATTAGGGCTTATTTTCTGGTTAGGTCTTATTTTGGGGGGGGGGGAAATACAGTACTAAAAATGCATCCCCAATCTTAACTGGGGCTTATTTTGGGGGTTGTTGTTATTAGTTGCGAAGTCGTGTCCAACCCATTGCGACCTCATGGACAACGTTCCTCCAGGGCTTCCTTTCCTCTACCATCCTCTGGAGTCCATTTAAGCTCACACCAACTACTTTGGTGACTCCATCCAGCCACTCGTTCTCTGCCGTCCCCTTCTTCTTTTGCCCTCCATCGTTCCCAGCATGAGGCTCTTCTCCCGTGAGTCCTTCCTTCTCATTAGGTGGCCAAAGGATTTGAGTTTCCTCTTCAGGATCTGGCCTTCTGAATAGCAGTCAGGATTGATCTCCTCTAGGACTGACCGGTTGGATGGCCTTGCAGTCCAAGGGACTCGCAGGAGTCTTCTCCAGTCCCAGAGTTCAGAGGCCTCCATTCTGTGGCCCTCAACCTTCCTTATGGTCCAACTTTCACAGCCATACATTGCAACTGGGAAAACCATCGCCTTGACTGTATGCACTTTTGTGCCATATTTTTGGTGGTAGGGCTTATATTATGAGCATCCTGTAAAAATCATGCTAGGACTTATTTTCCGGTTGGCTCCTATTTTCGGGGAAACAGGGTAGCAAGATTTGAGAGGAATGGATCCTACCTTATTTCATGCCTGCAGAGGAACTCTTCATGGAGGACAGCTACATGGAAAAGATGCATCCTCTCTTCTGATCTGTAGATCCCATCGGGATCATGGAAGGTCAGAGAAGGAGAATGGGAAGTTCTCCCCAAGGGGCCTGGTTGGTTGAGTTATCTCCATTTGAGTTTCACCATAGCTTGATGGTTCTCCATAGGAAGAACATCCAAGAAAAAGGCAGAGGTTTCCATAGGACGACATGATGACCTGCTTTATGAACATCACGGCTGACATAGGCTCCATTACGGTCATACATGGAGGACTAAGGATGGGTACTACATAGGTTATCTGTGAAGTCCACCAAACCTGCTTAGAACATGGCCTGGTGCAACCCATGAATGTAAGTTGATGAATTAAGACAAAATTCAAATCTTCACTCCAACATTTACGACCAACGAGATGAACCAAGCCAGATAAAGTGAGCAGATTCAGACAAACAAGATGCTAGTCTCAGTTAAGATTAAACTGGGTTCCCTTGTGGATGAATCTTTTCGCAAACCATGGCTTGTATGGAAAAACGTGCACAGTGCAAATGAAAGAAACCCGGTTAATTCCATTAACCCAGTTAAGCCTGTTGTGTGAATGTAAGCCACTGGGTTCCCAGATCAGTTAGGAAAACCCACAAGGAGGTGTGAACCAGGGGTGAAATCCAGCAGGTTCTGACAGGTTCTGGAGAACCGGTAGCAGAAATTTTGAGTAGTTCGGAGAACCGGCAAATGCCACCTCTGGCTGGCCCCAGAGTGGGGTGGGAATGGAGATTTCGCAATATCCTTCCCCCAGGAGTGGGGTGGGAATGGAGATTTTGCAGTATCCTTCCCCCTGGAGTGGGGAGGGAATGGGGATTTTGCAGTATCCTTCCCCAGGAGTGGGGAGGGAATGGAGATTTTGCAGTATCCTTCCCTGGAGTGGAGAGGGAATGGGGATTTTGCAGTATCCTTCCTTGCCACACCCACCAAGCCACGCCCCACAGAACCGGTAGTAAGAAAAATTTGATTTCACCACTGGTGTGACCCCTTTATCCAAGCATTGATATCCTGCAATCAGTGCAAATCATGGCCAACTGGAGCAAAGGAAAGCTAAGCTACAGGCACCACCTGGAGAATTGCAACCTGCCTGCCTCTTCCTTGCTCCTACGGCGGATAAAGTCACCTTTTCCCCTGTCCTTTTTTTTTTCTGCCCTCCAAAATAAATAAAGGCGAAGGCGAACATTCTGAATGCCAGTTTGAAAATAAAGGTGGAAGCTGAAAACGCATTTTCCCAGCAAACAGGCTTTGCATCACAGTAATTCAGACAATTTGTGGAAACCGGGCTAACAATTACGGAGGCTTTTAAGTGCTCAGTGCTGGGCCAGCAAAATCGCTCCGGCTGTAAATTGTGTTAGTGCTACAATACAAACACAGGAGGAGGAGGAGGAGGAGGAGAAAGAGGAGGAGGAGGAGGAGGGGAAGGAGGGAGAAGAAGGAGGAGGACAGGGAGGAGGAGGAGGGGGAGGAGGAGGAGGGGAAGGAGGAGAAGGAGGAGGAGGAGGAGGAGGAGGGGAAGGAGGAGAAGAAGGAGGAGAGAAGGAGGAGGAGGAGGAGGAAGAAGGGAAGGAGGCGAAGTTACCCAACTAGGTAACTTCATCAGTGCTAGAAGGGAGGGGGGTTTTGCAGGAAGGAAAGAGGGAGGGAGGGAGGGAGGGAGGGAGGGAGGAAGGAAGGAAGGAAGGAAGGAGAGAAGGAAGGAAAGAGGGAGAGAGGAAGGAAGGAGAGATGGGATGGATGGGAGGGGGCAAAGGAAGGAAGGAGAGATAGGATGGATGGAAAGGAAGGAGAGATGGGATGGATAGATGGGAGGGAGGGAGGGAGGGAGGGAAGGAAAGAAGGAAAGAAGGAAGGAAAACAAACTTGGTGCCTTCCTTGAGTAGCTCTACCTTGCAGTGTGATCATGAGGATCAAACTCTGGGAGGAAGGGGGAAGGATTGTGCCCTTTGCCAGCCTATCCCCTGCCAGGATGCCCGCCCTCTTGAGTCCAGCACGTTTTCCTCTCGAAAATGAATCCTGCAGAGGGCTGCAGGGCTGTCTCTCAGAAGGACGGGGGAGAAATTCATTAACTTCCCATTTTAATAGGATGTTATCCAATTTCGCATTTCCCATCTAATGGGCAAATCCAAACTCAATTACCCTTCGAAAATGTTAACTTCTCCGAAGTTCTTTTTTTTTTTCCCCTCCCTTCTTTCCCCCTCCCCCAATCAGCCACTCAACATCCAGGAAGGGAAAATCCCAGCCTCAGTTTCCCAAAGGAGGCTCCTTAAGAAGTTGGCTTTGCATGCCTTAGTGAGACATTCCCACCCTCCCTACAAAAAGCAGGTGTGCCCATTAGGGGTGAAAAGTCCCAGGGGGGAGGGGCGGAGGTCCCCGTCTCTGCATCCAAATGAAGAAAGGAGAGAAAGAAAAAATATAGAGGAGGGAGGGAGGGGGGGAGAGAGATAAGAGAATGAAAGGGAGGAAGAAAAGAAAAAACAAGAGGAAGGAAGGAAGGAAGGAGAAGGGGAAGAAAGGAAGAAAGGAGAAGGGGAAGAAAGGAAGGGAGACAGAGAGAGAGGAAGGAAGGAAGGAAGGAAGGAGAAGGGGAAGAAAGCAAGGGAGGCAGAGAGAGAGAGGAAGGAAGGAAGGAGAAGGGGAAGAAAGGAGAAGGGGAAGAAAGGAAGGGAGGATAGAGAGAGGGGGAAGGAAAGAAGGAAGAAAGGAGAAGGGGAAGAAAGGAAGGGAGACAGAGAGAGAGAGGAAGGAAGGAAGGAAGGAGAAGGGGAAGAAAGGAAGGGAGACAGAGAGAGAGGAAGGAAGGAAGGAAGGAAGGAGAAGGGGAAGAAAGGAAGAAAGGAGAAGGGGAAGAAAGGAAGGGAAACAGAGAGAGAGAGGAAGGAAGGAAGAAAGGAAGGAAGGAAGGAAGGGGAAGGGGAAGAAAAAAAGGGAGACAGAGAGAGGAAGAAAGGAAGGAAGGAGAAGGGGAAGAAAAGGAGACACAGAGAGAGAGTAAGTAAGTAAGTAAGTAAATATTTTGCCCACCCTCACTGCTTTATCCTGTCCAGACATCTTTCTATTTCTTACAATTATCTAGAGAGGACCCCATCTCTCCATCTAGACACCTCGAGAAGCTCAGAAGCAGAAGGCAATTCAAGGGGTTGGTTGTCCCCTTTAAAGCCTTTCATGGTTTGGGACCAGGTTATCTGAGGGACCATCTCTTGCCGGTCACATCTAGCTGACCCATCAGAGCGGGGAGGCAAGAAATCCCCTAAGGAGGTTCATCTGGCGGGACTCAGAAGAAGGGCCTTTTCTGTGGTGGTTCCCTCCCTGTGGAACATCATCCCCCCCCCCACTTTCAGAAGGCCCTGAAGACGCGAAATATCTAGACTGAACAGTCAAGAAGTAGATGCAGACAGAGATAAAGATCCAAGAGAGGAATATGGGAGGCAAGTCAAAAAAAAAAAAAGTATAGCAATTAAAGTGTTGAAGCGGGCAAGAGACGATGGATAGATGATTTCTCCTTTCTGTTGTTCTGATTTGCTTTCTTTTTTTTCTCTCGCTTTCTTTTTTTTTTTTTTTTAGGAAGGTGACATGACTAGAAGTTAGGTAGGATAGAAAGAAAATGTTTTTTTTTTAGTGACATGATTAAAAGTTAGAATAAGAGATAGAAATAAGAGAAGGGGGAATGTCAGTGTATACACTTTCATTTCACAAAATAAAAGCAATAACGAGAAAACAAGGAAAAAATGGATAATGACAGACTGCAACTTAATATAAATGTGTATTATTAATAGAAATATACAAGTTGATTGAATGTAATAACCATGATTAATATTACTAGTTTTATTTGTATTAGAATGTATGACACTCAGGTGTAACACTGTTCACGCATTGATAACAGAGGTGGGTTTCAGCAGGTTCTGGCCAATTCTGGAGAACTGGTAGCAGAAATTTTGAGTAGTCCAGAGAACCGGTAAATACCACCTCTGACTGGCCCCACCCCTATCTATACTCTGCTCCCGAGTCCCAGCTGATCGGGAGGAAATGGGGATTTTGCAGTAACCTTTCCCTGGAGTGGGGAGGAAATGGAGATTTTATGGTATCCTTCCCCCGGAGTAGGGAGAGAATGGGGATTTTGCAGTATTCTTCCCCCGGAGTGGGGAGGGAATGGAAATTTTACAGTATCCTTCCCCTGCCACGCCCATCAAGCCACGCCCACAGAACTGGTTGTAAAAAATTTGAATCCCGCCACTGACTGATACGTTTGTAAAAAAATAAAAAATAAATTAAAAAACTTGGTGGGGGGAGGGCAAAAGACGCAGCTCTGCCAGAGGACCTGGGGATCCCAGAGCAAGATCGAGCCCATTAAAAGGCTGGTATGAATGTGTGTTGTCGCAGTGGGTGCAGGGGTGTTATAATTGTATTATTATTGCATTATTATTATTTTAAATGGCTGATACACGTGGGTGTTGTCGCCGAGGGCGGGGTGTTATTATTACTTTAATTTTATTTTTAATTCTACATTTTGTTTTTATTTAAGCTGCCTAGAGCTGCTGTGAGTGAGTAGGCGGCTGTATCAATTTTCCAAACTAAATACATGCACGTAGATAAATAAGCAAGCTCCCCAGCTGGGAAGGGGAGGGGGAAATGCCTCGATACACCAGTGGTGAAATCTGAACCGGTTTACTACAGGTTTACTACCGGTTTGCTGGCTGTGCATGAAGTGCACGCCAAAATCTGAACTGGTTTACTACCGGTTCGCTGGCGCGCACAGTGCACACCAAAAGGAAGCATGCGGCAGGGGTGGGTTCTACTTATCTTTACTACTGGGTCGCAATGGGATTGTGCGCACGCATGCTTGCTTTGCTCGTGCGTGCACCTTGCTTCTGTGCATGTGCAGATCGCCGATGATGACATCCGGGGCAGTGGGCGGGGCCTCCCACCAGTTTTACTACCGGTCCAAACCGGGGGCAACCCACCACTGGCATGCGGTAAGTAGGACAGCGCACGGGGGGGGGGTGATCAGCTGTGGCGCGCAATCTTTTTTTTTTACTTTTAAAAGCATTGCTCCCTCCCCTTCCTTCCTTGTTCCTTCCTCCCTTCTTTCATCTGTCTCCTTCCTTTCATCTCTTCCTGTCTTCCTTCCTTTCTTCTCCTTCCTTCATCCATCTCTCTCTGTCTCCCTTATCTTCTCCTTCCTTCCTTCCTTCCTTCCTTCCTCTCTCCCTTCCTTTCTTCCCTTCCCCTTCCTCCCTCCCTCCCTCCCTTCCACTCTCTCCATCTCCTTCCTTCCTTCCTTCCTTCCTTCCTTCCTTCCTTCCTTCCTTCCCTTTTGTTCCCTTCATCTTCTCTCCATATTATACCAAAATATATATATATATTTTGCACCGCCAGAGAATGCTTTAAGAGCCCTGTCCTAAAATATTTACTTATTTGGTGTTCAACCTACGAAGAACAGGCATCTCTCTGGCCTTGGTGTGTTGAGAGCAGGAATGGCTGATTAGACGGGTCACAACTGCTAGATGAAGCTGTCGCTAAATGAGCATCCCCTGCAGTCCAATTCTCTGGTGAGTCGCGCCTGGCCTGCTGGCAGCCCGTGCCAGATGGAGCACCCATCTCCCGAAGCAGTCTATCTCAGTACCACCATAACATTTCTTGCATTCTCCCCCCCTTCCAAAGTACGGATGAAATTTGTGGCTCAGAGCCGCGTAATTAGCAAAGTGCAAGGTTTCCAGAAACAGGAGAAGGTGTCGAAGAGGTTGTTTAAAAAATGCTTTTAAAAGCCTCTGACAATCAGGCAACTCAGCTGGGATCGTCAGAGCCTTTTAAAAGCATTTTTTTACCAACCTCTTCAGGTGAAGAGGCTTTTAAAAGGCTCTGACGATCCCAGCTGAGCCGCGCAATCAACAGAGGCTTTTTTTTTTTACTTTTAAAAGCATTTTTTCTACAACCTCTTCGGCCGAAGAGGTTGTAGAAAAAATTATTTAAAAAGTAAGAAAAAAAGCCGCCTTTGATGATTGCGCGGCTCAGCTGGGCATGGGGGGGGGGTAGGGATTTTTGCTACCGGTTCTCCGAGCCACCCGCTGCCATCGCTACCGGATCGGGCGATCCGGTCCGAACCAGGAGCATTTCACCCCTGTGATACACGCATGTGGCACGCACAGACACACGTGGGTGTGTGTATGTGTGTGTATCAGAGATAGCTTAATTGCTGGCGCATCATGTATTCCGGCACAAGGCTGCCTCTGGGCTAAACAGCATTTTTTCCTTTCTGTGTTTTTGTAATCGGCAGCCTGGGATTCCTGCAGGGGTCTCTTTCTTCGCGGCCCCCCCTACTCCCCCCACAACTCTACTGGGTGGCAATAAAAGGCTGGCAGCTTGCGCACCAGCACACGATGAAACAACCAGATGTGTATAAAAGTGAAAATTGGACCTTTGCAACTCCTTCTTCTTTTCCCGGATACCTTGTGCTTTGCTAATAACGCAGCTCTGAGCCACGAATTTCATCCATGCTTTGGAAGGTGGAGGGGGGGATGCAAGAAATGTTATGGTGGTACTGAGATAGACTGCTTCGGGAGATGGGTGCTCCATCTGGCACGGGCTGCCAGCAGACCAGGCGCGACTCACCAGAGAATCAGACTGCAGGGGACGCTCATTTAGCGACGGCCTCATCTAGCAGTTGTGACCTTTCTAATCAGCCATTCCTGCTCTCAACACACCAAGGCCAGAGAGATGCCTGTTCTTCGTAGGTTGAACACCAAATAAGGAAGGGAAGGGAAGAAAGGAAGGGAGAGAGGAAGGAAGGAGAAGATAAGAAGGGAGACAGAGAGAGATGAAGGAAGGAAGGGAAGGGGAGGGAAGGGAAGGAAGGAGAAGAAAGGAAGGGAGACAGGGAGAGATGAAAGAAGGAAGGAAAGGAAGGAGACAGGAAAGAAGGGAGGAAGTAACAAGGAAGGAAGGGGAGGGAGTCAGAGAGAGGAAGGAAGGAAGGAAGGAAGGAAGGAAGGAAGGAAGGAAGGAAGGAAGGAAGGAAAGAAAGGAAAGAAGGACGGAAGGGGAAGGGAGGGAGGAAGGGAAGGGAAGGAAGGAAGGAGAAGATAAGAAGGGAGAGAGAGAGAGATGAAGGAAGGGAAGGAAGGAGAAGAAAGGAAGGGAGACAGGGAGAGATGAAAGGAGGAAGGAAAGGAAGGAGACAGAGAGGAAAGAAGGGAGGAAGGAACAAGGAAGGAAGGGGAGGGAGTCAGAGAGGAAGGAAGGAAAGAAAGGAAAGAAGAAGGGAAGGAAGGAAGAAAAGGAAGGAAGGAGATGGAGAGAGTGGAAGGGAGGGAGGGAGGGAGGGGAAGGGAAGAAAGGAAGGGAGAGAGGAAGCAGGGAAGGAAGGAGAAGCTAAGAAGGGAGACAGAGAGAGATGAAGGAAGGGAAGGAAGGAAGGAAGGAGAAGACAGGAAGGGAGAGAGAGAGAGATGAAAGAAAGAAGGAAAGGAAGGAAACAGAGAGGAAAGAAGGGAGGAAGGAACAAGGAAGGAAGGGGAAGGAGTCAGAGAGGAAGGAAGGAAGGAAAGAAAGGAAAGAAGGAAGGAAGGAGATGGAGAGAGTGGAAGGGAGGGAGGGAGGGATGAAGGAAGGGGAAAAGATGAAAGGAAGGGAGACAGAAAGAGGGGAAGGAAGGAGACAGAGAGAAGGAAGGAAGGAAGGAAGGGGAAAGAAGGAAGGGAGTCAGAGATGAAGGAAGGATAGGAAGGAGACAGAGAGGAAAGAAGGGAGGAAGGAACAAGGAAGGAAGGGAGTCAGCGAGAGGAAGAAAGGAAGGAAAGAAAGAAAGGAAAGAAGGAAGGAAGGAAAAAAGAGTGCTGTCAGCAGCAGAGAGGGAACGAAAGCAAGCATATTTTGCCTCCTCCAATAAAGAAATTGTCAAGTCAGAGAATATGGAATCAATTAGTAAAGCCAGCGAAATCCTTGCAAAACAGTAATTACTCATGTCAGTGGATTCCACCGCAATTAGGCTGAGCAGGAAGCCAGCTCCTCGGGACACAAAGCCAGGATTTAAGGGGCAGGAAGGAAAAAAAAAATAGTGTGGTCCGCATCGCTCTGCACTGTTGGTGCCAACAGCCACAATTTTTCTCCTCCGACAAACCTGGATGAGTGATTTTACGATGAAGGAAGCCAGCCCCCCCCCACACACCCCGAGGTCCGATCTATGGAAATAAACCCAGTTCTTAAATCTGGGGGAGGGGGGAGGGCAACGTGTGAATTCAGAAACGGGGATGGAAAGTTAACTGCCACAAAGCCCCTTCCAGCTTAATCCAACTTTCTGCAAAGTTTTGTTTTTTAACCACCTCGTTCTGTTCATTTAACGCCTGGCCTTTTCTTATCCTAAATATCTTTAATTGGAAATCAGCAAGAATTCGGTCAGTTTGAAATCCAGCTCAGATCAAAAAAAAAAAAAAAAAACACCTGCAAGAAGCAATCCTTAAAAGCGGCCCGTGCTAAATTCAGAAGAAAATAATTTAACAAGCAACTTTTAAAAGCGACCTGTGCTAAATTCAGAAGAAAATAATTTAAGAAGCAATCCTTAAAAGCGGCCCGTGCGAAATTCAGAAGAAAATAATTTAACAAGCAACTTTTAAAAGCGACCTGTGCTAAATTCGGAAGAAAATAATTTAAGAAGCAATCCTTAAAAGCGACCTGCGCTAAATTAAGACGAAAATAATAATTCTTTCAATAACTGACTTTGGAAAAAAAAATCGCCCTTCCTAAGCCGTTTTCGCCCTCCCGGAGGCTCGAAAAAAGCCTCCGGAGTCTGGGGAGGGCAAACACACACACCCCCCCACCCACCCACCCAGCAACTGGGCAAAGAACCGGTTGCTAAAATATCTGAATCCCGCCCCTGCAGCAGATCATTTTATTTATTTATTTATTTAATTTGTATACCGCCCTTCTCCCAGAAGGGACTCAGGGCGGTGAACAGACAAAATTAAAAAAACATACAAATGAAAAAGTTAAGATAATTAAAAGAATTAAGATCATACCTTTCCTTCCAAAAAAAAAAAAAAAACAGAAACGAGAAAGGAAAGTGATATCCAGCCTTGACAAACTTGAACAATGGGCCCTATCTAACAAAATGAATTTTAACGTGGAGAAAAGCAAAGTTTTACATTTAGGCAGGAGAAACCGAAGGTATACAGCAGGGGTGAAATCCAACAGGTTCTGACAGATTCTGGAGAACCGGTAGCGGAAACTTTGAACAGTCCGGAGAACCGGCAAATACCACCTCTGGCTGGCCCCCCGAGTGGGGTGGGAATGGAGATTTTGCAATATCCTTCCCCTGCCACGCCCACAGAAACCGGTAGTAAAAAAATTGGATTTCACCACTGGTATAACGTACGGATGAAGTGAGACCTGGCTCAAAAACAGTCACTGTGAGAGGGACCTTGGGACGATCGCTTGAATATGAGCCAGCTGTGTGCAGCTGCCGCCAAAAAAGGTAATACAATCCCTGGTTGTATAAACAGAGGCATAGAATCAGGGGTGGGCTGCTGAGGGTTCGGGAGAACCTCTAGCTAAGATTCTGTGCAGTTCCGAGAACTCCCAAATCGCACTCCTGGCTGGCCCCGCCCACCCTGCCCCTCCCCTCCCCTCCCTCCCAGGAGTCCCCATGCGGCCTGTTTTGGATGCAGGAAAATGCAGGGCGTGCACGGAGGCTCAGGGAGGGCGAAAAATGGGCCTACCGGAAGTTCGGCTCCAGAGGTCCTCTGGAGCCTGGGGAGGCCATTTTCACCCTCCCAGAAGCTCGAAAAAAGCCTCCGGAGCCTGGGGAGGGCAAAAACACCCCTCCCCGCCATGGTGCAGGAGGCCGACTTGGCCACGCCCACTCAGCAACCAGGCAGAGAACCCCTTGCTAAAATTTTTGAAGCCCACCCCTGCGTACAATCAAGATCACGTGACGTATTAGCGCCGCTTTATAAAGCCGTAGTAAGGCCACACCTGGAATACCGCAACCAATTCCGGTCACTACATTACAAAAAAAAAAGATGTGGAGACCCTGGGAAAAGTTCAGAGAAGAGCAACTAGGATGATCAAAGGCCTGGAGACTAAACCACAGGAAGAAGGGCTGCAGGTTTTGGGTCTGGCTTGTCTAACGAAAAGAAGAATTAGGGGGTGATATGATAGCAGTATGTCAATATTTGAGCGGTTGCCACAAAGAAGAGAAGGGGTCAAATTATTCTCCAAAGCACCGGAGGGCAGGACACAAGAAACAATGGTTGGAAACTAATCAAAAGACCGATTATTCTGATTCTAAACCATTTTACACTTCTCAAGAACGTTTTTATACTCCAATTTAAAGCCCAGGGTGTAAAAGAAGCTGTAAAATTAGTAAGGAAGACAACATCGCTTGCTGGATTCACTGCAGAGAAGGGAGGGGAAGGGGCTTAGTGGCTACTAAGTGGCAGGGTTTCCAGTTTACTATTTCTGCCAATCAATTCCACCACCACCCTCTGCCGTCCTCGTTTAGTGACCGTTTGAAGCGGTGGTGAAATCCGAACCGGTTGCAGGGTAACTCTGCCCACAGCCATGAGTTCGATTCTGACCGGATCAAGTTCAGTGGACTCAGACTTCCAATCCTTCCAAGCTGAGGACACAGATGGTTGGGAGGCAAGAGGCTGACGTTTGTAAACCGCTTAAGAGAGGGCTGTGAAGCCCTGTCAAAGCGGGATATAAATCTTAACGGCTATTGCTATTCGCTTAGTGATCATTTGTGGTTACGACCAGAGGTGGGTTTCAGCAGGTTCTGACCAGTTCTGGAGAACCGGTAGTGGAAATTTTGAGGAGTTCGGAGAACCGGCAAATACCACCTCTGATTGGCTCCGCCCCCATCTATTCTCTGCCTCCCGAGCCCCAGCTGATCAGGAGGGAATGGGGATTTTGCAGTATCCTTCCCCTGGAGTGGGGAGGGAATGGAGATTTTATAGTATCCTTCCCCTGCCATGCCCACCAAGTCACGCCCACCAAGCTATGCCACGCCCACAGAACCGGTAGTAAAAAAATTTGAAACCCACCACTGGTTACGACGGCACTGAAAAAAGGGACTTGTGACTGTTTTTCACACTTACGACCGTCACAGCATCCCCCACGGTCGCATGATCAGAATTCAGTCAGCTCGGCAACTGACTCGTATTTATGATGGTTGCAAGTATCCCGCGGTCCCTTTGGCGACTTTTTGCCAAGCAAAGTCAATGGGGAAGCCAGATTCACTTAACAACCGCGTTGCTCACTTAACAACTGCAGTGATTCACTTCACAACCGTGGCAACAAAGGTCGTAGAATGGGGCCAAATAACACCTGACTGTCTTGCTTAGCAACAGAAATGTTGGGCTTCACTGCGGTCGTAAGTCGAGGACTACCCATGACGCCAACCCCAGCGGAAAGACAGAGGTGGCTAAACCTGACATTCCACCTCCCCCACAGCATTCGGCTGTGATAAAGGATGTGGGTTGCACACGGAAGGCCAATGAGAGAATTATGGTCCTCGTTTAGCGACTGCCCCATTTAGCGACCATTTGACATTATGACGGTGACGAAAAAGTAACTTTGCCACCAGTCCTCGCAACGATGCCCTCTTGCACATCTGTAAGCAAAGGAACGCTGAGGAAAATCCTGTGATCTTTCACGCACCCGTTGCTTTGCTGAACAATCAAGTTGCCAGTCCCTATCGTGGTGGCTAGTAAAGAAATCCCTGTTCATGCAGGCAGCGTAACTTCTTTGCATGCAAAGAAAGAAAAGGCAAAAGGCAGGACCATATGTACAACTGGGTAGATGAGATTCAGAAGGTGCACAGGGGATTATGCTGAGCTCAAGCGAGCGAGCCAAGCGACATTTTACAAAGCCAGGCTTTACCTCTTTTTGGCTTTACCTTCATTTCCACCCCCTTTCCTCAGCTCACGGATTCTCGCGCCATCGGTGCCCCTCCCCAAAGTCTGTACAGCTTAGGGCCGTCGTGTGCCAAAAGCGGGGGGAGTCCAGGGGGGGTCACGCATGTGTGTGCCCACATCCATAATTCAATGCCACCCATGCCCGCCCCGCCCCCCTGTGCATGTGTGCACGACCCCACCCCCCCATGCTTCCCCCGCTTTTCACACACGGCGGCAAAAAAGTTACCGGTGGGCCTGGTAGGCTCGTTTTTTGCCCTCCCCAGGCTCCAGAGGCTTTTTTGGAGCCCGGGGAAGGCAAAAACAGCTTTCCCCACCCTCCTGAAGGCCCTTTGGAGGCTGGAATCAGCCCATTTCCCGACTTTCGGTGGGCCCAGAAGGCCCAAACATCAGCTGGCCGGTGCGCACATGCACGCTGGAACTGACCGAGGGCAACGCTCACGTGCCCACAGATACGGCTCCACGTGCCACCTGTGGCACATGTGCCATAGGTTCGCCATCACGGGCTTAGGGTGCTGTCTGAACCAGGGTCAGGAGGACCCCCCCAGAGATGGCAGGAAGATCTCAGTGCCCCTACTGGGAAGCCATGTCACCCTGTTCTCCCGGGGAACTGCCTACTCACAAAGGGGCCTCAAGCTGATGTTGGGGACGAAGGCAGCGAGCCAAGTTGCAGACATACAATGAATGAGCAGCTGATTAGGGTTTTGGCAGCAAAGGATTTAAAAATAGAAGAGGCAAACAGCTGTAATTAATTAGCTGGATTGGCAGCGGGGAGGGAGGGCCAGGGGGACGGGGACGACTGTCCGAAAACACACGCCGGAAGGGAAGGGGGGGGAAAAATCCTCCTGTGGTTGTTTTTTGTTACGGATTTCTGACTAGTTTGAAATGCTTGCACCTCTGCGTTTCGGCAGGGTTGCGGTGGGCAAATCAGAGGAATGCCTGTCACACAGCGCCATTTCAAGAGAAAGGATACACTCACTCTCGAGGCATGCGGGAAAAGACGCAGATTATATGGATAATTTGCAAATGTGCAAACGGCAGCCAGCATAAAATGCTGGGTTTTGAATGTCGGGAGGGAGGGAGGGAGGAGGGAGGGAGGGAGGAAAGAAAGAAAGAAAGAAAAAAGAAAGAGAGAGAGAGAGGGAGGGAGGGAGAGAGAGAGAGAGAGAGAGAAGGAGGGGGAGGGAGGGAGGGAGGGAAGGAAGAAAGAAAGAAAGGGAGGGAGGGAGGAAGGGAGGAAGGGAGGGAGGGAGGAAAGAAAGAAAGAAAAAAGAAAGAGAGAGAGAGAGGGAGGGAGAGAGAGAGAGAGAGAGAAGGAGGGAGGGAGGGAAGAAAGAAAGGGAGGGAGGGAGGGAGGGAGGAAAGGAAGGAAGGAACAGAGAGATAAGAGCAAGAAGGGAGGGAGGGAAGGAAGGAAGGGATGAGAGAAAGAATGGAAAGGAGGGAGGAAGGGATAGGGGAAGGTAATAGGAGGGAGGGAGGAAGAGATGAGATTGAGGAAGGAAAGGAGGGAGGAATGGATGGGGAAGGTAATGGGAGGGAGGGAGGGATATGAGAAAGGAAGGGATGAGATTGAGGAAGGAAAGGAGGGAGGGACGAATGGATGGGGAAGGTAATGGGAGGGAGGGAGGGATATGAGAAAGAAAGGGATGAGAGAAAGGAAAGAAAGGAGGGAGGAAGGAAGGGATAGGGGATGGTAATAGGAGGGAGGGAGGGATGAAAGGAAGGAATGGAGAGATAAGAGGAAGGAAGGAGGGAGGGAGGGAGGGAAGGGATGAGAGAAAGAATGGAAAGGAGGGAGGAAGGGATGGGGAAGGAATGGGAGGGAGGGAGGAAGGGATATGAGAAAGGAAGGGATGAGAGAAAGGAAAGAAAGGAGGGAGGGAGGGATAGGGGAAGGTAATAGGAGGGAGGGAGGGAGGAAGGGATATGAGAAAGGAAGGGTTGAGAAAGGAAGAGCTGAGAAGAAGGGAGGAAAGGAGGGAGGGAGGAAAAGGACAAATGAAGAAAGGAGAGAAAGAAAAATAAAGAGGCGGGAGGGAGGGATGGGGGATAAGAGAATGAAAGAAAAAGGGAGGGAGGGAGGGAAGGAGAAAGGGACAAATAAAGAAAGAAAAATATAGAGGAGGGAGGAGGGAAAAGAGAATAAAAGAAAAAAAGGGAGGGAGGGAGGGAATAAAAGAAAAAGCAAGAAGGAGGGAGGGAGGGAGGAAAGAAAGAATGAAAAAACAAAATATCTGGCCTACCCTGGAGATTTTATCCTCTCCAGACCTCTTTCTATTCCTTAAGATAATCTAGAGAAGGTCCCAGAGACTCTCAAAACAGGCCTGTGTATCTCTCAACCTTGCTAAACGACAAGGCCCATTATGCCTTGCCGCGGCCCATGCTGGCTTGGCTGTGGGAGATGGGTTCAAGAACACCCAACTGCTCAGAGCCAGAGAGGCTGCTGTTTTGCTGCGGTCAACAGTTTACTTTAGCTGCATCTGGAGAGATAAGCAGAGTGGATGGAGTGTGCTTCGTTTTGGGGGGGGGTTGGACCAGGAAATTGGGGGGGGACCCCCCTTTTTTTACCATTGAGATGGAGATGCCGTGTTATCGCCGGCAGCTGGGCTGAATCGAAGGAGCGGCGGTGTGTTTTTTTGTAATTGTAGGCGTGAAAAACTGAAGTTCAGGGCAAGAAAGAAAATTAAGCCCTTTGAGAGGCTGCATTTGGGCCTCCAGAGACAGCTGCAAAAATAAATAAAAGGGGTTCAGTCGGAGGACTTGAGCCCAAGGCCCTTCCTTCCCCAACAGAACCGGTCTCCAAGGGGCTGAACGCAAGAGCGGCCTTGGCTACGCTTTGATGGGAGAGAGAGTGAGAAAAACAGCCCTGGGGCTTCGGAAAACATGAGTGAGGGCAAGGGTGAAATCCAGCAGGTTCTGACAGGTTCTGACGAACAGGTAGCGGAAATTTTGAGCAGTTCGGAGAACCGGCAAATGCCACCTCTGGCTGGCCCGAGTGGGGTGGGAATGGGATTTTGCTGCCTTCCCCTGGAGTGGGAGGAATGGGGATTTTGCAGTATCCTTCCCCTAGGAGTGGGGAGGGAATGGGGATTTTGCAGTATCCTTCCCCTGGAGTGGGGAGGGAATGGGGATTTTGCTGTATCCTTCCCCTGGAGTGGGGAGGGAATGGGGATTTTGCAGTATCCTTCCCCTAGGAGTGGGGTGGGAATGGGGATTTTGCAGTATCCTTTCCGCAGGAGTGGGGAGGAATGGTGATTTTGCAGTATCCTTCCCCTGGAGTGGGTGGGAATGGGGATTTTGCAGTATCCTTTCCGCAGGAGTGGGAGGGAATGGGGATTTTGCAGTATCCTTCCCCTAGGAGTGGGGTGGGAATGGGGATTTTGCAGTATCCTTTCCACAGGAGTGGGGTGGGAATGGGATTTTGCAGTATCCTTTCCGCAGGAGTGGGGAGGGAATGGGGATTTTGCTGTATCCTTCCCCCAGGAGTGGGGTGGGAATGGGGATTTTGCCATATCCTTCCCTCAGGAGTGGGGTGGGAATGGGGATTTTGCAGTATCCTTCCCCCAGGAGTGGGGAGGGAATGGAGATTTTGCAGTATCCTTCCCCTGCCACGCCCACCAAGCCACACCCACAGAACCGGTAGTAAAAAAAATTAGATTTCACCACTGGGCAAGAGGTGTGTGTGTGACTTTCCCATTCCTCCTGTCCTGCAAAGTAGCTGAGTTTAACTATAAATGCAAAGATTTATTCCTTTCATTAAAAGCTTCTTCAATTTCCCTCCGATTCCCACCCCCCCCCCCATTTGCAAGCCCCATCGTGGGAATATATTTTATGTGCATAATTATGCGCAGAGCCCAGGAGGCGAAGCAATGGGAAGCCGTCGGAAGAAAAGCTAGAACCTGGAGGGGATTTGAGGACGGGGAGGTCGAGCTCACTTATAGAAAGGGGGGAGGGGCAAAATCGAAGCTTCCTTCAGGCCCCCCTCCCTAAAGTCTCCCTGTCTCCCATTGGCCTTTAAGGGGATGCTGGAGAACGGAGCAGCAAAAGAAACTGAGAAGTTTCTCTCGCTTAGCATGGGATCTTCTGCAAAAAAAAAAAAGAGGACTTTTGCTTGTACGGATTTTCCTCCACTTACGACCTTCCATTTAATGACTATTCAAAGTTACGACGGTGCGGGGAAAAAGGAGACTTTAGGACCGATCCTTGCACTTACGACGTCCCTGCGGCCCACATGGCCATCAAAATTCAGGAGCTTGGCATCGGAGAGGCGTTCATGACGGTGGCGGTAGAGTCGGGAATCGGGAGAGCTCCGTTTCCAGCCCCCCCCGAACAAGCCGTGATAAGGGAAGCCTGGTTCTCTCAACGACAGCATGCTTCGCTTAACGACTGCAGCAGCAAGGTCATAAAATTACTTAACAACTGCGTATAACTCACAGGTGGGCTTCACATACTGGAGCAGCCATTTCGGCCAGTATCGGAAATGTGAGCAGCATCCGCGCATGCGTGCAGTGTCACAAAACAAGGCAATTCGCTTGCGCGTGCCATCCACACATACATGCGACACAGTGGTGAAATCTAAAATTTGTTACTACTGGTTTTCTGGGCGTGGCTTGGTGGGGGGGTAATGTGACTGGGTGGGCATGGCCAACTTTTTTTTTTTTAACTTTTAAAACCATTTTGCTTTTAAAAGCCTCTGACGATCCCAGCTGAGTTACAGGATCATCAGAGGCTTTTTTTCTTTTAAAAGCCTCTGACGATCCCAGCTGAGTTACAGGATCATCAGAGGCTTTTTTTCTTTTAAAAGCCTCTGACGATCCCAGCTGGGTTGCCAGATCGTCAGAGGCTTTTAAAAGCATTTTTTCTACAACCTCTTCGGCGAAGAGGTTGTAAAAAAAGGCTTTCAAAAGCCTCTGACGATCCCAGCTGAGTTGCCTGATCGTCAGAGACTTTTTTTCTTTTAAATGCCTCTGCCGATCAGGCAACTCAGCTTGGATTGTCAGAGGCATTTAAAAGAAGAAAAGCCTCTGAGGATCACGCGGCTCAGCTGGGCATGCGGGGGGGCAGGGATTTTTGCTACTGGTTCTCCGAACCACCCACCTCCATCGCTACCGGTTCGGGCGATCCGGTCCGAACCGGGAGCATTTCATCTCTGATGCGACATCAAAAACACAGTGATATAGGACGGGATTTCGCCTGGATGGGTACCCACTACCAGTTAGCCCAAACCAGTCTGAACCTGAACACCGGCTGAATACCACTTCTGGTATAAATGTCATAAAATGAATGAACGAATTGCTTAGCCACGGAATTTCTGGCCCCAATTATAGTCGTAAGATGAGGACTACCTGTAAGCTGCAGCTCTCTCTCCGCCCCCCCCCCTCTCTTCTTGAAAGGCTGCCCCTAAGAGGAGGGGGTCCACTTGTTTTCCCAAAGCACCAGAAGGCAAGACAAGAAACACCGGATGGAAACTAATCAAGGAGAGAAGCAACCTGGAACGAAGGAGAAACTTCCTAACAGTGAGGACAATTAACCCGTGGAACAGCTTGCCACCGGAAATTGTGAGGGTGCTTTCATCACTGGAGGCTTTTAAGAAAAGACTGGACAGTCACTTGTCTGAAATGGTGTAGGGTCTCCTGCTTCAGCTAGAAGACCTCCAAAGGTCCCTTCCTGCTCTATTCTGATTAATTGATTGAGCTGAGAGAGCCAGGTCCCCTGGAAGGGGGGAAACCCATTCGGAGGACCTGCTCCTGCTGCCTCACACTAGCTACCGATCCCCCTCCCCGTCCCCTCCAGCCCATTCTTCGGCAGGCTGTCGCCTTGGCAGCTGCAGCGCTGGGACCTTCCTTTTGCTCAAAATGCATTAATTTGTAAATATCTTCATTTATATGTAAATGTGGACTCCTTATCCCCCACGTCTCTCTCTCTCTCTCTCTCTCTCTCTCTCTCTCGCCAATCAAGCAGCGACAGCAGGAGCTGCGTCTGCCGACAACTCGGGTGGCCACGGTGGGCTGCGATGAGTCATGGTCCTTTCTGCCGAGGAGCTCGCCTTCCAACCCCCCCCTTCCCCGTTTCTGCCCTTTTCTCTCCCCTAACCCTGGTTTCCCCACACCGTGTGTTAATTCTTATTTCCTACGTTTCTTTTCCTTCTGAACAGAGCTTCCTGGTCCTTCTGCTCAGGACGTGATTGGTTGCAACACAGTCACCTCTATCCAGGGTTGGGATTCAAAAATTTTTTAGGAATATTCCTAACATTTTAGGAATATTAGGAACCGGGTCTCTGCCCGGTTGCTGGGTGGGCGTGGCCTACTCGGCCTCCTGCACCACGGCGGGGGGGGGGGGAGGGAATTTTCACCCTCCCCAGGCTCCGGAGGCTTTTCTTGAGCCTCTGGGTGAAAACGGCCTCCTCCGGGCTCTGGAGGGCCTCCGGAGACCGGAAACGGGCCCGTTTCCCGACTTCCAGGAGGCCTGTTTTTCGCCCTCCCAGAGCCTCCTAGCATCTGAAATGGGCCGCGTGGAGATTCCTAGGAGGGGCGGGGCAGGGTGGAACGGGCCAGCCAGTCCTTGCAACTACCGGTTCGATGAACCGGAAGTAAAATTAGCATCCGGTCCAAACCGGCTGAATCCCACCCCTGCCTCTATCCCACTGCCATCACAACTGCCCAGAGAAAGCGATGCCCCAAAGACGTGTGCCAGAGCTCAAGGTGGCATAGAAGGTACTCCCCGACTTACGACCGTAATAGGGATTTCCCATTACGGGTAATCCTCGACGTTACGACCAACAAGCGAGCCCAAAATTTCTGTGGTTAAACAAGGAAGTCGTTAAGCGAGTTTCGCCCCGTTTTACAACTTTTCTTTGCCACCGTGGTTAAGGGAGTTGTTAAATTAGTCCCATGAAAGTGGCTCCCGGGACATGTGCAACCGTCATAAATATGACCCAGTTGCCAAGCGTCTGAATTTTGATCGTGGGGATGCTTCAACTGTCGTCGGTGTGAAGAACAGTCGTAAGTCACTTTTTTTCAGGGCGGCTGTAACTTCGAACGGTCACTAAGCAAATGGCTGTAAGTTGAGGACTACCTGTACGGTCGTAAATCATGACAGGTGTAGAAGCGGGTCACCCATAGGAACCGAAACAATTTTACTATGGTTTTTACGGTGGTTGTAGAGCGAATGCCACGGTTGTGAAGTTCTCGACTTACGACTGGTATCATTGATGCCAAGAGCCATAAAAGGATCCTCATCAAGCCAGACCCAACTGAAATGATGGATTTCATTCAGGTCCTCCAAGCAAGCCCAAAAGTGTTTGGTTTTTTTTTGAGAGGCCACTGGACTTTCTGGTTTTTTTTCCTTTGAAGAGGTTTTGCTTCTCATCCAAGAAGCTTCTTCAGCTCTGACTGGATGGTGGGGAAGGGAAGGATTGATACTCCTTGCAGACAGCTGGTCGTTTGAATCCTTTTAGAGAGTCGTTGAGGCCACTTGGAGGTTTACCTGTGTCCTCAGGATCACCTGAGTGATGCAAATGGGTGTGGAGTCTTCTTGGCCACTCTTTTGAGGACAGCATTTTGGTCAGAGAGGACGGCTGGTTTGAAAGAGGGGTCAAGGAGACCATCTATGTCCAAATCGAACAGCCCTCTCTCAACAGACGGGGAGGGATACGACATCATCCATCTCCAGTCTACAACACAAGTCCTTTCAGAAGTTCCAAGAAGGCTCCACAATCATTAGCCCCACTCAGGTGACCCAGAGGACACAGGTAAACCTCCAAGTGGCCTCAATGACCCTCTAAAAAGGATGCAAATGACCAGCTGTCTGCAAGGAGTTATAAATCCTTCCATTCCCCACCATCCAATCAGAGTTGAAGAAACTCCTTGGAGGAGAAGCGAAACCAGGGGTAGGTTCTAAATTTTTTTTACTACCGGTTCTGTGGGCGTGGCTTATTTTGTGGGCGTGGTTTGATGGTCATGTGACAATTCTTTAGGATTTAGCAGAAGTACTGCTACCAGCTTTTAAGGCTTTTTTAACTGCTTTACAGAGCTGTACCAGTCTACTCATTTGTTTTTGGAGCGGTCTACCCAACGAGCGCTGGTCTACCACCACACTGCCATTTAACACTGATCAGTTGTAGGGCGGCCCTTTGAAGCCCCGCGGCAAGAGTTTAAACAGTTTTTTTCCTTCTAGCCAATCAGCTGGGACTCGGGGGCAGCGAATAGATTGTGGGTGGGGCCAAATAAAAGGTAAGAATAACGCGGGGGGGGGAGGGCCCAGCTTCTGAACAAAGATAACCGGTTCAGTGATGTCATATCATCACCGCTACCAGTTCGGCTGAACCGGGCCGAACCGGAGAACCCACCACTGAGCAAAACGTCTCCAAAGAAAAACCAGAAAGTCCAGTTGCCTTTTGAAAAAAAAGATTGAGAATCTCTGTAAGACTCCTTCCAAGCCACTTCATTCCATTCATCAGCTGAACATGGATTTGTGATCCATTATAATTGTGTTTCTGTTGCTAAATCAAATCAACTTGACTCTGAGGGGGGGAGGGGGGAAATGCTGGATTGAAGAAATTTGTAACAGGATATTCCACAGATGAGTGAACCTCTGTTCGTATCTCTGTGCTGTTACGGCGTGCTGGATTGTTTTGAAGGAGATGGGTTTGGAGTTACCTCACTGTGGACTGGTGTAGACCAGGTCCTCCCTCTTACGGTAGTTCTCCATGTGTGACTGGTTGGTGGAGAACATGGCATCGAAGGTGAAGATTTTCTGTTTGTTGGTGCCACCGTCTGTAACCTAGGGAGAGACCAGAGAAGAGAAAAAAAATTGAAATTTTTGGAGCGCTTCAGAAGAGGTCAAAGGACAGAAGGAGAAGTTCATGAGATTTTCACCACCTCTCCTGGTTGATGGTTGAACATCTCGTACATTTACACATTGACACCAGCGGTGAAATCCGCTGCTACCGGTTCTGTGAGTCTACTACCGGGCGCGCACTTCACGCGCATGCGTGCCTGAGGCGTCCCCGCGCGGGTGCTACAAAAGGAACATTTTGACTTGGTGCCTTCCAAGTCTGCAAAGGTAAGTAGAACAGCAAGGGGAGGGGGATCCGCTGTGCCACACGATTTAGATTAGTTAGAAAGCAGGAAATCTGATGATTCTAGCTAATATAAACTGCGTGTCACAGCTGATTGTTGGAAATCAACCGGTTCGCCCGATTCGCTAGCATTTTTTGCTACCGGATCACCCGAACTGGTGCGAAACGGTAGCATTTCATCCCTGATTGACACCACCTCCTATTAGACATCGAACTCAACTGGTTGTTGAGAGTGTAGATTGCAACTTCCGCAAATTCCATCATCCCAACCAGTATCTTTGCTGGCTGAACTGGGGAAAGAAAAGACTAGATTGCCTGAATCCCCTTTCAGGCATGACACTCATCCCACTGTAAAAAGAACAAGGTCCATTCCCAGAAGGCCTTTAACTACCGTAAATAAATAAATTTAACTAAAGTTCACGCATCGCACCTAACCAGGACCTTACTTGAACCTGCTTGTCGCAATTTCCAGAAACAATAAATGAACGAGCTGTCTTTATTTCACTGAAGATCACCAGCTGAAATCACGATTTCGTATCTGCTTTTTCGATGCAATAATACGGTGTTCAAACAAGTAGATTTGGCCACGAGACAATTATGCAGCTTCCTTCGCAATTATACGCTGATTTGCCCAGACTCCCACTTGCAAACACTTAGTTCTACTACCATTTTCCCCTGAAATAATTTTGAAATGTTTTTTTCACCTCTCACCCTTTCGTATTTCTCTTAACTTGCTTTGCATCTGCTTCTTTGCAGCTAAGTAATGTTTAAAAATAAACGCGTATGAAATGTGAATGGGGGGGAAAGGGGGAGGAGAGGAAAGAGAAGAGAAAGAAAGAAAGAAAGAAAGAAAGAAAAGAAAGAAAGAAAAGAAAGAAGGAAGGAAGGAAGGAAGGAAGGGAAGGAAGGAAGGAAGGAAGGAAGGAAGGAAGGAAGGAAGGAAGGAAGGAAAGATAATTAGATGTGTGAGATAATAGATTTGTGAGAGATGACAGACAGAAAGAAAGACAGACAGATGTTTGAGAAAAATCATGGATGGATGCTGGATGGATAGATATAGATAATTACATGCATGTGTGACAGAGATTAGATAGATAGATAGATAGATAGATAGATAGATAGATAGATAGATAGATAGATAGCAGACAGACAGACAGAGATAGAATGTCTGAGAAAAATGATGGCTGGATGGTGGATGGATATAGATAATTACATGCATGTGTGACAGAGATTAGATAGATAGATAGATAGATAGATAGATAGATAGATAGATAGATAGATAGATAGATAGATAGATAGCAGACAGACAGACAGAGATAGATGTCTGAGAAAAATGATGGCTGGATGGTGGATGGATATAGATAATTACATGTGTGTGACAGAGATTAGATCGATCGATAGATAGATAGATAGACAGACAGACAGACAGATGTCTGAGAAAAATGATAGATGGATGGTGGATGGATATAGATAATTACATGTGTGTGACAGAGATTAGATAGATCGATAGATCGATAGATCAATAGATCGATCGATAGATAGACAGACAGATAGACAGACAGACAGACAGAGATGTCTGAGAAAAATGATAGATGGATGGTGGATGATATAGATAATTACATGTGTGTGACAGAGATTAGATCGATCGAACGATGATAGATACATAGATAAGATAGACAGACAGATGTCAGAGGGAGATGACAGACAGATGGACAAGTTGAATGGATGGATAGATAGGTGGATGGATGGATGGAAGAAAACAGAGTTATCTTCTCCAATAAAAACAAAGAAAGGCAAGTAAGAGCATCCTAGGGCAACAGGGAGCTACTACATCGGTCTCCAGTAAAGGGCTGGGCCAGACTCAACACGGCTGCCATTTTGTAAGACCTCAAAGCATGTCCTTCAGACGTCATATGGTCCATCCTGCTTGCTCGCTGGCCCCGAAGGGGAGGCCAGGAAAAGGACGGAGAGCGAGAAAGGCGAAGATTCTTCAGACCAGCAGAATCAAGAGCTCTGCCTTTCTCTTCCGCCTCAGCTACTCTCAAGTTACACCTCGTTGTTTCCAAGATAATAGGTGACAAGGCGCGAACCTGCTAATGAAATAACATACCTGCCGGCAGTGTCAAAATGTCTTTTCCGAGGGAAATGTGAAAACGCAGAGGGTGCTAATAAGCTCCCCCCAAAGGAAATGTCTAGGGAATAAATAAATAAATAAATATGTGGGGAGATGGGGAGGGCACACGGGCACGTGGGGGGCGGGCAAGGGGGCAGGAATTGGGAGAGTAGAAGAATTCCTTGCCCTGCACCGTCACCAGCCCTGTCGATGCTGAAGGTGTTAGGGAGACGAAGAGCTAAGCCCCTGCATTCACGTAACACGAATAAACCATAGTTTCGTAAACACGGTTAGCTCGCTAAAATCTCAATTGGCTGCAGTGGCGCCACAGGCTAAGCCATCATCTTTGGCATCTTTAAAGGATGACAAGGAATCTTTGGAGTTTGGCTGTTTTATAACTGAACCAGGTAACATCACCAGTGCTATTTAGCACCAACTAGCACTGATGACGTTACCTAGTTGGGTAATAAAACGTTCTGCCAGAAAACAACCCAGCTCAGAGAGCACCAAGGACCCCTCGTTTCAACTCTGAGCTACAAATATTCTCCTTTATTGATAAAGATAAAAGATTAATTTCTTTTGCATAACCTTAATAGGGAATCTATTGATTGAGCAAAGAGAGTAATGGCTAATCTTTTTGCCGTTGCGTGCCAAAAGCGAGGGGAGCATGGGGGGTGGGTGTCACGTGCATGTGTGCCCACACCCATAATTCAATGCCCCCCATGCCCCAGCCACCCTCGTGCATGTGCGCGCAACCCCTCCGTGCTCTCCCCACTTTTGGCACACAATGGCAAAAAAGTTACTGGTGGGCCCAGAAGACTGTTTTTCGCCCTCCCCAGGCTCCAGGGGTTTTCTTGGAGCCTGGGGAGGGCAAAAACAGCCTCCCCAACTCCCTGGAGGCCCTCAGGAGGCTGGAAATGGCCCGTTTCCCAACTTCCGGTGGGCCCGGAAGGCCCAAAAATCAGCTGACCGGTGCGCGCATGCACGCTGGAGCTGAGCTAGAGCAACGCTTGTGTGCCCACAGAATATGGCCCCATGTGCCACCTGTGGCACTCGTGCCATAGGTTCGCCATCACTGACATAAGATGACGTAGTGACCCATGGTTTTGCTGATCGTGGTTTGACATTGACACCGATCCCGCAAGCCACTTTGGGCCCAGCTGCTGCGAATGGGCAAATAAACGGATGGAAATGGAGGTAAGTCCTCATTTAGCGGCCACAACTGGGACCTGCGACCTGGTTGTTAAGCAAAGCAGTCGTTAAAGGAAACCGCAGCTGTAAATTATGATCGTACAGACCTGCAAAGCGGTGGTGGTTTCAAATTTTTTTAATACCAGTTCTATGGGTGTGGCTTGGTGGGGTGGCGTGGCTTGGTGGGCGTGGCAGGGAAGGATACTGTAAAAATCTCCATTCCCTCCCACTCCAGGGGAAGGATACTGCAAAATCCCCATTTCCTCCCGATCAGGAGGCAGAGAATAGATGGGGCCGGGGCCAGTCAGAATTTTTACTACCGGTTCTCCGAACTACTCAAAATTTCCGCTACCGGTTCTGCAGAACTGGTCAGAACCTGCTGAAACCCCACCTCCGCTGCAAAAGTCATCAAACTGCAAGGACGGCCCGTAAACCTTTCTCACCTGTGTCGTTAACTGCAAACGGTCCCTAAACGAGGCAGTTGCTGAACGAGGACTACCGCCCGTAGTAAATTCTACCCCGGTATTTCCCGCCCCTCCGGGTGGAAAAAAATAAAAGAGAACTTCCCCCAAATGAAACACTTTGCATCTGTTTTGATAAAAAAGGAACCCATGGAAAAAAAATCTTTCCCATCCATCCTTGGGGGTAACCGGTCGGGATGACCTCTGACCTCACTTTATGATTTATTTTCTTGGGGCCAAGAGCGGGTCAAACTTGAAACGGGGGCGAGATGAGATGAAAGCAGAGAGCGGCCCTTCAGAAGAACTTCTGCACACACCTCCACTCAGCACAGCTCTGGTTTTTTAAAATGCACCCCGCGTTGTCCTAGAATGAAATTTCATTCTGGTTTCTTTCCCCCTCCTCCATTTTATTACATGGGAAAAGGGCTGTGGGAGAAAGTGGAGGAGGGGGAGGGGGCAGCTGTCAGTAAAACTGTCTCTGCAAATTTATTTGCCTAAGCCAAGGTTTTATTACAAAGAAAATACACACTCTCCGGGAAAAAAAAAATACATACAAGGAAAAACACACACACACACACACACAGAGAAGGAATTATCTGGGTTGTAAATTACACACACTTTGGAGTGGAACACAACACTGCAAGTTTTCAAGGACACAATTGATCGTTCAGGGATCCCACTGTTGATTTTGGGGCGGCTATTATTGTCAGGTTTCGATGTCGTCTCAATTAAAATAAATTGCATTTCCAAACAAATAGTCTTTGATGAAATCTTTCATTTATTTAGCACGACAATCTGTCCCCGATTATGGCGTAGCCAACACTGACTTCCTGACCCCAAACCTTCCCTTTCCGTTCCCCAATTCTCTGCGTCTCATTGGCCATCTTACAAATCACTCTCCACATATCTACTACTTCAGCTCCCAGGAATGTCCCCCCTCCCATCTCATCTCCTAGGGGATATTATCTTCAGGGAAAATAAGTAGGTGAAAAGTCACGCATCCTCTTGCCAGCTGCCCCCTCTTCTCCTTCTTATGTCAGCACTAGAGTAAATGCAGGTTGAAGTGCTGACAATTATTATTATTATTATTATTATTATTATTATTATTATACTGTATTCAATAAACATGAAACTCAGCCAACTGAACATTCAAAAATGCATCACAAATACCATTGATTGGTGTTAATGGTTGATATGAGTTGCTGCCAGCATCCTAGGTATCAACCAAGTAAGTACCTTCTTAATAATTATATTATTAATAATTAATAATTATTATTATCTCTTTTATTCATGAAACATGAAACTCAGTCAACTGAACATTGAAAAATGCGTCACAAATACCACTGACTGGTGTTAATGGTTGATATGGGTTTCAGCGTCCTAAGTATCAACCAAGTAGCTTCTTAATAATTATATTCTTAATAATTCTTAATAATTATTATTATTATCTCTTTTATTCATGAAACATGAAACTCAGTCAACTGAACATTGAAAAATGCGTCACAAATACCACTGACTGGTGTTAACGGTTGATATGGGTTGCTGAGAGCGTCCTAGGTATCAACCAAGTACCTTCCTAATAATTATATTATTATTAATTATTAATTATTATTATTATCTCTTTTATTCATGAAACATGAAACTCAGTCAACTGAACATTGAAAAATGTGTCACAAATACCACTGACTGGTGTTAATGGTTGATATGGGTTGCTGAGAGCGTCCTAGGTATCAACCAAGTACCTTCCTAATAATTATATTATTATTAATTATTAATTATTATTATTATCTCTTTTATTCATGAAACATGAAACTCAGTCAACTGAGCATTGAAAAATGCGTCACAAATACCACTGACTGGTGTTAACGGTTGATATGGGTTGCTGAGAGCGTCCTAGGTATCAACCAAGTACCTTCCTAATAATTATATTATTATTAATTATTAATTATTATTATTATCTCTTTTATTCATGAAACATGAAACTCAGTCAACTGAGCATTTAAAAATGCATCACAAATACCACTAACTGGTGCTAATGGTTGATACGGGTTGCTGCCAGCGTCCTAGGTATCAATCAAGTACCTTCTTAAGATGTACCAGGTTCCGAGTAGCGCAGTTTTTTGCAGTTCCGCTGGTGTGATTGCAGGAAGCTGCAATTTGTTGATGTATCTTATAAAATTCTTGTACGTGGTACCAAGCGCCCCGATGACAATGGGTATCACTGTTACTGTTATTATTTCTTTAGCCTTGGCAGAGAAAATACCTAAATCCCTTCCTCCATATGTGACCGCCCCTGTACTAGAAATTACATAGAGGACAGGAAGATCTGACTAGCTCCTAGGACTGATATTAGGGCTATAATCCTAATAGTACTGTTATTTAATGCTTGGCTTCCCTCCAAGTTTTATTTAATTTATATATATTTGGTTCACTAAATATTCATTCTGCGCTTATAAAACAGGAATCCACGTATTGATAAATTCATCCACTTGTTAGTTTTGCCCATGCTATTAAGCTGGACATAAGAAGTGTTACAAATGACAGAATAACACAGTTGGAAGGGATCTTGGAGGCCTTCTAGTCCAACCCCATATACCCATTTTGGAGAAGCCAATCTCCCTGATTTAGAGAAGGTTCTCGTGGAAGAATCCATAACTTTTAAACAGCTGGCTGAGGAGGGATGGACAACTGGTGTGAAATCCGCCAGCGCTGTCCGAAGACGTCTCTGTGGTCATGTGGCCGGCATGACTCAATGCCAAAGGTGCACAGAACGCTGTCACCTTTCCACCAAAGATGGTCCCTATTTTTCCACTTGCATTTTTTACCTGCTTTCGAACTGCTAGGTTGGCAGAAGCTGGGACAAGTAACAGGAGCTCACCCCATTACGCAGCACTAGGGATTCGAACCACTGAACTGCCGACCTTTCGATTGACAAGCTCAGCGTCTTAGCCACTGAGCCACCACGTCCCTCTCAGTGTAGCCTAGTGGATAAAATACTGCAATACAACTGGATTCTAGAATTTTCTTTGGGCCAGATCTCTCTCAGATCTAACTTGAGATGTTGAAGAACATCTACCTACTGACCTGCACTGGGCCAACACGGCAAATGAAGGTCCATAACACAATCAGTGAAGACATTTTCATCCTAGGTGGGTCAACACCACGGGTGAAATCCAGCAGGTTCTGACAGGTTCTGGAGAACCGGTAGCGGAGATTTTGAATAGATCGGAGAACCGGCAAATACCACCTCTGGCTGGCCCCAGAGTGAGATGAGAATGGAGATTTTGCAATATTCTTCCCCCAGGAGTGGGGGAGGGAATGGGGATTTTGCAGTATTCTTCCCCCAGGAGTGGGGAGGGAATGGAGATTTTGCAGTATCCTTCCCCTAGGAGTGGGGAGGAGAATGGGGATTTTGCAATAGCCTTCCCCCAGGAGTGGGGAGGGAATGGAGATTTTGCAGTATCCTTCCCCCAGGAGTGGGGAGGGAATGGGGATTTTGCAATATCCTTCCCCCAGGAGTGGGGAGGGAATGGGGATTTTGCAGTATCCTTTCCTGGGTGGGGTGGGAATGGAGATTTTGAAGTATCCTTCCCCCATTAGCTGGAAGACGCCAGATGTTAGCTAAAGCTCTTCTGGAGTATATAAATTAAGATGCATCAAAGTGTCTGACCTGGTTGAGGTAAACGGAAATCAATTCCACCTCCAACTTTGCTACTCCCGACAACTCGAGCAATTTAGGTCGACCTGCGACAAGATACGGGCTTCTGGGTTTGATCCCCTTCTGCTTTTCGATGCTTCCAAGTCACAGTCGGAGAAACAAATTGCAACGAGGCCTCTAGAAACATCTTAGCCCAGCTGGAGGACGAGAGGGCGATTTCCACCCAGCTGGCACAAACCAAACAGATCAAAACTCCGTTCCCCCAGCAGCTTCCCAGGGGTTTCTCCTCCACCACCTCCCCCCCTCCTCTCAATGTTCCCCAAAACCACTTACAGACTGAAGATGGCTATAATAAACTTGATATCCCACTTAACGGTCCAATTCTTCCACCCGCCGCTAAAAACAGCCAATAAATGAAAGAAAACGGCTCTGGCCGGTTTGCTTCAAACAGTTTAACCTGTTCAAGGAAGATCTCTTTAGGAAGTTTGGCAAGATTGATGAAAGTCATCTAGAAATGGGACAGATTACGGGTAGGTGATTTATTTATTGGAGTTCTACGCCCTCAAATCGATGAAGCCCCCTTGACAGCTTGCATAAATCAATCATCAGAACATCCGCCGGCAGAAAAAAAAAAAAAGAGAGATACAAGAGATACAACTTCCACATTGCAGAAGCGCAGATAATAAAATGCACACGGGAGGCACGTTAACAATAAAATGTCCACGTCTGGGCTTCGACCTCAGTGGGATGAAGCCAGCGTGAGAGATGAGCCAAAGAAGAGGTCAAACTGATTGATAAAGTTGTCAAGGCCTCTTTAGTTTAACCGCAGAATGCAAAGTTCATAACCGTTATGGATTCTCTAGGTTCATAGAAAATGAAGAATGATCTTTTGCTCCGTTTCAAGGCAGGATATGTCTACAGGCCATTAGCTAGGGATGATTTACAGATTTCCAGAGTTGGAAGGGAACCTTGTAGGTCATCTAGTCCAACCCTCCGTCCAAGCAGGAGATCCCATGTTAGGAAATGAGTATTACCTACCTTATTGGCTTGGCAATATATAAGCCATCAATATAGCTTTAAGATTGCTGTATTGCATCATACTGTGTCCTGATTGGTTAGCTCTGTAGCCAATCTCCTTAAGAGGGAGCTAGAAACATGGTTTGTTTCTCTTTGCTGTTCTTGCTCTCTGATATCTCTGTTTGCTACTGCTTGCAAATCCAGAAGAACTGTTTATTGTGAATGACTACGACGACTGGTAAGAAGACTTTGTTATTGGATTATCCCTGGACTGTCGTTTTGCTATCTCCTGCTTTATATGTGTATGACTTGTACTGTTTTTTGGACTGTGCCTTACTATTTCATGAAAGTAAACACAAGTCAGTGCATCTGTGCATTGACTGTGTTTATTCGTATCTACTCTCAATCGCTTTCATGTGCACACTCTTGCTATTCAAGGGTTACTCTGCGAATTCCTTAACACCCTACACCAGGAAGGGAGAAGGGAGAAGGGGGGGGGGAGTAGATCGCCAGGCTCCAGTCAAAACAAAATACTTTCTTGTGGGAACCAAGGTCATTGAAACAGGTGGCCGTTGAAAGTGGAGAAGAGCATGCCTTCCATCTTCATTGGACAATGTGACTGGTGACACTTGGGGGGGGGGGGAGTTTGATTCTTTTAATTAGGTGAAAACCGCAGGAACTGTCAGAGTTGGCTTTCACCGGCTATGCCTTAGGGCCAGGGTACTTACGAGACCGCCTGCTGCTACCGATAACCTCCCACCGGCCAATACGCTCTCACAGAGAGGGCCTTCTCAGGGTGCCGTCAGGCTGCCCCTAGGGGGAGCGCCTTCTCTGTGGGGGCACCCGCCCTGTGGAATGAGCTACCTCCTGGAATACGACTGATCCCGGACCTCCGGACCTTCCGTAAGGCCCTGAAGACTTATTTATTCCAGCAAGCCGGCCTAGCCTAAAGGGTTTTTAATGGGATTTTTTAAATTTTATAGACTTGGGATTTTAAATTGGGAGGCCGATTGATTTAATCTCTTTTAATTATCTTAACTTTTGTATTGTATATATTTTAATTTTGGCTGTTCACCGCCCTGAGTCCCTTTTGGGAGAAGGGTGGTATACAAATTAAATTAATAAATTAATTAATTAATAAAATGCCGATATGATGTATCCGATAAACATATCCCTTGAGGAATCTACCTACCTCGGAGTTATGCTTTCAATGGGTGCATTACTTGGAACGCTGACACTTTTTCCTTCCTTCCTTCCTTCCTTCCCTCCTTCCTTCCTTCCTTTCATTCCTTCCTTCCTTCCTTCTTTCTTTCCTTCCTTTTCCTCCTTCCTTCCTTCTTTCCTCCTTCCTTCCTTCCTTCCTTCCTTCCTTCCTTCCTCAACTCTGAAGCATACCTGGCTGAAGCCATCTTGTGCTGCCTCATAGTTGTCACGAAGCCAGAAAAGGAGAAGGGAGGTGAAGTAGAAAGCCAGGCTCCAGTCAAAACAAAATGTTTGTTTTCTTTCTTTCTTTCTTTCTTTCTTTCTTTCTTTCTTTCTTTCTTTCTTTCTTTTCTTTCTTTCTTTCTTTCTTTCTTTTTCTTCTTTCTTTCTTTCTTTCTTCTCTATTATCTATCTATCTATCTATCTATCTATCTATCTATCTCTTTCTTTCTTCTTTCCTTATTCTCTTTCTTTCTTTTTCTTTTTCTCTTTCTTTTTTCTCTTTCTTTCTTTCTTTTTCTTTCTTTCTTCTTCTTCTTTCTTCCTTATCTATCTATCTATCTATCTATCTATCTATCTATCTATCTATCTATCTATCTATCTATCTTCTTTCCTTATCTCTCTCTCTCTTTCTTTCTCTTTCTTTCTTTTTCCTTTTTTCCTTCCCTTTCCTTCCTTTTTTCCTCTCTCCCTTTTAACCAGCCGTGCTTCATCTGATACTTTCTCCACATTCAACAAGTTATTTGGGCCTCTGTCCTTGTCCTTTGATTCTGTCAGACACCCACCGCGAAGAGCTGACAGGGAAGTGACAACAGTCTATACATAAACCATCCCATCTCTCTCTTTTTTTAAAAAACAAAAAAAACAACCCATTCACTCAGCATCATGATTTTCACCACCACCAGCACCAGAATGCCAAGTGGATTTGCTAGGATCTACGCGCTCTCTCTCTCTCCCCCAAGGCGTCATCATGGACATCCGGATTAAGCGTTTTAGAGAGACACACACAAACACAAACGTTGCTCTGAAAGACACAAGAGTGGCTGAGGTGATCATCCTTCTCCTGTCTCTATCTTAAACCAATCCAAACATTATTTGGAGAAGACTGACAAGAACCCATCCCCGAACACCGACTGGCAGTCAAGGAGACATGACGAAAAGGCTTTAATTTCACAACATATAGACCAGTGATGGCTACACTTTTTCTCGTCGTGTGAGGATAGGACGCGTGTGCTGGCACCCATAATGCAATGCGTGGCCCCCTATGCATGCACGCATGCCTCCCACGCCCCACACGCATGCCACTCTCCATGCTCCCTGTTTTGGGCCTAGCAGGCCTCCCTGCAGCCTCCTGGGCCAAAACCCAGGCTGTGGGGTGGGGCCACACCGCTCCACCCCCGCTCCTGCAAATGCGACCCCCGCCCTCCTCCGCATCCCCCCCATGCATGCTCACATTGCCTGTATCCTCACGATTTATATTGATATTGATTGTTTCCTGATTACTTATTTGTACCCTATGACTATCATTAAGAGTTATACCTTATGATCCTTGACAAAGGTATCTTTTCTTTTTGTGAACACTGAGAGCGTATGCACCAAAGACAAATTCCTTGTGGGTCCAATCACACTTGGCCAATAAAGAATTCTATTCTGTTCTATTCTATTCTATTCTATTCTATTCTATTCTATTCTATTCTATTCTATTCTATCCTATCCTATCCTATCCTATCCTATCCTATCCTATCCTTATTTCTATTCTATTCTATCCTATCCTATCCTATCCTATCCTATCCTATCCTATTCTATTCCCTATTCTATTCTAGTGTATTCTATTCTACTCTACCCTACCCCTTATTTTATTCTATTCTACTTACTCTACCTACCTACCTATCCTTATTCTATTCTATTCTATTCTATTCTATTCTATTCTATTCTATTCTATTCTATTCTATTCTATTCTATTCTATTCTACTCTACTCTACTCTATCCTATCCCCTATTCTATTCTACTCTACTCTACCCTACCCTATCCCTTATTCTATCCCTTATTCTATTTCCTTATTCTATTCCTATCCTATCTATCCTATCCTATCTATCTATCCTATCCTATCCCCTATTCTATTCTATTCTATTCTATTCTATTTATTCTATTTTATTCTATTCTACTCTACTCTATCCTATCCCCTATCCTATTCTATTCTATCCTATTCTATTCTATTCTATTCTATCCTATCCTACCCTACCCTACCCTACCCTACCCTACCCTACCCTACCCCTTATTCTATTACTTATTCTATTCTATTCTATTCTATTCTATTCTATTCTATTCTATTCTATTCTATTCTATTCTATTCCATCCGTTCACTTGACAAGCCCGCTTCCCCAGATGAATTGGCGAGGCGCGTTCCCTTACACATCGGAGCCAGCGCGCCTTTAGGCTGTTGCCATGGAAAACGCAGACTGAAAAGTGGAGAAGGACCAAAGCTCCCTTCCCTCTTCTACTACCACCTCCCTGCTGGCACTGGCAAATAGACTGACGCTGGGCCCCGAGAATAAACACAACATCCAATTTGCCTGACCAGGAGCCAGCTGTTCCCATTCTGTGGTAGAAATAATTAAGAATACGTTCAGCTCCTTCCGATCCGCGGGCTTCGCCTGCAAGAGACGGTTGGGTAGCGTCTCGAAGACCTACACCGTGTCACGCTGCCACGGCGCATAATCACATCTCTATCTATAAATATCTTTCTACTTATTGATCTACAGTCTGACAGCGGAGAAACAAAGCCAGCACGTAAGGAGAGAAGACAGCACTGCCTGGTCTTAAATTTAGGAGAAAGATTGCAAAGGTAGAAACAGATTCTCGAGGAGGAAAAGATGGAAGCTTTTCCGAGGCTGATAAAATGATGCATACCTCTCCTCCACTGTATTCCTTGCTGGTCTCACATTCATTGTATGAACTTTATAAGGGATCTCCAGGGTCCTTTTGTGATCTCAGAATTACAGAATAACAGAGTTGGAAGGGACTTGGATACAGGAGTTCCTTGCAGTTCCTTCCAAATCAAATCCTATCCAATTCAGGTCCCCAACTCTAATGGACATCAATAGCAGAAAGAATGATTGGAGGGCTGGAGGCTAAAACATGTGAAAAACGGTTACAAGAATTGGGTATGTCTAGTCTAATCAAAAGAAGGAATAGGGGAGACATGATAGCGGCGTGCCAGTATTTAGAATGGAATAACAGAGTTGGAAGGGACCTTGGAGGTCTTCTAGTCCAACCCCCTGCTTAGGCAGGAAACCCTACACCACTTCAGACAAAGGGTTATCCAACATCTTAAAAACTTCCAGTGTTGGAGCATTCACAACTTCTGGTGGCAAGATGAATTGTTCTCACTGTCAGGAAATTTTTCCTTAGTTCTAAGTTGCTTCTCTCCTTGATTAGTTTCCACCCGTTGCTTCTTGTCCTGCCCTCAGGGGCTTTGGAGAATAGCTTGACTCCCTCTTCTTTGGGGCAGCCCCTGAGATATTGGGACACTGCTATCTTCTCTCCCCTAGTCCACCTCTTCATTAAAGTAGACATACCGAGTTCCTGCAACCGTTCTTCCTATGTTTTAGCCTCCAGTCCCCTAATAATCTTTGTTGGTCTTCTCTGCACTCTTTCTAGAGTCTCCATACGTTTTTTACATTGTGGCGATCAAAACTGGATGCAGGATTCCAAGTGTGGCCTTATAAAGTGGTATTAACACTTCATGTGATCTTGATTCTATCCCTCTGTTGATGCAGCCTAGAACTGTGTTGGCTTTTTTGGCAGCTGCTGCACACGGCTGGCTCCTATTTAAATGGTTGTCCACTAGGACTCCAAGATCCCTCTCACAGTGACTACTATTGAGCGAGGTGCCACATATACTGTACCTGTGCATTTTGGTTTTCTTGCCTAAATGTAGAACCTTACTTTTTTCACTGTTGAATTTCATTTTGTTAGATAGCACCCAATGTTCAAGTCTGTCAAGATCCTTCTGTATCTTAAGCCTACCTCCTGGATGCACGGCTGTCTTTAGAAGAGTATATGACGGCCGTGGCCAGGGGGGCTTTTTATCAGGTTTGCCTGATACGCCAGTTGCGTCCCTTTCTAGATTGGGACTCCCTACACACGGTCACTCAGGCACTTGTCACCTTCTGCCTGGACTACTGCAATGCTCAGGGTGCACCCATGGGGCTCCCCCTGGGGTGCACCCGGAGGCTCCAGCTGGTCCAGAACGCGGCCACGCGTGGGGATTATGGGAGCGATGGGGCGCTCCCATGTGACACCTCTCCTGCGTGAGCTGCACTGGCTCCCGGTGGTCTTCCGGGTGCGCTTCAAGTTGTTGGTGACCACCTTTAAAGCGCTCCATGGTTTAGGACCTGGGTATTTACGAGACCGCCTTCTTCCACCAATAGCCTCCCACCGGCCAGTACGCTCACACAGAGAGGGCCTCCTCAGGGTGCCGTCCGCCAGACAATGTCGGCTGGCGACCCCCAGGGGGAGAGCCTTCTCTGTGACGGCGCCCACCCTCTGGAACAACCTCCCCCCAGATTACGTACAATACCAGACCTCCGGACTTTTCGTTGGGCCCTGAAAACTTATTTATTTCACCTAGCCGGGCTGGCTTGATCCCACTGTTTTTTGGTTAAATTTAATTGATTTTAATTGGGTTGTTTTAAATTGCGGCCAAAATATTTAATTATTTTTTAAACTGTTTTTAAATTTTGTATGTTCTGTTTTATTCTGGCTGTTCACCGCCCTGAGTCCTGCTGGAGAAGGGCGGTATACAAATTAAAACAAATAAAATAAATAAATAAATAAATAAATAAATAAATGTATAACCGATTTACAAAACCTTAATAAGGCCAGAGACCTGGAATACTGCATCCAATTTGGGTCACTACGTTACAAAAAAGGATGTTGAGGCTTTGGGAAAAGTGCAAAGAAGAGCAACTAAGATGATTAAGGGCCTGGAGGCTAAAACATATTGCAGGATTTGGGTACTAGAGAAAAGAAGGACTGGGTGTGTGTGTGTGTGTGTGTGTGATAGCAATATGTTCCAATATTTAAGAGGCTGCCACAAAGAGGAGGAGGTCAATTTATTTTCCAAAGCATCAGAGGGAGAGACAAGAAACAATGAATGGAAACTAATCAAGGAGAGAAGCAACCTGGAATTGAGGAGAAACTTCCTAACATTGAGAACAATTAACCAGTGGATCATTCCGAGGGATGCCCTAATTAAATCATGAGTCTTGAGCCAAGCTTTAAAAGAAATCCAGTAATTTATTAGGAGCTTCATGTCGGCATGTTCCCAAGTGAAGCCAGCTCTGACCCTACATAATTTATGCTCCAATTATGACCCTGTTTTTCCCCCTCCCCCCAGGGTGTATCATCAATCACATTTGCCAACGGAGCAATTTTGGGGGTTGTAGAGATCACTTCCCTCGGCTGCTGTAGGTAACCCTGGGATATAGCCTTGAGAGGGATAAGCATGGAATGTGCATCTGTCTTTGGCTGCTGTGCCGTTTCATCGGTTTCCCCCTTGGCCTATGGCAACTCATGAGCAGGCTAGGGATGCTTTGCGAGTTGACAATAGTCACTTGTCTCAAATGGTATAGGGTCCCCTTGCTTGAGCAGGGGGTTGGGCTAGAAGACCTCCAAGGTCCCTCCCAAGTCTGTTATTCTGTTAAAAAGTCAGAAGACCCACCACTGGGTCTTCTTGGCCAATTGTGGGCCAGACAAACCAGACTCACCCGATATCAGATGATTTTTCCCCCCTTCGAGATCTATTCCAATCAATGGATTGTATCATCTCCAGCCAAAGTGGCGATGACCACACAATTCATTTCAAGCAGGACCATCCTGTTGTGGTCCGCCAGCAGCCTGCAGAGCTGGCAGCGGAGTCGGACAGTGAGGAGGCTGGGGAGGACAATGGGCTGGTCCTGGAGTCGGGGGAAGGCCCGGACGAGGGCTCTGCGTCGGAGGCAGAGATGGGGCCAGGGCCATCTGGGAGCGATGCGCGGACTCCGGAGCCTCCAGAGGCAGACAGCAGAGAGGCAGAGGAACAGGAGAAGCCAGCATCTCTTGAACTTTGTGGGTTTTTTGCCAAGAAAAGCCTTTGGCCAGTTGCCAAAGTCATCAAAGGTTGGTGATAAGGCCCAACGGACCGGTTATGAAGAATTTTGTTTTGGACTAAAGCTGAGAATGAATTAATTCTCAGCCGTTTTAATAAAAATAAGTTTGTTGAGGACTGAATTGTGTTTGGTAATCATTACTTGGGCCTTGGTCACAACACATCCCTTCTTTCTCCTTCTTCTCTGTAGCCTCTGGACTTTCCCCACAAGTCTCTGAGCAGGGTTTTAATGTCTCATTTTCTTAATGGGCAATAGCAGTCTGGTGCCCTGCAGGAATTCCAGCTTGTCAGAGTTGATCAGGACATATCCAAGAGTGAGGCAGCATCTGTAATTCATCAACCCTGTGCATCTCGCCTGATGTTTTCCGCTCACCGGAGCAAAGCTGTTTCCTTCACATGCAGGTTGACAACTGCCGTAGCAAGAAGGAACATCACTGCCGTCAGGGACGGCGGCTAATTAGCTGACGAGATCTCCCTGCACCCTGCTTTACATAAATATCCAACCAAGAGATACTGTATTCAACACCTCTTCTTCCCCTTCAAGTTGTGTGACTCCTACCAGGAGTCGACCATCCAAAAAGCGGTTACGATTATGACTTCTGCTTGTTTGAAAGACGAGAAGGATGCTGAGGTTTCATCCCAAGCAGGATGGTTGCCAGACCTGAAGAAGCTGCGCCAAGAAACACCAAAATTAATTGAGGTGCTGGAGGAGGAGTTGTTGTGGTCCGCCAGCAGACTGCAGAGCTGGCAGCGGAGTCGGACAGTGAGGAGGCTGGGGAGGAAGATGGGCCAGTCCTGGAGTCTGGGGAAGGCCCGGATGAGGGCTCTGCGTCGGAGGCAGAGACGGGGCCAGGGCCATCTGGGAGTGATGCACAGACTCCAGAGCCCCCAGAGTCGGACAGTAGAGAGGCAGAGGAATAGGGGGAGCCTGTTCCGAGTACACGCATGGGCAGAGCTGCCAGAAGGCAAGAGCAGCTAAAGCAAAAGGGACAACTCGGGAGTAAGGCCAGGAGATGATTGGCCCCTCCCATAAGGCTTAAAAGAGAAACAAAGGCACTTGGGGCCTTTTGCAGGAAAGCAACGTTGCTAACTCTGTTTCCACTTGGCATCTCTTGTTTGTTTCTGAACTTTGTGGGGCTTTGCCAAGTAAGGCCTTTGGCAGGGTGTCAAAGAAGATAAAGGTTGGTGACTATCCCGAAGGACTTCTTCCGAAGGACTTTTGTTGCAACTAATTGGGACTCAGTTGGGAACGAACGTAATTCTCAGCTGTTACAATAAAATAGGTTTATTTGGGACTAATTGTGTCTTGTAATGACTCAGTAAGCCTAGGTCATAACAATAGTTGGGAAAGGTTTTAGAGACAGAGACTGATAAAATTATAGGCAGTTATCCAACTGGAACAGTAACGATCATGGAAGCTGAATGGTGGACAAAGGGACAAGAGGGAAGAAGGAGAGATAAGATGATCTGCCTAATGACCGGCTGGGTGGGCATGGGTAAGTGGTCATGTGACTGGGTGGGCGTAGCCAACTCAATGTCACTCCCATCGAGGGATGCCTTGCTGGCCTCTACTTGCCCCTCCCCTCCCAACCACTCCTCGCCTGCCCGCCTGGGCTCCTTAGGGCCCCAACAGGAAGCAGTTGTTGGAGCTAAGCAGCCACCACGAGAAAGAGTTAGCAAAACAACTCAGCTCAAATTGGATCTGACCCGAGGAGGAGGCTCAGCAGAAGCACCTCACTGAGGACTAGGAGCATAGGCTTCCCAAGCAGAGGGGAGACCTGTGGGAGTGCAAAGCCAGGTACCGGCGTCTGGAGGCTCAGTGGGCTGAGATGGTCAGCCAGTTCCAGCCCATAATGCAATCCCACTGGAACCAGGCCCTCCGGCTCTTCGCCACCAGCAGCACTTCCCTCAGCCTTCGCCCAAAGCCCCACACCAGGAGGCTGAAGCAGACCCCAAGTCGGAATTTCTGCCCCCCTCTGACCCACACAAAAAGACCCCGAAGGGGGAGACTCTCTGCAGCAACACAAACTTATCATTGAGTGTATCCAGCCCAGGGGCCGTAGTTTGTGGACCCCTGATTTAGTGCAATATAAAAAATGCAAATAATTTTTCTGCGGACCATAAAAATTTTCTCGCGGACCACCAGTGGTCCACGGACCACCAGTTGATGACCTCTGTTCTAGTCCATGCTCAAGATTGCTTAAAGGCAGAAGACAGGAGAGCTAAACCTTAATCCCTATTCGGCTTTTTGTAGATTTTAGCATTGGATAGAAAACTGCCTTCCCCCCCACCCCCAATATCAAAGTTTGCCTTGATCTTGGGGAAAAAAAACATCTGGATTCAACAGAATTACAGAATTGGAAGGGACCTTGGAGGTCTTCTAGTCCAACCTCCTGTTCAAACAGGAAACGGACATCATTCTGGACACATGACTGTCCAGTCTCTTCTTAGATACCTCCAGTGATGAAGCACCCACAACTTCTGGAGGCAAGTTGTTCCACTGATTCGTTGTTTTAACCGCCAGGAAATTCCTCCTTAGTTTTAAGCTGGATCACTCCTTGATTAGTTTCCATCCATTGCTTCTTGTCCTGCCTTCTGGTGCTTTGGATTTAACCAGCATTGTGCGATATGGACAATACTGAACCAAATTCGCAGAGGCCATGATAGAAGTGCAAATGCCCTCCATAAGTGGGGCTAAATGCCATCACCAAATTGTGGGGCCGAAAAATAAAACTACCCAACTATCCAACACTGGAAGTTTTGAAGAAGAGGTTGGATAACCATTTGTCTGAAGTGGTGTAGGGTTTCCTGCCTAGGCAGGGGGTTGGTCTAGAAGACCTCCAAGGTCCCTTCCAACTCCTTAATTGTGTTGTGTTGTGTTGTGTTAATGACAGAGTTGTCAAAATAGAGCCTGCGACGGGGACTTTGCTGATTCCCAGGCGGCGACAAACGAAGCCAAATAATTATCTCTGTCATTTAAGACATATGCTTATAATATTTTTAGATTTTCATATTTCGTCTTTTTATCTCTCGCGTTTTTACTGAAATGTGATGTGAACGCGCCACACCAAGGTTTCCCAACCTAAGTCGGCAGCGTGAAGATGTGTGGACTTCAATACCCAGAATTCCCGTGCCACATGATAAATAAATAAAATGAGCTTAATGTAATATTATTTCATATTACTACGAATATAAAGGCAAGCTTCAATCCATCCATCAATCAGTCAAAATAGAACTGGAAGGGACACCTTGGAGGTCTTTTAGTTTAACCCAGGGGTCGGCAACCTTAAACACTCAAAGAGACACAAAGCTCATAACCGGAAGCACCCGTTCAATTTTGGAGCCGACCGGAAGTCCGGTTCCCCCATCATAGTCTCCTCCTAGCGTGGCATCCTTTTTCCTCTGCTGACCGGAAGTCCGATTCCCCCACCATAGAGTCTCCTCCTAGCGCGGCATCCTTTTTCCTCTGCTGACCGGAGGTCCGATTCCCCCACCATGGAGTTTCCTCCTAGCGCGGCATCCTTTTTCCTCTGTTGACCGGAAGTCCGATTCCCCCACCATAGAGTTTCCTCCTAGCGCGGCATCCTTTTTCCTCTACCTGTCCTAACCGAAAGCCCTATTAATTGTGGAGCCGACCAGCAACAGGGAACCGCAGCAGAGGGATGAAAGAGCCACACTTGGCTCCAGAGCTGCAGGTTGCTGACAACTGATCTAACTGCTTGTTCTAGCAGGAGATCCTATACCAGTGATGGTTAAACTTTTTGGTTTTTTGGCCCAAAGCGAATGCACGCGTGCGTGCCTGGACCTCCAAAATACAATGCAAACGCCCACTGCACATGCAAACGCCCACGCGCGTCCCCCACACATGTGCCCCGCTCACCCGCACATGGGCCCCAGCCTCCCTGTGCCCCGTTTTGGCTTCCAGGTTGGTGCAGGCTTTCCAGGCCCAAAACGGGGCATGGGGAGGGGGCACGTACGTGAACCCTCAAATTGCAATGCGAGCACCCCCGCATGCGCCCCTGTGCATGCACACATATGTCCCCCACCCCCTGAACATGCACCCCATCCTGGCGCATGCACAGCAGAGACCCAAAGACCAGCTGGCCGGCAGGAGGCGCGTCGCATGCACAGCAGAGCTGGGCTGGGGAGATGGCTGGCATGCCAGGCGACATGGCTCCACATGCCACTTCGGGCACGCGTGCCATAGGTTCGCCATCACGGTCCTATGCCATTTCAGATAAATGATGTCCAGCCTTTTCTTAAAATCCTCCAGTGATGGAGCACCCACAACGTCTGGTGGCAAGCTGTTCCACTGGTTAATTGTTCTAACTCTCAGAAAATTTCTCCTTAATTCCCGATTGCTTCTCTCCTTGATTAGTTTCCATCCATTGTTCGTTGTCTTGCCCTCAGGTGCTTTGGAGAATAAGCTGAAAAGAAGGATGTCCTGGTCTGGAGGGGAAAATCCGTAAGTTGCGTTCCCTAGAATTCTTTTATTTCATTCTCTCCCAAACCCTGAGCCCGTTCAGATTCAAACCATGGAAAATCTCTTAATTCTTGGTTTGTTATAAAGCAAGACTCCGCAGGGAATCTGAAATGCCAAGTTTAATTTGGAAATTGTGTGGGAGTGCGTTGAACAACTGCAAAAGACAGCAAGGTTTTTCCCAAGCTGGCCAATGCAGGATCATGGGGGGAAAAAAGAAGAGGGATTTAGTTGACGCTTTTGCTGATATTTGATACAGGAGTTCCTTGCAGTTCCTTCCAAATCAAATCCTATCCAATTCAGGTCCCCAACTCTAACCCATTGCTTCTTGTCCTGCCCTCAGGGGCTTTGGAGAATAGCTTGATTCCCTCTTCTTTGGGGCAGCCCCTGAGAGATTGGAACAGTGCTATCATGTCACCCCTAGTCCTCCTTTTCATTAATCTAGACATTACTAGACATAATGGTTCCAGTTCCTGCAACCATTATTCATATATTTTAGCCTCCAGTCCCCTAATCCTCTGTCTTGCTCTTCTCTGCACTCTTTCTAGAGTCTCCACATCTTTTTTACATCGTGGCGACCAAAACTGGATGCAGGATTCCACATGTGGCCACGTACAGCTTTGGACTAGAAGACCTCCAAGGTCCCTTCCATCAGGGGTGGGCTTCAAAATTTTTAGCAAGAGTTTCTCTGTCCTGGTTGCTGGGTGGGTATGGCCATGGTGGGCATGGCCTAGTCGGCCTCCTGCACCACAGCAGAGGGGGAGGCATTTTTGCCCTCCCCAGGCTCCGGAGGCTTTCTTTGAGCCTCCGGGAGGCGAAAATGGCCTCCCCAGGCTCCAGAGGCTGGAAATGGGCCCGTTTCCGGCCTTCCCGAACTTCCGATAGGCCTGTTTTTCGCCCTCCGAGTCTCCGCGCAGGGCCTGCACTTACTAGCATCCAAAACGGGCTGCGTGGGACTCCTGGGAGAGGAGGGGCAGAGTGGGCGGGGACAGCCGGGAGTGGGATTTGGGAGTTCTCCGAACTGCACAGAATCTTAGCTAGAGGTTCTCCCGAACCCCTGCGAACCCCTAGCAGCCTATCCCTGCCTTCCATCTGTATCCTTCTATGTTCTATTCCAGTGATGGCTAACCTTTTTGTCATCACGTGCCAGGAGTGGTGGGCTGGGGGAGGGGGGCGCCTATGTGCCAACACCCATAATTCTATCCGCCCCGCCCCTACGCATGCGCACACAATCCCCCCCCAGTTCCCCCGCTCCTGGCACATGATGGCCCGGTAGGTCCGTTTTTCTCTCTCACTTGTCTCCAGAGCCTTTCTAGGAGTCTGGGGAGGGCGAAAACAGCCTTCCCCACCCACCTGGAGGTCCTCCGGAGGCCAGAAATGGCCTGTTTGCCAACTTCCAGTGGGACTGGAAGGCCCGTTTTTTTGCTGTCCCCAGCCTCCAGAGCCTCTCTAGGAGTCTGGGGAGGGCGAAAACGGCCTCCCCCCCCCCAGAGGCCGAAAATGGCCCATTTGCCAACTTCCTAGAGAGGCTCTGGAGGCTGGGGACAGCAAAAAACGGGCTTTCCCCACCCCCCACGCCCCCTACAAGGCCCTCCGGAGACAGGAGACATCATGTTTCGGGCCGGAGCTGAACTCGCGTGCCCACTGATATGGCTACGTGTGCCACCTGTGGCACCCATGCCACCGGTTCGCCATCACAGTTCTATACCCAACTCCAAATCCTACAGGAAGATGACCTGGCTGGCTGACATTACAGTCCAGTGCATATTAATCACTCCAGTCTCTCTCTCTGGCGTTGCGAGGACATATGACACACAAGTCCTTTCCTTATCTAATCCTCTTTCTTTGCAAAAAAAAAAAAAAGGCCCTTAGAAAGGGATCGCAGGAGGCTTATAAACACAACCCACGCCTTCTGTCATAATATCTCGGCCAAAAAGCTCGCTTAAGGTTTTTCATGGCTCGGAAATCTGCAGAGCTGTCCTTGCTGGCCTCACCAACTTGCGCCAGCAGCCTTCCGCGAGCCAACAGCCCACTGCTTCAAAGCTACACATTTATTTTTTGCAATTAATTTCTTCTTTCTTCTCCGCCGTTCTGGAAACCATGGCCAGTTTGCTGCAAGGCCATCTCAGGCCACCTTCTGGACCCTGCTTGCCCTCCGACTCCAGCTAAGCTCTTTGTTTGTGGAGTAAAATCTCCGCTCGCAGCCAAGACGCCATCCACACGAAGCGTGACAGGCAAACAAAACAGGTACCCTTAAACGTCACCAAGGAAGCAAAACCGGGGTTGTTGTTTTTCCCTGCGTAACCCAAAGCCCAAACTCCGAAAGAACATAGATTTGTCAGACCGGCCTCAACTCTATCTTTTAAGTAAAAACGATCCTTAGCTCCATTTGTTGAGAAAGATACCGTTTCAAGCTGAATAGAGTTGGAAGGGACCCTGGAGGTCTTCTAGTCCAACCCCCTGCTCAAGCAAGGAGACCATTTCAGACAAGTGACCGTCCAGTCTCTTCTTAAAAACTGTCCAGTGTTGGAGCATTCACAACTTCTGGTGGCAAGTTGTTCCACTGATTAATTGTTCTCACTGTCAGGAAATTTCTCCTTAGTTCTAAGTTTCTTCTCTCCTTGATTAGTTTCCACCTTTTGCTTCTTGTCCTGCCCTTTCCAGGTGCTCTGGAAAATAAGATGACCCCCTCCTCATTTGCAGCCCCCGCAAATACTGGAACTCTGCTATCAAGTCATCCCAAGTCCTTTTCTCTAGACTGGCCAAACCCGCAAATCCTGCAACCGTTCTTCATATGTTTTAGTCTCCAGGACTTTGATCATCTCCGTTGCTCTTCTCTGCACTTTTTCCAAAGTCTGAACATCCTTTTTTGTAATGTGGTGACCAAAACTGGATGCGGTATTGCAGGTGTGCTCTTTGGCAGCACTGACTTACTGAGGGAAAACCCGGGCTTTTCAGATTCGAATTTTCCCAGATGTGCCAGTTTGCCTATTCTAGTAAAGACTAGAATGGCGCAGCAGACTAAAGTGCTGTGTCAACTTGCAAAGTTTTCAAGTTGCCATGAGCAGGAGGGAGGGAGAACTGATAGAGCTGATTGATTGCCCTAACTGAAGTGCATTCCATACATTCTTCCTGACCGCAATCAGAAGTAGAGTGTTGGATTTCACAGCCAGCCAAAGTGGTTAATTGGAGAATGTGATTTATGACATGGCCAGAGAGGAGGGGAGAGACAGGGTCATAGGCGAACGTAAATCTACGCGGGATTTCGGAAACTTCACATGCTGTTAAGTAGCACCAGCTGCCTGCAATTACTGCAAGTTCAAATCTCACCAGGCTCAAGGTTGACTCAGCCTTCCATCCTTTCTAAGGTAGGTAAAATGAGGACCCAGATTGTGGGGGCAATAAACTGACTTTGTATAAAATAGAACACCGCTTAGGGGGGGCCGAAAGCCCTATTAAGCAGGTCTATACAAAAGTATGAAGGCTATTGCTTAACGCATTGTAAGCCGCCCTGAGTCTCCGGAGAAGGGCGGCATATAAATCGAACCAATAAAAATAAATAAATAAAAATAAAATAAAAAGAGAAATTTGGAAAATGCTTGCTTCGGCGTCTTTACTTGGAGTTGGGGTTTTTCTGGAACGCTGACACTCTTACTAAGGCTTTCTAAAGCCGTACTACTACTAATACTTCATGTTATTTTGATTCTATGGCCTTGCAAAGCTAATTGCCAATTAGGTCTTTGGCAGTATGTCAGGGGAGATGAAGGTGGGTGTTTATCAGCCTTATCCCGAAGGACTGTGGCAGACTTCTGTTGGACTCTTTACAAACAATTTGGGATTCATCTGCGAATGAACAGATTCAGAATGAACAGGCTGTGAATGAGCAGAATTCACAGCCGTTGAAATAAAAAGAGGGTTTTTGGGACTCATTGTGGGCTTTTGTTGTATCCGGAAGCCTAGGTCAGAACAGGTTTTTCTTTTGAAGATGTTTCGCTTCTCCTCCAAGGAGCTTCTTCAGCTCTGACTGGATGGTGGGGAAGGGAAGGATTGATACTCCTTGCAGACACCTGGTCATTTGCGTTCTTTTTAGAGAGTTGCTGAGGCCACTTGTTGGTTTATCTGTATCCTCAGGGTTACCTGAGTGGAGCAAATGGGTGTGGAGCAGGGGTGAAATCCAAATTTTTTTACTACGGGTTCTGTGGGCGTGGCTTGGTGGGCATGGTTTGGTGGGTGTGGCAGGAGAAGGATACTGCAAAATCCCCATTCCCACCCCACTCCAGGGGGAAGGATATTGCAAAATCTCCATTCTACCCCACTCCAGGGGAAGGATACTGAAAAATCCCCATTCCCACCCCACTCCAGGGGGAAGGATATTGCAAAACCTCCACTCCTACCCCACTCTGGGGCCAGCCAGAGGTGGTATTTGCCGGTTCTCCGAACTGCTCAAAGTTTCCGCTACCAGTTCGCCAGAACCTGTCAGAACCTGCTGGATTTTACCCCTGGTGTAGAGCCTTCTTTAAACTGTTGAAAGGACTGTTTTGTGGACTGGGGATAGTGTGTGTATCTCCCCCCACTCTCTCTCTGTATATATATGTTTGTGTGTGTGTGTATATGTATGTGTATGTGTATGTATATGGATCAGAGGTGGGTTTCAGCAGGTTCTGAACAGTTCTGGAGAACCGGTAGCGGAAATTTTGAGTAGTTCGGTGAACTGGTAGTAAAAATTCTGACTGGCCCCACTCCCATCTATTCTCTGCCTCCGGAGTCCCAGCTGATCGGGAGGAAATGGGGATTTTGCAGTAATGGGGTGGGAATGGAGATTTTACAGTATCCTTCCCCTGCCACGCCCACCAAGCCACACCCACAGAACCGGTAGTAAAAAAATTTGAAACCCACCACTGATACGTATACATGCATATGTATATGGAGAGAGAGAGAGAGAGAATGAGAATGAATGAATTTATACTCTGCAAGGAGCATAAACCCTTCCCTTCCCCACCATCATCCAGTCAGAGCCGAAGAAGCTTCTTGGATGAGAAGCGAAACGTCTTCAAAAGAAAAACTCAGAAAGCCTCTTGAGAGAGAAAAAAAAAAAGAGCACCTTTGGGTGGGACAAATGTGACCTGGAGGACTTGAGAATCTTCATAGACCAGGGATGGGCAACTGTGGCCCTTTTACACCCTGTGGACTTCAACTCCCAGAATTCCTGAGACAGCCAAGCTGGCTCAGGAATTCTGGGAATTGAAGTCCACAGGTCATAAAGGGGCCATATTTGCCCACCCCTGCCATAGACCTTCAAAAATATACCTTCTCATAGGTATATTATGAGATTCTCGCTCCAATTTGGATGGCTCCGATTCTTTTGACCTTCAGAAAAACAGGCAAGCCAGCTATCCCAAGCCCCCTCTCCCGCTCCCCCCAAAAATCCCGGGGACAGAAAGCTGATGCAGCTGGCACAGGGTTGGCTGGTGACAAAATAAATAAATAAATAAATCCAAAATTTCATCAGAGCTTCAACCGGTGTTTAATTGTTGGAAGTGGCGTTTTCGTTGCCTTGTGCTCTTATTTTGTTTGCTGCTCAGAGTGCCTTCTGGTAGACGGGCAGTTCTGTCAGGTCGTTTAATAAATAATACATCCGTCCATAAATATGGATAACCCTTTTGGAAGGATAAGGCGAATCTGTGAGCTGGGAAAGGACTCTTTCCTCCCACCCCCAAACTCATATTTGAGAAAGACTCGGCTTAAAAGGCTCGCTTTTTAACAAGGGCGCAAGTGTTCGAAATTTTCTTTGAGTCAAAGGTGAGTCTTCCAGCTGATCTCAGCTGGACTGCGAAAAGCACTTCCTGATATTGATGGTTTTTTAGAAGGTGGTGGGGAGGAAAAAAAAGACGCTATGATGGGTAGGACCAGGGGTGGGCTGCTGGGGGTTCGCAGGGGTTCGGGAGAACCTCTAGCTAAGATTCTGTGCGGTTTGGAGAACCCCCAAATCCCACTCCTGGCTGGCCCCACCCACCCCTCCCCTCCCCTCCCAGGGGTCCCCACGCGGCCCATTTTGGATGCAGGTAAGTGCACGCTGTGCGCGGAGGCTCATGGAGGGCGAAAAACGGGCCTACCGGAAGTTCAGGAAGGCTGGAAACGGGCCTGTTTCCAGCCTCCAGAGGGCCTCTGGAGCCTGGGGAGGCCATTTTCGCCCTCCCGGAGGCTCAAAAAAAGCCTCCGGAGCCTGGGGAGGGCAAAAACAACCCCCCTGTAGTGCAGGACGCCACCTGGCCACGCCCACCCAGCAACCGGGCAGAGAACCGCTTGCTAAAATTTTTGAAGCCCCCCGCCTCCTGGATAGGACTGAGTTAAAGAAATCTTACCACCACGGTCTGCCACATCGTTCCAGGTTTGAGGGATCTTGACTACCAACTCCATCCGCGGCTCGTTGGGCCAAACCTTCTTTGCCTCATTGATTTAATTTGGAAAATCGCTCCGATTCGACAATTTGAATCAATTAGGAAAATCAATCCGACGTGATTCTGCAGCATTCCCGCGCTCCAAATTGATTTAGAGGTATCCGTTCGCATCCCATTCGATTTGTAAAGTTGATTAGATCTGAAGATTCAATTAAACCGCCTCTGAATCCCTTCTCCAAATTGAGTTTCTGCCCGGCTCTTAATACGATGGCCGGATTATTTTAATGGGAAACATCAATATGCCAAAATTTAAGGGTCTTAAAAAAAAAAAAAAAAGCTTTAGCTTAACCATCTCTCACACAAAACGTCCGTGAGGTTAAAGTAAGACCGGCGAACGATGTTTGAAATCAGCAGACAAGCTAAAGATTGGCATCGTGCCACGGAGTTTCAAGAAAGGAAGAGACCCTGCCTTGCTGCCGCTCGTCCTTGGCCAAGACCCTTCCCTGGTGCCAAGGCGTTTACAGAAGGCTCATGCCAATACGCTGGCATCTATCCTAGGTTTTCCAGACTCCCCGAAGGGCAGTAAGTATACAGTGACCTTGATGCCAGCGTGGAGATGGTGTCACTGGCACAATTACCGTGCCCCTCGTGGAGATCTAAAAACCAGTGGGGAGGAGTGCCAAAGTCCGATCGCAGAGAAGAGTGAACATTTTGGCAGGATTCCCCTGAATCTGTAGCTCTGGTGATCGATCATTAAGAAGTCCACTTTGCTGACAATGGAAGCATGAAAGGAGACCCTCTCTAGACTCCATAGAATAGAAGGGAAGGGAAGGGAAGGGAAGGAAAGGGAGTGGGGTGGGGTGGGGTGGGGTGGGGTGGAGTGGAGTGGAGTGGAGTGGAAGGGAAGGGAAGGGAAGGGAAGGGAAGGGAAGGGAAGGGAAGGGAAGGGAAGGGAAGAGAAGAGAAGAGAAGAGAAGAGAAGAGAAGATAATAATTAGAGTAGAATAGAATAGAATAGAATAGAATAGAATAGAATAGAATAGAATAGAATGGAATGGAATGGAATGGAATGGAATGGAGTGGAGTGGAGTGGAGTGGAGTGGAGTGGAGTGGAGTGGAGTGGAGTGGAAGGGAAGGGAAGGGAAGGGAAGGGAAGGGAAGGGAAGGGAAGGGAAGAGAAGAGAAGAGAAGAGAAGAGAAGAGAAGATAATAATTAGAGTAGAATAGAATAGAATAGAATAGAATAGAATAGAATAGAATAGAATAGAATGGAATGGAATGGAATGGAATGGAATGGAATGGAGTGGAGTGGAGTGGAGTGGAGTGGAGTGGAGTGGAGTGGAGTGGAGTGGAAGGGAAGGGAGTGGAAGGGAAGGGAAGGGAGTGGAGTGGAGTGGAGTGGAGTGGAGTGGAAGGGAAGGGAAGGGAAGGGAAGGGAAGGGAAGGGAAGAGAATAATTAGAATAGAATAGAATAGAATAGAATAGAATAGAATAGAATAGAATAGAATAGAAGAGTAGAGTGGAGTGGAGTGGAGTGGAGTGGAGTGGAGTGGAGTGGAAGGGAAGGGAAGGGAAGGGAAGGGGATAGGATAGGATAGGATAGGATAGGATAGGATAGGATAGGGTAGAATGGAATGGAATGGAATGGAATGGAATGGAATGGAATGGAAGAGAAGAGAAGAGAAGAGAAGAGAAGAGAAGAGAAGAGAAGAGAAGAGAAGAGAAGGGAAGGGAAGGGAAGGGAAGGGAAGGGAAGGGAAGGGAAGGGAAGGGAAGGGAAGGGAGTGGAGTGGAGTGGAGTGGAGTGGAGTGGAGTGGAGTGGAGTGGAAGGGAAGGGAAGGGAGTGGAGTGGAGTGGAGTGGAGTGGAAGGGAAGGGAAGGGAAGGGAAGGGAAGGGAAGGGAAGAGAATAATTAGAATAGAATAGAATAGAATAGAATAGAATAGAATAGAATAGAATAGAATAGAATAGAATAGAATAGAGGAGTGGAGTGGAGTGGAGTGGAGTGGAGTGGAGTGGAGTGGAGTGGAGTGGAAGGGAAGGGAAGGGAAGGGAAGGGGATAGGATAGGATAGGATAGGATAGGATAGGATAGGATAGGATAGGATAGGGTAGAATGGAATGGAATGGAATGGAATGGAATGGAATGGAAGAGAAGAGAAGAGAAGAGAAGAGAAGAGAAGAGAAGAGAAGAGAAGAGAAGAGAAGAGAAGGGAAGGGAAGGGAAGGGAAGGGAAGGGAAGGGAAGGGAGTGGAGTGGAGTGGAGTGGAGTGGAGTGGAGTGGAAGGGAAGGGAAGGGAGTGGAGTGGAGTGGAGTGGAGTGGAGTGGAAGGGAAGGGAAGGGAAGGGAAGGGAAGGGAAGGGAAGGGAAGGGAAGGGAAGAGAATAATTAGAATAGAATAGAATAGAATAGAATAGAATAGAATAGAATAGAATAGAATAGAATAGAATAGAATAGTAGAGTAGAGTGGAGTGGAGTGGAGTGGAGTGGAGTGGAGTGGAGTGGAGTGGAGTGGAAGGGAAGGGAAGGGGATAGGATAGGATAGGATAGGATAGGATAGGGTAGAATAGAATAGAATAGAATAGAATAGAATAGAAGAGAAGAGAAGAGAAGAGAAGAGAAGAGAAGAGAGAAGAGAAGAGAAGAGAAGAGAATGGAGTGGAGTGGAGTGGAGTGGAGTGGAGTGGAGTGGAGTGGAGTGGAGTGGAAGGGAAGGGAAGGGAAGGGAAGGGAAGGGAAGGGAAGGGAAGGGAAGAGAATAATTAGAATAGAATAGAATAGAATAGAATAGAATAGAATAGAATAGAATAGAATAGAATAGAATAGAATAGAATAGTAGAGTAGAGTGGAGTGGAGTGGAGTGGAGTGGAGTGGAGTGGAGTGGAGTGGAGTGGAGTGGAAGGGAAGGGAAGGGGATAGGATAGGATAGGATAGGATAGGATAGGATAGGGTAGAATAGGATAGAATAGAATAGAAGAGAAGAGAAGAGAAGAGAAGAGAAGAGAAGAGAAGAGAAGAGAAGAGAAGAGAAGAGAATAGAGTGGAGTGGAGTGGAGTGGAGTGGAGTGGAGTGGAGTGGAATGGAATGGAATGGAATGGAATAGAATAGAATGGAATGGAATAGAATAGAATGGAGTAGAATAGAGAATAGAATAGAATAGAATAGAATAGAATAGAATAGAATAGAATAGAATGGAGTGGAGTGGAGTGGAGTGGAGTGGAGTGGAGTGGAGTGGAGTGGAGTGGAAGGGAAGGGAAGGGAAGGGAAGGGGATAGGATAGGATAGGATAGGATAGGATAGGATAGGGTGGAATGGAATGGAATGGAATGGAATAGAATAGAATAGAATAGAATAGAATAGAATAGAATAGAATAGAATAGAATAGAATAGAATAGAATAGAATAGAATAGTCAGAAGGGACCTTGGAGGTCTTCTAGTCCAACCCTCTGCTTAGGACGTGGTTGCAATGGAGAGGATGCCCGAAGCTCCCTCCTGAGCCCCTAGAGATTGACTGCCCCGTGCTCTGATGGACCCCTTTCGTGGTGCGTCAAAACTCCTTTCTCTTAAGAAGTCCTTCGTTCTTCTCAGCCACCAGGTTTCATGGCGTCCTTCTGAATAAATCCCAGTGACGGCTTTTATGGGCCAGTGAGCTGTGCAGACTAGCAAACGGTCCAGATTATAAATGTCTTCTTAGGAGGAAGAAGGGATCCAAGACAGCTTCAACTCTCAACAGCGTTGAGGCTCAGGGACTCAAGGGTAGAGAGAAGTTGGCGGTTGGAAGCACTGCCTAAAGAGCTTCTTGGACCTAAACCATGCGACATCTTCCCACTCAAAAGTTCCATGGGGCACACAGAAGGGATACACAAAGTAAGTCTCTTCTCTTCTCACTCCCCTTCCCATTCTCCTTCTCTTCTCTCTCCCCCTCCCATTCTCTTTCTTTTTTCTCCTTCTCTCTCTTCTCCCCCTCCCATTCTCCTTCTCTTCTCTCTCCCCCTTCCATTCTCTTTCTTTTTTCTCCTTCTCTCTCTTCTCCCCCTCCCATTCTCCTTCTCTTCTCTCTCCCCTTCCATTCTCTTTCTTTTTTCTCCTTCTCTCTCTTCTCCCCTCCCATTCTCCTTCTCTTCTCCTTCTCCCATTCTCCTCTCTTCTCTTTTCTCCTCTCCTCTCTTCTCTTCTCTCCTTTCCATTCTCTTCTTCTCCTTCTCCTCCTCCTCCTCCTCCTCCTCCCATTCTCCTTTCTTTTCCTTCTCCCATTCGCCTTCTCTTCTCCTTCTCCTTTTCCCATTCTCCTCTCCTCTCTCCTCTCTTCTCCATTCTCTTCTTCTCCTTCTCCCATTCTCCTTCTCTTCTCCTTTTCCCATTCTCCTCTCTTCTCTCTTCTCCATTCTCTTCTTCTTCTCCTCTCCCCCTCCCATTCTCCTTCTCTTCTCCTTCTCCTTTTCCCATTCTCCTCTCTTCTCTCCTTTCCATTCTCTTCTTCTCCTCCTCCTCCTCCTCCTCCTCCTCCCATTCTCCTTTCTTTTCCTTCTCCCATTCTCCTTCTCTTCTCCTTCTCCTTTTCCCATTCTCCTCTCTTCTCCATTCTCTTCTTCTCCTTCTCCCATTCTCCTTCTCTTCTCCTTTCCCATACTCCTCTCTTCTCTCTTCTCCATTCTCTTCATCTTCTTCTCCGCCTCCCATTCTCCTTCTCTTCTCCTTCTCCTTTTCCCATTCTCCTCTCTTCTCTCCTTTCCATTCTCTTCTTCTCCTCCCCCTCCTCCCCCTCACATTCTCCTTTCTTCTCCTTCTCTTCTCTCCCTCCCATTCTCCTTCTTTCCCCCTCTCCTCTCCTCTTTTCTCCCTCCCATTCTCCTCCTCTCTTCTCTCCTCCTCTCCTCTTTTCACTTTGGGGGAAGAGAGATCCGATTGAAATTTTGAGCGCGCTCTCCCAAATCCCCTTGGAACGAACTGCCAGCTGGAGCTAAAGCCAATCTACAAACCAAATTCTGTTTGGTGAATCGTGGTTGCCCCTACCATGATGCTCTCATAGAGACACAGTCACTATCTCTGTTGTGTAAGAGGTGAGAAAATTGTTAGATGGGGCCGCTGTGGCAAAAAAACCCACCAAAAAAAGAAAAAAAAAACCTGATAGACTTTCCTCTCCTGGGAATGGAGAGATATTTCTGCAAACTGCAGAACAGCAGTGGGACTTGATAATGAAATTGTTCTGTTCCAACTACAAAGGATTCTATCTCTTAAGGAAAAAAAAATGTATTAGATTCCTTGGTGAACCATGAGAATCAACTTAGAAGCAGCAGGAAGAAGAAAAGAGAGAGAGAGAGAGAGAGAGAGAGAGAGAGGGAGGGAGGGAGGGAGGGAGGGAGGGAGGGAGGGAGAATTCTCACTAAATACAGAGAAGATCACACCACTATTTTAAATATTTCACTTTGCCCTGAGTTGCAGGATGGTATACAAAGGGCGAAAAACAACTACCTGCCGTATAATGAAACACGCTAACACCAAGGGAGTTGAAATAATGCTTCCTGAAATGGCATTTTCTTTGATTTAATGCTTTTTTCTTTACCGGGAGATTGGAACCTGGCTATGATAGCGCAGAGTTTCGCATAACCCAGCCCAGGGAAGAAAAGAAGAAATACCAGCGAACAGTTCAGAATCAGAACTCACCACCATCTAGAGGCAATGAGTCGTCGGAACTCAGACCCACAGAAATTACAAACTGGGAGGGAGGAAGAAGGAAGGAAGGAAGGAAGGAAGGAAAGAAGGAAGGAAGGAAGGAAGGAAGATGTGATGGATGGATGGATGGATGGATGGATGGATGGATGGATGGATGGGAGGGAGGGAGGGAGATGTGATGGATGAATGGAAGGAAGGAAGGAAGGAAGGGAGGGAAGGAGGAAGATGTGATGGAAGAATGAAGAAGGAAGGGAGGGAGGAAGATGTGATGGATGGATGGAAGGGAGGGAGGGAGGAAGATGTGATGGATGAATGGAAGAAGGAAGGAAGGAAGGAAGGAAGGAAGGAAGGAAGGAAGGAAGGAAGGAAGGAAGGAAGGAAGGAAGGAAGATGTGATGGATGGTTGGAGGAAAGGGTAGGAGGGAGATGTGATGGATAAACGGATGGAGGAAGGAAGGAAGGAAAGAAGGAAGAGAGGGAGGGAGGGAAGAAGATGTGATGGAGGAATGAAGAAGGGAGGGAGGGAGGGAGGGAGGGAGAGAGGAAGATGCGATGGATGAATGGAAGAAGGAAGGAAGATGTGATGGATGGATCGATGGATGAAAGGGAGGAAGGGAGATGTGATGGATGATGGATGAATGGAGGAAGGAAGGAAGGAAAGAAGGGAGGGAGGAAAGAAGGGAGGGAGGAAGGAAGGAAGGAAGATGTAATGGATGAATGGAGGAAGGAAGGAAAGAAGGAAAGAAGGAAGGAAGGAAGGAAGAAAGGGAGGGAGGGAGGGAGGGAGAAAGGAGGAAGGAAGGAAGGAAGGACAAGCCAAATTACTCCCTGCGTGCAGAGGAATCGCGTGGTGTGTTCCACTCCTTAACAAAATATTCCGGCAGCCTGGCACCAATGTTCAAAAATGCAATTTCCCACCTGTGGCCAAACACAGCCCAGCACTCGCCATCTGCTTCCTTGGCACCGGTTAAAGCGGTCCCTCCCTTTAAGTCTGAGATTTGCCCTCGGTGGGAACCTGGCAGCCCAGAAAGTTCAGCTCCTCATAATTGGCCTCTTCTAAACTCTGCTGGCCAACCTGCCCTCTAGGAAGGAGGCTACATTAAGAACAACAAGGAGAGAGGGAGAAGGCAGCTAAGATGCCCATTTTATTTGTTAGAAAGAGTCGCAATTTTCTTTCTTTCCTTTCCTTTCCTTTCCTTTCCTTTCCTTTCCTTTCCTTCCTTCCTTCCCCTTTCTTTCTTTCCATTTCTTTCCTTCCTTCTCTTCCTCTGTTTTTCTTTCCTTCCTTCCTTCTTTCCTTCCCTTCCTTCTCTCTCTTTTCTTCCTTCCTTTTCTTTCTTTCTCTTCCTTCCTTTCCTTTTTTCCCTCCCTCCCTCTCCCTTCCTTCTTCCCTTCTCTTTCTTTTTCTTTCTTTCCTTTTCTTTCTTTCCTTCCTTCCTTCTCTTCCTTTGTTTTTCTTTCCTTCCTTTCTTTCCTTCCCTTCCTTCTCTCTCTTTTCTTCCTTCCTTTTCTTTCTTTCCCTTCCTTCCTTTCCTTTTCTTTCTCTCCCTCTCCCTTCCTTCTTCCCCTTTTTCTCTTCCTTCCTTTCTTTCCCTCCCTCCCTCTCCCTTCCTTCCCCTTTCTTTCTTTCTTTCTTTCATTCATTTTCTTTCCTTTCTTCCTTCTTCCCTTCCCTTCCTTCTCTCGCTCTCTTTTCTTCCTTTTCTTTCTTCCCTTCCTTCCTTTCCTTTTCCCTCCCTCCCTCCCTCCCTCTCCCTTCCTTCCTTCCTTCCTCTCTCTCTTTCTTTCCTTCTCTTTCTTTCTTTCCTTCCCTTCCTTCTCTCTCTCTTTTCTTCCTTTTCTTTCTTTCCCTTCCTTCCTTTCCTTTTCTTTCCCTCTCTCCCTCCCTCCCTCTCCCTTCCTTCTCGTCTTTTCTTTCTTTCTTTCTTTCTTTCTTTCTTTCTTTCTTTCTTTCTTTCTTTCTTTCCTTCCTTCCTTCTTTCTTTTTCTTTCTCTCTCTCTCCCTTTCTCTCTTTCTTTTTCTTTGCCTTTCTTTCTTTCCTTCCTTTTTTCCTTACCTTCCTTCTCTCTCTTTTCTTTCTTTCCCTCCCTCCCCCCTCTCTCCTTCTGTTTCCAGATTAAAAATAGAAAAATATTGCTTCATCTACCTCTCCTATTTTCACTACTCAGTGTGTGAAGATGATTTGTGTCCCCTGCACACTCACTCACACCACAGGCGTGCACACGCACACACCTATCTTACTGCCAGACGACAATGCTTTTCCAAACCGGAAAAGGATTATGCAAAACAGAAACGACTTTTCTTTCTCCAGGGAAAAGCAGGCTAATCCAGTATTACCGAGAACAGCAACCGAGTGGAGGAAAAGGATAGCTATGCATATGCATATCGGGGTGGTTGGGGGCACACTCATATCTGTGAGCCTTGAAGCACAAGAGAAAGGATGGGGGTCGATGGACTGAATTCAATGGGACGGGAGACCACCAGGAGTAGAATCGTGCAGATTAGCAAAATTTGGGGACGTATAATGCGCCGATTCAGAATTTGCACCCTCACTCAAGGATGGCAACTGTTGGCATCTAAAGTAGCCAAAACGGCACTCACACAAACACACAAAATGTCAACTCGCAAAGCATTCCTGGCCTGCTCTTGAGTTGCCATAGGCAAGGGGGATGGGAAACTGACGAAGCAGCACAGCAGCCAAAAACAGAAGTACATTCCAGACATAGCTCTCTCAAGGCTGTCTCCCAGGGTTACCCAAAGCGGCTGGAGGGGAGTGATCTCTACAACCCGGGAAATTGCTCCATTGGTGAATGTGATTGATGACACACCCTGGGGGAAGGGGGAAACAGGGTCATGATTGGGGTGTAAATTACATGGGGTCAGAGTTGGCTTCACTTGGGAACGTGCCACATGAAGCTCCTAGTAAGTAACTGGATTTCTTTTGAAGCTTGGCTCGAGGCTCATGATTTAATTAGGCCTTAATATGGCCCCTTTATGACCTGTGGACTTCAACTCCCAGAATTCCTGAGCCAGCTTGGCTGTCTCAGGAATTCTGGGAGTTGAAGTCCACAAGTTGTAAAAGGGCCACAGTTGCCCACCCCTAAATTAGGGGATCCGTCAGAACCCTGACACAAGAAGGAGATTTGCAAGAGGCTTGCAAAAAGTTCTCCATCCCTAAACATCCACACAATATCCACCCAACTACCTAGGAGCGAAGATATTTAAAAAAAATAAAAAAATCTTTCTTTTTATCCCTCACACATAAAGTGACAATTTATTCACCCCAGCAACAAAATTATCAGTTGCAACAGGTTTCTTTTATTACTATTAGCAATGGGAAGTTTAAATGAGACCTTAATTAAATTCTTGCTTAAGTTTGCATAGAATTGGTTAAGAAATAAGAGAAGGAAGGGGGAAATACAAACATCCACCCTCGTATCTAATGCCTTTTGGGAGATAATATTGAACAGATCTGTCCTTCGGCCAGACAGATGAAAGAACGGCTCTTCTAAGGAAGTTTAAGATTTGCAAAACGGATATGAAAAACAATGCATCATCTCTGAAAATAAATAAATAAATAATGACCTGACCCCTTTTTTCGTCTCTCCAAAGAGTTGTCCAATCAATTAACCGATCTGGATAACCTATTAAACACCGCAGCGGTTAATTATCACCATCAATTCACAGTTCTGCAAACAGGGCTGGCGGTATTTTAATTTTAATTTTTTTTTTTGCTTTCACTTTTAATGAGGTGACTGTTACGACTCTATGCTACATGTTCCCCGGCAACACTTTTCATCTTTTGCAAAGGGCATGGATGTAAATCCGAGCTGCTGCATGGACCATATAGACAAGAGGATTTGATTTGATTTATTAAAATGAATTTATAGAGCTGCCCAACGCACACAACAGTTCCTCCCTAAATTGGCTTTACAAACAATTTTAAAGACAGTTAGAACGGGCCAGTTTTATGGATCAAACAGAAGACTCGTGGAAGACGTCTGATGATCTTTCCTGACCATGATGGACCATGAGGAAGTTAGTCTATATGAAGAAGCCATCACCTGATGGGCCATAATCACTTCCTACAATATTTCTGTTGCATTACATCCAATCCAGGGGTGAAATCCAACAGGTTCTGACAGGTTTTAGAGAACCGGTAGCAGAAATTTTGAGTAGTTCAGAGAACCGGCAAATACCACCTCTGGCTGGCCCCAGATGGGGTGGGAATGGAGATTTTGAAGTATCCTTCCCCTGGAGTGGGGAGGGAATGGGGATTTTGCAGTATCCTTCCCCTGGAGTGGGGGGGGGAATGGGGATTTTGCAGTATCCTTCCCCTGGAGTGGGGAGGGAATGGGGATTTTGCATTATCCTTCCCCTGGAGTGGGAGGGGGAATGGGGATTTTGCAGTATCCTTCCCCTGGGGTGTGGAGGGAATGGGGATTTTGCAGTATCCTTCCCCTGGAGTGGGGGGGGGGAATGGGGATTTTGCAGTATCCTTCCCCTGGAGTGGGGAGGGAATGGGGATTTTGCATTATCCTTCCCCTGGAGTGGGGGGGGGAATGGGGATTTTGCAGTATCCTTCCCCTGGAGTGGGGAGGGAATGGAGATTTTGCAGTATCCTTCTCCTGCCACGCCCACCAAGCCACACCACACCCACCAAGCCACGCCCACAGAACCGGTAGTAAAAAAAAATTGAATTTCACCACTGATCCAATCTCTTATCTGGTGCCTTTCAATGAATAACAGTTGGAAGGGACCTTGGAGGTCTTCTAGTCCAACCCCATGCTCAGGCAGAAAACTTCAGGTATACCACTTCAGACAAATGACAAAGAAAAAGAAAATGCACTAGGGACAGTATATGTGGTACCTTTCTCGATAGCAGTAATCTTGGAGTCCTAGTGGATAAATAAAGAGCCAGCTGTGTGCAGCAGCTGCCAAAAAAGCCAACACAGTTCTAGGCTGCATCAACAGAGGGATAGAATCAAGACCACGTGAAGTGTTAATAGCATTTTATAAGGCCTTGGTAAGGCCACACTTGGAATCCTGCATCCAGTTTTGGTCGCCACGATGTGAAAAAGATGTGGAGACTCTAGAAAGAGTGCAGAGAAGAGCAACAAAGAGGATTAGGGGACTGGAGGCTAAAACATACGAAGAACGGTTACATGAACTGTGCAATTGTGCTTTGAACTCTGGTGCTGGAGAAGACTCCTGCGAGTCCCTTGGACCGCAAGGCGATCCAACCGGTCAGTCCTAGAGGAGATCAACCCTGATTGCTCTTTGGAAGGCCAGATCCTGAAGTGGAAACTCAAATCCTTTGGCCACCTAATGAGAAGGAAGGACTCACTGGAGAAGAGCCGAATGCTGGGAAAGATGGAGGGCAAAAGAAGAAGGGGATGGCTGGATGGAGTCATCAAAGCAGTCGGCATGAGCTTAAATGGACTCCAGGGGATGGTGGAGGAAGAGGAAGGCCTGGAGGAACGTTGTCCATGGGGTCACGATGACACGACTTTGCAACTGACAATGATAAGAACAACAATTCTGGTCCATTCTATTTGAACAGCTCCTATTCTAAAGACACAATGGCTATTAAATGCTCTGTTCCTTTTTCGCATTCCACTCCACGGTGCAGTCTGCTGCTGTTACTGCCACATATATATATCTTTATCATCTATCCAGAACACTTCTGTCGATGGGCAGATTAAAGAAATGCTGAATAAACGCCTAATTTGGTCCGAACCTTTTTTTTTTCTTTGCACCACGGCGTCGAGGGCGTACAAATCAGCTAAACCCCTTCTTTTGAATTCACACAATTGCTCCAATTTTGCCATTTTGATCTGATGGCGGGTGGGATTGAGTTATTTCCAAATCGAAGCATCTTGAAAATATTTCCATTTTGGAAGAAATGACCTTGCACGGAATGCCAGCAAGAATACAACTGAATTCTAAATAGATATATATATATAGAGAGAGAGAGAGAGAGATTGCTAGGGGCAAAGTGATAAGATACAGAACAACAATTTTTTTTTTTCTATTTTTTTTTCAAGGTTGGCCAAAGAAATCACTGAGGGCAAGAGTTAAGGCTGAATGGCAATCAAATACACAGGCAGGTTTTCAATTCCGTCCACAACCTGAAAATTTAATGGGTTTGCAGATAAGGCGCCTTCTGACTCCATCCAGTTGATCCAAAACTAAATAATGTTGACACAGATTGCTAATAGACGCAGGACAATTTACGTGTGTGTGTTGGGGGTGGGGGTGTCAGCCAGAGAACTCCACCGGTTGTTAAAAGGAGGCAAACATTCGGGGCAGAGAATAGAATAGAATAGAATAGAATAGAATAGAATAGAATAGAATAGAATAGAATAGAATAGAATAGAATAGAATAGAATAGAATTAGAATAGAATATTGGAATGAAGAATAGAATAGAACAGAACAGAACAGAACAGAACAGAACAGAATAGAATATTGGAATGAAGACTAAAATGGAATGGAGTGGAGTGGAGTGGAGTGGAGTGGAGTGGAATGGAATGGAATGGAATGGAATGGAATGGAATAGAATAGAATAGAATAGAATAGAATAGAATAGAATAGAATAGAATAGAATAGAATAGAATAGAATAGAATAGAATAGAATAGAATAGAATGTACGACAGAACAGAACAGAACAGAACAGAATATTGAAATGAAGAATGGAATGGAATGGGACGGGATGGGACGGGACGGGACGGGAAGGGAAGGGAAGGGACGGGAAGGGAAGGGAAGGGAAGGGAAGGGAAGGGAAGGGACGGTAAAATTCAGAGGTGTGCAACATGCAAAAGATAATGGGATCACGACTTTCTATGCTAACTCTGGGAGCTGAGAATTGTGCCAAAAGGCCAATCCAACGAAATTTACCCGCCAACCTTACTTGTCAAAGAGGAAGAAGGTGACACCTCCCTCTATAAAGAGATGTTCCCTCAAGCATCCCATGGTGTTTCTTTCCAGCCGGTGCCTTCTTCCTTTGGGTTACAGCTACAGCAAGAGTGGAAACTGGTGGATTGCTAGAGGTTCCTCAGCCCCAGCTAAGGTCCATTGGAAACAAGAGTGTGACAGTGTCTGGAGATCCACCCTTTCTCAACGATGAATTTTCAGGGTGTGATCCTAGTGGACAATCAGTTAAATATGAGCCAGCATTGTACTGAGCCAGTTGCCCCCCCCCCAAAAAAATGCAATCCTAGGCTGCATTAACAGAGGGACAGAATCAAGATCAAGTGATGTGTTAGTACTGTTTTATAAGACCTTGGTAAGGCCATGCTTGCAATACAGCATCCAGTTTTCATCGCTGTTAAGGATATTCTTGGCTCATAACCGATGTTGTAGGTTATTGAGCAGAGTACCCTTTGAGTAAACGCATGAAAAGTGACTGGGAATGGTTGCGAACAATCACAGTCAACATACAAACACACTGAGTTGTTGTAGTCTTTTACTTTTAGAAAAAGTAAAGGAAAATCCAAAAACAATCCAAGTCATACACAGATAAGACGAGAGTTAAAAGATCAATCCAGGGATATTTCAAGTACAAAGTCTTCTTACCAGTTGTAGTCATACACAATAAAACAGTTCTTCTTGAGTTTCAAAACAGGAACAAGTTCAATCTCAAAACATTCAATAAATAAAACAACATGTAGCTATGATCAAACAGTGATCATGCAGAGAGATCAGGTAGAGAGTTACAGCAAATAAGCAGGTAAAATGGTGTAGTATCCACACAAGCCATGATCCTGACTTCCCTTAAGTACATTGGCTACAGAGCTTAGCCAATCAGGATACAGGATGATGCAATATAGTTTTAAAGCAATATAATACCTTTCTGACTGCAAACATCCATTGTTGGTTTATATATTGCCTGACCAACTAGTTAGACAAATAACTATTACCTAACAGTCGCCACGATGTAAGAAAGATATTGAGACTCTGGAAAGAGTGCGGAGAAGAGTAACAAAAATGATTAGGGGACAGGGTGCTAAAACATATGACAAACGGTTGCAGGAATTGTGCATGTCTCATTTAATGAAAAGAAGGACTAGGAATAGTTTAATGAAAAGAAGGACAAGATAGAAGTGTTCCAATATCTGAGGGGTGCCAAGAAAAAAGAGGGAGTGAAGCTATTCTCCAAAACACCTGAAGGCAGGACAGGAAGCAACGGATGGAAACTAATCAAGGAGAGAAGCAACCTGGAACTAAGGAGAAATTTTCTGACTGTGAGAACAATTGATCAGTGGAAGGGCTTCCCTCCAGAAAGTTGTGGGTGCTTCATCACTGGAGATTTCTCAAGAAGAAATTGGACAACCGTTTGTCTGAAATTGTATAGGGCAGTGATGGCTAACCTTTTTGCCATCGCGTGCCAAAAGTGGGGGGAGTGCGGGGAGGTCGCTCGCGCACCTGCCCACACCCATAATTCTATGCCCACTGCCCCCTGTGCATGTGTGCGCGAACCCCCCACACTCCTCCCACTTTTGGCATGTGATGGCAAGGTAGGCCCATTTCTCGCTCTCCCCAGGCTCCAGAGCCTTTCTAGGAGGCTGGGGAGGGCGAAACAGCCTTTCCCCTCCCCCCCGGAAGGCCTTCCAGAGGCCATCTGAAGGCCGGAAATGGCTCGTTTGCCGACTTCTGGTCCCACTAGAAGGCCCATTTTTCACTCTCCCCAGACTCCAGAGCCTTTCTAGGAGGCTGGGGAAGGCAAAAACAGCCTTCCCCACCTCCCCCGGAGGCCCTCTGGAGGCCAGAAACAGCCTTTTTCCTGACTTCCGGTAGGCCCAAAAGGCCCGAAAATCAGCTGGCCGGCACGCACATGCTTGCCGGAGCTGAGCTTGCGTGGCTCCATGTGCCATAGGTTCACAATCACGGGTATAGGGTCTCCTGCTTGAGCAAAGGGTTTGTCTAGAAGACCTCCAAGGTCCCTTCCGACTCTGTTATTCTATTCTAAATATCACCCAGTAAACTTTGTAGAGGATTAAACGGAAGTTTCACCTCCTGGTGGAATCCAAAGGAATGGACCCCTTTTGTCATTTTTCCCGAAAATAGGACCCAACCGGAAAATAAGTCCCAGCACGATTTTTTCAGGATGCTCGTAATATAAGCCCTAGCCCCCAAAATAAGCCCCAGTTAAGCTTGTCAGCCAGATGGATGCCTTTAGTACCCTATTTCCCCCCAAAATAAGAAAACCAGAAAATAAGCCCTAATGCGTCTTTTGAAACAAAAATTAATGTAAGACTTGGTCTTACTTTCGGGGAAACACAGTATTCTGTGAGTCAGAAGAGTCAGAAGAACCTGAGCCTCTTGAGAAGAGAAAGCAGACTCACCCGATACCAGACGATTTCTCTCATTCTGCCGTCGGTCTTGAAGTTACATTTCAGGGTCACGGCGTCGCCCACGACCACAGGAGGAAGAGGCTCAATACTGACCGTGAGGTAGCCTAAAGCAAGAAGAAGAAATAGAAGGTCAGTTATGAAGTGTTTTTTTTCTGATGGGTTTCTTGAATTTGGGGAGCTCGAGATGATCTCTCTCTCTCTCTCTCTCTCTCTCTTATGCTTTCAGTCAGCAAGAACCGAGCACTTAGGCACGTCATCGTGAAAATGGACATTTCATGTTGTGTTAAATGGGAAAAAAGGGGAGTAAAAATTGATTCCGTCGAGTGCTGCATTTTTTTATTCATTAATTCTGGACGCTCGGCCGCAAATCCTGAGTGCTTGTAAAGCATAAAAAAAAAAAAAAAGCACCCCAATCTTGAGTCTTTTTTCCCATCTACTTTCCCTTCTTTTCATAATGTCCCCGACTCTTACAAATAGTGTTGTCATCTCTTTTTCTTAATTTCACTTTCGGCTTAGTTTTATCTATATTCTTTCATGTTAGCGCCTGGCATGTTGTGATTTGATTTAGTGGATTTTTTTGTTTTTTTAAAAAAATTATTACCAGGGATTAGAATTAGCGGCATATTTCTGTTATTGGATTAATAAACTGGCTATTTTTAATTTTACTCATCTGTGGACCTTTTATTTGCTTCTGGTTCTTTTCTTTGTTCACTGTCCTATGAACTGCTGTGAGTTTGCATGGATTTGGTGGTATACAAATAGAACATATAAATCAGAAGTGGACTTCATATATTGTGGCAACCAGTTTGCCCAGCACCGGAAATATATATGCATTAGTGGTAGGTTGGGTTTCAAAATTTTTTACTACTGGTTCTGTGGGTGTGGCTTGGTGGGCGTGGCTTGGTGGGCATGGCAGGAGAAGGATACTGTAAAATCTCCATTCCTATCCCACTCCAGGGGAAGGATACTGTAAAATCTCCATTCCCACCCCACTCCAGGGGAAGGTTACTCCAAAATCCCCATTTCCTCCCGATCAGCTGGGACTTGGGAGGCAGAGAATAGATGGGGGCGGGGCCAGTCAGAATTTTTACTACCGATTCTCCAAACTACTCAAAATTTCCGCTACCGGTTCTCCAGAACTGGTCAGAACCTGCTGAAACCCACCTCTGATATGCATGCAACGTCAAACAACACAGCAATTCGCTCGTACGCACCATCCTCGCATATGTGCAGCATCAAAAAAACAGCGATATAGGACGGGATTGTGCCCAGGCAGGCCCACCTGCAGATCGCTGAATACCATCTCTGATATAAATAAATAAAATAATTACAAAACTATTGATATATACATAGTAACTAGCAACATGGGACGTGGTGGCTGAGTGGCTAAGACACTGAGTTTGTCGATTGAAAGGTCGGCAGTTCAGCGGTTCGAATCCCTAGTGCTGCGAAATGGGGTGAGCTCCCATGAGTTGTCCCAGCTTCTGCCAACCTAGCAGTTCGAAAGCACGTAAAAAATGCAAGTAGAAAAATAGGACCACCTTTGGTGGGAAGGGAACAGCGTTCCGTGCGCCTTTGGCGTTGAGTCATGCCGGCCACAGGACCACGGAGACGTCTTCAGACAGCACTGGCTCTTCAGCTTTGAAACGGAGAGGAGCACTGCCCCCTAGAGTCAGGAACGACTAGCACATATGTGCGAGGGGAACCTTTACCTTTTAAATCTGCAACACTGATTATCAACTGGATTTTAATTCCAGTTATCCAGAACAAGTGATTCTAATTTGGATATTATTAATTTTTTTGCATAAAATCAAAATCAACAGCAAAAGATTAAAAGTTTAGGTATGAGCAAGAGGAGTATAAGTAGTCCTCGATTTACAACAGTTCATTTAGTGATTGTTTGAAGTTACAGCGGGACTGAAAAAAATGACTTACGACCGTTTTTCACGCTTACGACGATGGCAGCACCCCCGTGATCACGTGATCAAAATTCAGCCGCTTGGCAACCGGCTCGCATTTATGACGGTCGCAGTGGGGGTCACGGGATTCCCCCCTTTTGCAACCTTCCGACGAGTACAGTTAATGGGGAAGCCGGATTCACTCAACAACCTTGTTACTGACTTCATATCTGCAGTGATTCGCTTAACAACGGTGGCAAAAAAAGTCATAAAATGGGACAAAACTCACTTAACAAATGTCTCATTTAGCAACAGAAATGTTGGGCTCAATGGTGGTCGTAAGTCGAGGACTACCTGTACTGGAATTTCTCCAAGCAAAAGGTTATCATCAAGTGGTTGAGTCTGTAATACAACTCAGGTAGTCCTCAATTTACAGCTCTTCCTTCCTTCCTTCCTTCATCCATCACATCTCCCTCCCTTTCTTCCTTCCTTCCTTCCATCCATTCTTCCTTCCTTCTTCCATTCATCCATCACATCTCCCTCCCTTCATTTCTTCCTTCCTTCCTTCCATCTATTCTTCCTTCCTTCTTATATTCATCCATTACATCTCCCTCCCTTCCTTCCATCCATCCATCCATCCTTCCTTCTTCCATTCATCCATCACATCTCCCTCCCTCCCTTCCATCCATTCTTCCTTCCTTCTTTCCTTCCACCCACCCATCCATTCTTCATATCTTCCTTTCTTCCTTCTTTCTTTCATTCATTCATCCATCACACCTTCCTCCCTCCCTTTCTTCCTTCTTCCATTCATCCATCACATCTCCCTCCCTCCCTTCCATCCATCCATCCATTCATCACATCTTCCTTCCTTCCATCCATCCATCCATTCTTCCTTCCTTCCTTCTTCCATTCATCCATCACATCTCTCTCCCATCCATCCATCCATCCATCCATCCATCCCTCCATCCATCACATCCTCCTTCCTTCCTTCCACCTATCCAACCATCATATCCTTTCCCTCCTTCCTTCCTTCCTTCCTTCCTTCCTTTCCTTCCTTCCTTCCTTCCTTCCTTCCTATAAAAGATGTATTTAGAAGACCTCATCCACGCAATAAGAGATGCAGGAAAAAAAACCATTTCCCCCCCAAAAGGTTGCTTTCACCCCAATTCCTTCTATCCACAGCTTCCCCATGGATTCCCCCCCCCCCGGATCCTAACCTTGCTCCAACCTGGCCTGTTGTCTGCCTCATCCTTCATCACACCTGTTTTAAGCTCTGCAGAGCTCCCAGGTAAGGCAGTTCCAGAAGGGACAGAACCGGGACGGAGGCAAAAGGATTTTAAAAAATTTAAAAGTGGGGAAGAAAAATTGCAGAAGCCGTTCCGCCCTCCCCCCCACCCCCCTCCCCAGTTGCCAGGGTGACTTCTGACAGCTGCCGAAAGAGACACCTTGAGGAAAGTGAATGATGGATTAGGGACGGGCTAATCGTCTTTTCTCCAGTTCCCCTTGGCCTACTCAGCAAGAGGGAGAAATATAGTAATTTTTTCTCCCTTTTGCTCTTGGTGGAGGTGAGTATTCTTGCGATGGAAGGAGATGGGGCAGCCTGCACAAAGAACATCTGTCCAAGGACATTTTCTGGTGGCTAACAGCTGTTGTGAGGAGGGGGGGATCTCTGAGCTGGCGAGACTCTTTATCTGCAGACCCCCGAATGCATTGGGGTCGCACTGGGGTGAACGGGCCTGCAGATTACCCTGCCCCACAGCTGCAGGTCGGATGGCGCTAGTTGTATCGCTTTGACCCTGGCTTCATGCAAGATATAGAAAATTATCAATTTACAACCGGAATTAAGCCCAGAAGATACAGGCAGCCCTTGACTTATGACTGGAATTAAGCCCAGAAGATACAGGCAGCCCTCGCCTTACGACCGGAATTAAGCCCAGAAGATATAGGCAGCCCTCGCCTTACGACCGGAATTAAGCCCAGAAGATACAGGCAGCCCTCGCCTTACAACCGGAATTAAGCCCAGAAGATACAGGCAGCCCTCGCCTTACGACCGGAATTAAGCCCAGAAGATATAGGCAGCCCTCGCCTTACGACTGGAATTAAGCCCAGAAGATATAGGCAGCCCTTGCCTTACGACTGGAATTAAGCCCAGAAGATACAGGAAGCCCTCAATTTACGACCGGAAGTGAGCCCAGAAGATACAGGAAGTTCTCAACTTACAACCAGAATTGAGCGCAGAAGACAACGGCAGTCCTCAACTTATGAGAGGAATTGAATCCTCAACTAATGACCAGAACTGAGCACAGCATGTAGACTTAGTCCTCGACTGACAAGTGGAATTGAGCGAGAAGATAAAGGCAGACCTTGATTTATGACCAGAATTTTTTTAAATACCGGTTCTGTGGGCGTGGCTTGGTGGGTGTGGCAGGGGAAGGATACTGCAAAATCCCCATTCCCACCCCACTCCAGGGGAAGGATACTGCAAAATCCCCATTCCCACCCCACTCCAGGGGGAAGGATACTTCAAAATCCCCATTCCCACCCCACTCCAGGGGAAGGATACTGCAAAATCCCCATTCCCACCCCACTCCAGGAGGAAGGATACTGCAAAATCTCCATTCCCACCCCACTCTGGGGCCAGCCAGAGGTGGCATTTGCTGGTTCTCTGAACTACTCAAAATTTCTGCAACCGGTTCTCCAGAACCTGTCAGAACCTGCTGGATTTCACCCCTGGTTTAAACGGAAATCTTTGGTGAAGTTCAGCAGCTAAAATATCTGTCAAGAAATAAAAACTATGGAGGAACGGAAATGGGTGGGTTTATATTAACACAGGCACCTCTCTTCCTTGCTGCAACACCAGCAGGAAACCTTAGTAAGGCCACATCTGGAATACGGCATCCAGTTTTTGGTCACCACATTACAAAAAAAGATGTTGAGATTTTGGGAAAAAGTGCAAAGGAGAGCAATTAAGATGATCAAAAGCCTGGAGACTAAAACATAGGAAGAACGGTTGTGGGAATTGGGAACGGCTAGTCTAGAGAAAAGAAGGACTGGGGAGGGGGGAGGATAACATGATAGCGGTAGTCCAGTATTTGAGGGGCTGCCAAAAAAGAGGAGGGGGGAGCAACTTAGTGGGGTAGGGTTTCCTGCCTAAGCAGAGGGTTGGACTAGAAGACCTCCAAGGTCCCTTCCAACTCCTTTATTGTGTTAATAACAGAGTATTGGTATATTTAGTTTAACAAAGAGAAGGATTAGGGGTGAAATGATAGCAGTATTCCAGTATTCGAAGGGCTGCCAAAAAAGAAGAGGGGGCCTACCTATTCTCCAAAGCACCTGAAGGCAGGACAAGAAACAACAGATAGAAACTAATTAAGGAGAGAAGCAGCCTGGAATTAAGGAGAAACTTCCTAACAGTGAGAACAATTAACCAATGGAACAGCTTGCCACCAGAAGTTGTCGATGTTTCATCACTGGAGGTTTTTAAGAAGAGACTGGACAGCTACTTGTCTGAAACAGTACAGGGTCTCCTGCTTGAGCAGGGGGTTGGACTAGAAGACCTCCAAGGTCCCTTCCAACTCTATTCTATTCTAACATCAAAGCTGAACAAACCTGTCCATTTCCAAAGTAGGTCCTAAGAGCAGGGGTCTCCAACCTTGGCAACTTGTGGACTTCAACTCCCAGAATTCCCCAGTCAGCAGGTCAAGTCAGCAGGCTGGGGAATTCTGGGAGTTGAAGTCCACAAGTCTTAAAGTTTGGAGAGTTCTGTCCTACAGGGAGAAAGAGGGTCTGGTTCAGGGGTCCGCAACCTGCGGCTCTGGAGCCGCATGTGACTCTTTCATCCCTCTGCTATGGCTCCCTGCCACGGGTCGGCTCCACAATTGATAGGGCTTTTGGTTAGGACAGGTAGAGGAAAATGGATGCCGCACTAGGAAGAGACTCTATGGTGGGGGAACCGGACTTCCGGGCAACAGAGAAAAAAGGACGCTGCGCTAGGAGGAGACTCTATGGTGGAGGAAACCAACTTCCGGTCAGCAGAGGAAAAAGGACTCTGCACTAGGAGGAGACTCTATGGTGGGGGAACCAGACTTCCGGCCGGCTCCAGAATTAAACAGGGGGCTTCCAGTTAGGACCTTTGTGGCTCTTTTGAGTGTTTAAGGTTGCCGACCCCTGATCTGGTTGCACCTCTCCAGGGCCATGCGAAAGCAGAAATTCGCCAGAGAACAGAAAACACAACCCAATTACCTCCATTACAACCCTCAGCCTGGACCAGGCCCCCTTCTCGGACCTAAATCTCTCTCATCGCCCTTTTGAAAACTAACTGGCACCTCTTGTCTCCTTTATCCATGATGGGGAGCTGAACGGGGCAATCTCTCTTCACATACAATTTTATCTCCACGCCGAAGGAAATAACACCGGAGCATATCGGCAGAGAGATGTAAATAACGTCTTAATGGAACTGTCATGCAGAGAGGGGATAAGGGAAACACAATTGCACACTGCGAAGAAGCGAGGGGCCGAATTAGGAAAGAGGGTACTGCAAAAAAAAGAGAGAGAGAGGCGTAGCTGACGAGACCCCCTGAAGGTTCTTCTTCTTCAAGAAGCCCACCTCCGTTCACCAAGGAGGGAAAATCAAGAGCGCCATTATTAAAATAACCATCTTCCTAGAATGCAACTGATGAGTGGTTGAAAGAGGCAGGGATTTCGCTTATGTTCTTCAATGCAATAATCTCTCTCTCTCTCTCTCTTTTTTGTTAAAAATGGCTTTTTCCCTATCTGCCTAAACAAAGCACCTTGATGTTGAGGGGATCAGTATCTGCCTATTTGTAACACACGCAAGTCACAATTTCTTAGTGCCTTCCTACGAAACTGGTGCAGGGAGAAGAGTTCTTCCCAATTTGATGGGGCAGAACAGAGGAAATAGGAATAAGGAAGCACCCGGGATAAGGAGTCTAAGACTCTATTGAACTTGGGCTGCAGGTATCCAAGTGACCACCAGATGGCAACAAAGAGTTTGAGCGTCCATTATCTCCTTACTGCTGCCATCTAGTGGCTATCTGCATGTTTGAATATATGTTTCTTTTTTTTTTTATTGTTCTTGCTCAGAGCAAACAGATGTTTTGCAGAAGTCTAGGGTTGAGACAATCCATGGTTCAACTCAAACCTAAACTGGGTTAAAGGAAAAAGTTTTGATCGATTCCACCACTTCTATTTTTCCCACCTGGGAAATGTTCAGCCTTCTTTTACTACCTTGGCACCCCTGATGGAACTCCAGTTGATCAGGAATGCAGGCCCGAATAAAACACTTGCAAAAGACAATGTAAGCTGTCAGCTTTGATTAGTTGTCCATGCTGTTAAGAACAAATTAGAACCATCAAGGGTAAGAGCAACATTTTTTAATTAAGAGGATGTGGGAAAAATCCTCGAGGATTGGGGACCACAAAATAAATATATCTGGAGTCCTTCTGTGCTATCCCGCTCTCTCTCACACACACACACACATACACACAACTGTGGTTTAGTGGGTTTATTAATATTCCTCCGCAACTCGCTTCAGCAAAAACCCAGAACTGTCCCAATTAAGTCCAGCCACCAGCAGACCAATGCTCTAGGGCAGGGGTCTGCAACCTTAAACACTCAAAAGAGCCATTTGGACCCGTTTCCCACAGAAAAGAAAACACCGGGAGCCACAAAACCCTTCCTGTGCCTGACTATTTCGTGAGCGGCCACAAAACTAGCATATGTAGTTGAATTAAAGGTTATTTTCTTCTGAAACTTTTCTTTTCTTGGATTTATCCACGGTTGGACTACCGGAGGTTAAAAAGCTCAATAAATCGTGTGCCAGCAGTTGCGACGCATATTTTGAGTGACGGAGCCGCAGCAGAGGGGTGAAAGAGCCACATGCGGCTCTGGTTGCTGACTCTTGCTCTAGGCCCCAGAGCAATCGTCAACAAGTCCACAAGGAATGTGAAAGTTTCCCAATGCAAATAAACCCACCAGGCAGAATTAAATCCACAATATAAGAGGGTTGACGAAGCAAAAAAAAAAAGGTCCAGAGTTCACAAGGCACGATCTAAGTCAAGGCACGGAGTCGATCCAAAGCAAGGGAGGAATCACAACAACCAGAAAACACACAGCTAGGAAAAGAACATGTTATTCCCAGCATGACCTCCATCTGTCTTCTGTGCTAAATAGCCAGCTTCTGATGCAGCTCATCAAGGGCCAGGCTGCCTCCTTGCGAGCAATCTGGCTGTGTTGTGGCCCACTGGCGGCCAGCGGTGCTGGCAGCAGAGTCGGACAGTGAGGAGGTTGGGGAGGAACTTGGGCCAGTCCTGGGGGCTGGGGAAAGCTTGGACGAAGGCTCTGCATCGGAGGCAGAGAGGGAGATAGACAGCAACGAGGCAGAGGAATAGCTGGAGCCCATTCCCAGTGTGTGCATGCGCAGAGCTGCCAGAAAACAAGAACAATTAAGAAAGTAGGGTCGACTCGGGAGTGAGGCCACACCTTGGAGATAATTGGCCCCTCCCATGGAAAATAAAAAGAGGAGCAAACAGGGAATGGGCTTTTGCAGGTATCAATTCGTTCATTCCGTGACTCTGAGAGACTCTGTTCCAAGTTTTGCCTTGTACTGCGGTTGGAAACAATTTACGTGGCAGCTTGCCAAACAAGATAAGGTGTGTTGAGAAATATTCCTTCCTCAAAATTGGAGCAACTGAGTGGAGCTAGCAGAGCGTTTTAATGGCCGGATGCCCTTCCTGTCACCAATGCGGAGCTTTGTTCAGCAGACATATTCTCATTGTGCCCAGAAACCTTGCTGACTGTGAATGAAGGTAATTCACAGTCGTGTAAATAAAAAAAGTTTTGCCAGTAATTCCTGCCTCCTGCTTGTTAAGGGAGCCTAAGTCAGAACAGGCTGACCTTCTGCCTATTCTCTGCCCTTGGATCAGATGCAGAAGGCAGTTCCTCCTCCTCATCGCTGACCAGCTCCAGCTACATGCTTTCCCCACCTGAAGCCTCAGGGTTGTCCTGCTGCAGCTGTATTTGAGCTAAATCCCTCTCCGACTGCTTGGAGCCATTGACCAACTTCCCTCTCTTGAGGTGCCTAGGGATGGGCTGCTGGGGGTTCACAGGGGTTCGGGAGAACCTCTAATTAAGATTCTTTGCAGTTCAGAGAACCCCCAAATCCCACTCCTGGCCCTCCCCGTCCCTCCCCTCCCAGGAGTCCCCACGCAACCCATTTTGGATGCAGGTATGTGCAGGATGCCTGCAGAGGCTCAGAGAGGGCGAAAAATGGGTGTACTGGAAGTTCGGGAAGGCCGGAAATGGGCCTCCAGAGCCTGTGGAGGCCGTTTTCACCCTCCCGGAGGCTCGAGAAAAGCCTCCGGAGCCCAGGGAGGGCAAAAACATCCCCTCCCCCCGCCATAGTGCAGGAGGCCAACTAGGCCACGCCCACCCAGCAACCAGGTAGAGAACCCCTTGCTAAAATTTTTGAAGCCCACTAGCCCACTCCTGGAGGTGCCCGGAACTGGTTTATCTTCCTCCGGGTTGACATCTGGAGAGGTATCTGGGAAGCATCCGGGGGGGGGGTGGGGGAGTGATCACACCTTCAGCAATTCCCCAGAAGATTTTTTGCAAAACAAGGTTTTCCATCTAAGCTTCATCCACATGGAAACACAGCTTGTAAAAAAAAAGGCTTCCTTCCTCAAAAATTGGAGCAGGAGGGTTTCATTTGGTGCAGGGAATGGCAGCCAAATGCCAACAGGTCCTGTTCAAGATGTCACATGGGCCCTTTGTTCCCCAAGGAGAAGAAACAGGCTGCTTTCTATCCATAGCAACATTATCTTGCATATAGCAAATGTCAGCATTCCCAAAAAAAACCCCAACTCCAAGTAAAGATACTAAAGCAAGCATTTTTCAAAGTTCTACTGACTAGAATAGGTAAACTGGCACATCTGAGAAAACCTGAATCTGAGAGATCCGGGTTTTCTCTCAGTAAATCAAAACCCCCCAAACCATCCCCTCACTCCTCAGTGGATCACATGCTCCAATCACCATCCGTCCCATCTCGAGACCTCACTCTGACCACTCCTCCTCTAGATGCAGGATCGGCCTGACCTTGACCGACAGGAAGAATGCTATTAGGATTTAGGATTTATTAAATTTCTATACTGCCCTTCTCCCGAAGGACTCAGGGCGGTGTACAGCCATATTAAAACACATGTAAATATATAAAATTTAAAACAATTTAAAATTGAATATATAAAAATTTGGCCCATAGATTAAAACACACATACACCCATTCTAAAATTCGTATTAGGCCAGGCCGGCTTGTTGGAACAAGAGGGTCTCTTCAAGGCGCGGCGAAAGGTACGCAGGTCGGGGATGAGACGAATCTCAAGGGGCAGCTCATTCCAGAGGGCTGGTGCCCCCACAGAGAAGGCTCTCCCCCTGGGTGTCGCCAGTCGGCATTGTTTGGCCGACGGCACCCTGAGGAGCCCCTCTCTGTGGGAGCGTATTGGCCGGTGGGAGATTGTTGCTGGCGGAAGGCGGTCTCGTATATACCCCAGTCCTAAGCCATGGAGCACTTTAAAGGTGGTGACCAACACCTTGAATCGCACTCAGAAGACCACTGGGAGCCAGTGCAGCTCGCGCAGGAGGGGTGTTACATGGGTGCGCCGAGTCGCCCCCATAACCACCCGCGCGGCCACATTCTGGACCAGTTGGAGTCTCCGAGCGCTCTTCAAGGGGAGCCCCATGTAGAGAGCATTACAGTAGTCCAGATGTGACGTGACGAGGGCATGAGTGACCGTGCGCAGGGCATCCCGGTCCAGAAAGAGACGCAACTGGTGTATGAGGCAAACCTGATAAAAAGGTCCCCTGGCCATGGCCGTCATATGATCTTCCATTATCTCTACAGACAACCCCTCTACTAAATCCCCCCTCCTATTTTCCCACACAGGAGAAGGTGGCAGCATGGAAGTTTCCGGCCTAATATAGCTTCCAAAGCTGACAGCAATAGCAATAGCATTTAGATTTACCCGTTTCTCTGAAAATAAGACCTCCCCTGATAATAAGCCCAATCGCGCTTTTGAGCACATGTGCTAAAATAAGCCGCCCCCTGAAAATAAGCCCTCCCTGAAAATATTTAAACGCATGCACAGCTGGTCCCCGCCATTTCCTCTGGTTAGGGAGACAAAGCTGGAAATCAGCTAACACGGCAAGAGGAGCCCCGTCTTGCTCCATGCGCCCCAAAATAATAAAACCTCCCTGAAAATAAGGCCAAATGCTTATTTTGGGGTTCAAAAAAATATAAGACAGGGTCAGATGGGTGGAACCACCCACCGCCGCCGCTACTGGTTGGTCCATACCGGTACGAACCGGTAGCATTTCACCTCTGACGGGAACCCAGTTCGAACGAATGCAAGCGATATAATATCCATGCTTTTTGGGTGTAATGTTAAATCCGGAATATCTTGGCTTCAAACCTGCTCAGAAACAATATTATTGTCAATTTCACCTTCTGCTAACTTTTCCTCCCAATCCTGTCACCAGAATCAGCAGGGACAAAAAAAAAAAACCTCCGAAGCAGCCAATTCCAATCCTATTTCTAGAAGAATTTTTGCACCCGATTTGTGCCCGTCAATCCATTGGAAAATCAATCTCATCAGCCTAATCTTAATTTCACACCTCTGCGCGGTGGCGCTTGGAGGAGAATGTGGCTGCAAAGCGCCTATTTTTCTTTCCTTCTCAATTCCCTTCACCTAAGATGACGCCAAAATGCTCAAGGGGCTTGGAATAAATTATGTACATAGCGCATTGGCAAAACAACCCTTCTTTTCAAGATAAGCTGGCGCAGAAGGAAGGATTATCGGGGACAAAAGAACACTCATCGGCTTCCATGCTGCCTTTCTCTAAGTTGTTATTACAGTTTTATCTGAGCTTCTCCTTCTTTATGTCTGTCCTAAGCAAGAACGGGAGCATCCAAACATCTGTGAGGATAAACGGCAGGCAAATTTCTCCAGCCGGTTTAAAAATTCATAATGCACACAAAGACCAAGAAAAGTCGGCCATGGGAGAAGAAAACTCTAACCCCGTTATTTAAATTCCAGTTTATCTTTATCTTGAATCATCATCATCGTTTAATGTCCCGATAAACCCTTGCGGGGTGGAGTCTGGGCAACTGGATGGAGTTAGCAGAGCATTTTAATGGCCAGATGCTCTTCCTGTCACCAGTGCGGAGTTTTTTTCAGCAGGTATATTCTCATTGTGCCCAGAAAGAGAAATATCTGCCTCTACCTAGGATCGAACTCACAGCCTCCCAGCCACCGCACTATCTGCTCTTATCTTTATCTTGAATGATGGAACATTAAGTGGGTGTCGGTTCTTAGTGACCCCATAGATGGATCTTCTTCTCCAGGATGATCTGTCCCAAATCTGGTCTCTAGTGATGCCTCCATCATCATGTTAAACCTTGATGCTGGTTGTCTTCTCCTTCTCTTTCTTTTCATCTTTCCCAGCATTGACTTCTCTTCATATTGATTGGTTGACGAGATCCCATCAAGTTGGTGTCAGTTCTTAAACCCATATAGATGGACCTTCTTCTCCAGAATGATCTATGCCCAACCTGGTTCTTCAGGTCTTCCAACGATGCACTGATCTCTGAGCCATCTCCATCTTCATGCTGGTTGTCCTCTCCTTCTCTTTCTTTCCACCTTTCCCAATGTTGACTTCTCTGGAGTGCTGCTTCTTCATGTTGATTGGTTGACTAGATCCCATAAGTTGGTGTCAGCTCTTAAACCCACAGAGATGGACCTTCTTCTCCAGGATGATCTGTCCCCTATCTGGTCCCTCAGGTCTTTCAATGGTGCCCCCATCACTACTCTGATGTCTTCTCCAGCTGGTTGTCCTCTCCTTCTCCTTTCTTCCACCTTTCTCATCATGGTCAACTTCTGCAGAGAGTTGCACCTTCACGTTGACTGGTTGACTAAATGCCATCAAGTTGGTGTCGACTCTTAATGACCACGTGGGTGGAATTTCTAAAGGATGACCTCTCCTAAGCGTGATGTCAGCACTCCAAACTACATTCGTTCCAGTGCTGACATAAGGAGGAGAAGAGTGGGGCAGCTGGCAAGAGGACACTTGACTTTTCACCTACTTATTTTCCCTGAAGATAATATCCCCTAGGAGATGAGATGGGAGGGGGGACATTCCTGGGAGCTGAAGTAGTAGATATGGGGAGAGTGATTTGGAAGATGGCCAATGAGATGCAGAGAATTGGGGAACGGAAAGGGAAGGTTTGGGGTCAGGAAGTCAGTGTTGGCTATGATATGATCGGGGACAGATTGTCGTGCTTAATAAATGAAAGATTTCATCAAAGACTATTTGTTTGGAAATGCAATTTATTTTGAGACGACACTGAAACCTGACACGTGGTCCTTCACGACTTCCAATGGTGCACCCCTCACCACCCTGAGTCCAATCAGCTTGGCCCTTGGTTGTCCTCATCTCCTCTTTTTCTTTCAGCTTTCCTTTATATTTAACTACCTATTTGTACTTATTTACTCCTAGGATTAAGGGAGCAGAAGTTATCATGACAGACTTTCAGGACCGCTGGCAAATTCCAGCTAATTAAGTATGACACAAACAAGACGGAAAACTGCGAAAGCTTTGCAAAAATCTTCTTAAGCGAGGGAAAGGAACGACGTGGTGCCTTTTTAAACCAAATTTTGCAAGCTGAATGATCCATGATTGAGTGGCTCACAAAACCTCTAAGGAAGGATAGTGAGAAAACCTTTAGAAAACTTTTGTCATTCAAAATAATAACCAGATAGATTTGAGCTGTGCTTTCATTAATCCTATCACTGATAGAGGAGAATACTTGTAGCTCAGGGTTGAATTGTGGGATCCAGAGGTGGGGTTTCAGCAGGTTCTGACCAGTTCTGGAGAACCGATAGCGGAAATTTTGAGTAGTTTGGAGAACCGGTAGTAAAAATTCTGACTGGCCCCACCCTCATTTATTCTCTGCCCCCGCCCCCCGGAGTCCCAGATGATCGGGAAGAAATGGGGATTTTGTAGTAACCTTCCCCTGGAGTGGGGTGGGAATGGAGATTTTACAGTAACCTTCCCCTGGAGTGAGGAGGAAATGGGGATTTTGCAGTAACCTTCCCCTGGAGTGGGGTGGGAATGGAGATTTTACAGTAATCTTCCCCTGGAGAGGGGAGGAAATGGGGATTTTGCAGTAACCTTCCCCTGGAATGGGGAGGGAATGGAGATTTTATAGTATCCTTCCCCTGGAGTGGGAAGGAAATGAGGATTTTGCAGTATCCTTCCCCTGGAGCGGGGTAGGAATGGAGAATTTACAGTAACCTTCCATGGAGTGGGGAGGAAATGGGGATTTTGCAGTATCCTTCCCCTGGAGTGGGGTGGGAATGGAGATTTTGCAGTATCCTTCCCCTGGAGTGGGGAGGGAATGGAGATTTTACAGTATTCTTCTCCTGCCATGCCCACCAAGCCATGCCACGCCCACAGAACCAGTAGTAAAAAAATTTTTGAATCCCATTACTGACGGTTGGCTCTTTTTGGGCAGATGTTTCACGACCCAAGTAAAGTAACGTCATCAGTGCTAGGAGGGAGAGTGGTTTGGGAGGAGGAGGAGGAGGGGAGGAAGAGGAGGAGGGCTCTGGGATCCTTGGTGCTCTCCGAACTTGGCTGATTTTCTTGGAGACGTTTCATGACCCAACAAGGTAACATCATCAGTGGCAAGGTCATGAAATGTTTGCAAGAAAAGCTCAGGGAGCCCCGGGCGTCCCCACCATCCCATCATCCTTTTCCTTACTACCTATCGCACTCTGAACATATTTCACTGAAACCTATCATTTTATTCCCATGTTACTGAATCCAAATACGCCACATCCAAATACGTTAAAAAAAAAAGAAGAAGAAGAAAGAAAATTCACACTAGCTGTAGTAATTGTAAAAATATCTCTTTTGCACCTTTGAGAGAAGAGCGACACAGATAACACAAGCGCGCACAAACGCACACACACCAAAAAGAGAGAGATCGCTTGTTCACACCCGGGTTGCAGTTAATCTTCCCTCTTGCAAGCCCCAACTATCTTTTCCTTTGTTTTCAATCTGCTGCTGATAATGTAAAAGAAATCAAAGGAAATTCAGAGTCTGCTCTGTACGGCAAGGCAGAGACCTGAAATGAAATGTTGGAACGGATGGAGCCTTTAGGGGATCAAACATCGCTCGTTTTTTGGGTTTTTTTTTTTAAAGAGAGAAGATTTTTAAAAAATGTGGAATCGGATTAATTAGAAGAGTATGTTTATACTTTAGATAGGGAACTCTCAGCCAACCTGTCAATTTGATGTGATAATCAACATCACAGCCATCATAAAACTTTTACGTTTCTCATAAAGTCCAAAATTTCATCTCCGCTCGACTTGCAATGCTGAAGAAGGTTCGGGCAAGCATCAGAAAACGTCAGGCCTGAAATGAAAATATTTTATTTGGGAGCATGGAAAAAAAGTAGCTTCAGAAAGCACCCTTGGTATGCTCAAAAAAACACAACAGAATAACAGAGTGACCTTGGAGGTCTTCTAGTCCAACCCCATACCATTTCAGACAAGTGGCTGTCCAGCCTCTTCTTAAAAATCTCCAATGATGGAGCACCACAATTTCTGGAGGCATGTCGTTGCACTGATTAATTGTTCTAACTGTCAGGAAATTTCTCCTTTGGAAGAATAGAATAGAATAGAATAGAATAGAATAGAATAGAATAGAATAGAATAGAATAGAATAGAATAGAATAGAATAGAATAGAATAGAATAGAATATCAGAGTTGGAAGGGACCTTGGAGGTCTTCTAGTCCAATCCCCTGCTTAGGCAGGAAATGCTACTCTACTTCAGACAAAGGGTTATCCAACATCTTCTTAAAAACTATCCAATGTTGGAGCATTCACAACTTCTGGTGGCAAGTTGTTCCACTGATTAATTGTTCTCACTGCCAGGAAATTTCTCCTTAGTTCTAAGTTGCTTCTCTCCTTGATTAGTTTCCATCCGTTGCTTCTTGTCCTGCCTTCAGGTGCTTTGGAGAACAGCTTGACTCCCTCTTCTTTGGGGCAGTCCCTGAGATATTGGAAGACTGCTATCATGTCTCCCCTAGTCCTTCTTCTCATTAAACTAGACATCCCCAGTTCCTGCAACCGTCCTTCATATGTTTTAGCCTCCAGTCCCCTAATCCTCTTTCTTGCTCTTGTCTGCACTCTTTCTAGAGCCTCAACATTTTTTTTACATCGTGGTGACCAAAACTGGATGCAGGATTCCAAGTGTGGCCTTACCAAGGCCTTATAAAATGGTATCAACACTTCATGTGGTCTTGATTCTATCCCTCTGTTGATGCAGCCTAGGATTGTGTTGGTTTTTTTGGCAGCTGCTGCACACGGCTGGCTCCTATTTAAATGCTTGTCCACTAGGATTCCAAGATCCCCCTCACAGTTACTACTGTTCTAGGTTGCTTCTCTCCTTGATGAGTTTCCATTCGTTGCTTCTTGTCCTGCCCTCAGGTGCTTTGGAGAATAGCTTGACTCCTTCTTCTTTGGGGCAGCCCCTCAAATACTGAAACACTGCTATCATATCACCCGTAATCCTTCTTTTTGTTAGATTAGATACACCAAAACTCTGTTATTAACACAATAGGAAGGAGCTGGAAGGGACCTTGGAGGTCTTCTAGTCCAACCCATTGCTCAAACAGGAGACCCTGGCCTGTATCATTTCAGACAAATGGTTGTCCATCCAACTTCTTCTTAAAAACCTCCAGTGTTGGAGCACTCACAACTTCTGGTGGCAAGACATTCCACAACTTAACTGTTCTCACTATCAGGAAATTTCTCCTTAGTTCCAGGTTGCTTCTCTCCGTGATTAGTTTCCATCCGTTGCTTCTTGTGCTGCCCTCAGCTGCTTTGGAGAATAGCTTGACTCCCTCTTCTTTGGGGCAGCCCCTCAAATACTGAAACACTGCTTTCATATCACCCGTAATCCTTCTTTTTGTTAGACTAGATACCCCAATACTCTGTTATTAACACAATAAAGGTGTTGGAAGGGACCTTGGAGGTCTTCTAGTCCAACCCCCTGCTTAGGCAGGAAACCCTACCTCACTTCAGACAAATGGTTACCCGGTTTCTTCTTAAAAACCTCCAGTGTTGGAGCATTCACAACTTCTGGAGGCAAGTCATTCCACTGATTCATTGTTCTCCCTGTCAGGAAATTTCTGACAACTTCTGGGTTGGTTCTCTCCTTGATCCGTTGCTTCTTGTCCTGCCTTCCGATATTTTATCCTGGTGTGGTTTTCTGCATCAACAGCATGCAAGGAGGGGTGGTCATAACTCTTTAGATTTCTGGTGGGTTGGAACAAGCTGGAGCAAAGAACAAATTGAATATTTGCAGCAATTCTGATGCGCGGCTGATGGCCGCTCTCCAAATGTTTTACTACAACTCCCATCGTTCCGCTCTGTGTTCTTGGCAGCTGGAGGGATGCATCGATCCTGCCCTTCTCTTGCTACAAATCCATTTAGAGCTCCCTCGACACTTTTGCTCGATTTTCAATCCTTAAATCCAATCCATTGCATTGGCAAATTGTAGGCAGGAATCCTTTCCGTGTCCGTATCTCCTCTGATCTATGCATTTGCAGACACATGTTCTCTATTCTACATTTCCAATTCAGTATCTTTCCCCCCCCCCCCTGATTTATGGACTGAGTTCACACCGCCTCTTTCATTATCAAGGCCAGGGACTTCGGAAAGCATTAACCCTGATTTTAAGGGCTGTGCAGGCATGTGGAACTCAACTGGTGAGTTTGTCCTCTACTGGATGATCCGAAAAGGAAAGGAAACCCGGTTATTTGGAGAAAATGGGCTGTAGGGATTTGGCTTCCATTAGCACTTCCTTTAGGAAAATTATCGTGATGACTCCCCCGGACTGTTGTGGCCTGTTGACCATCAGCTCCTCCAGCAGCCGATTCAGAGGAGGAGGAGGAGGAGGCGTAGGAGTCAGGATCAGCATCAAGGCAACCTGAGAGCTCCGAGGGGGAAGAGGGAATGGAGCTGGCAGAGAGAGAGAGAAGGAGGCGGAGCCTGGGCCGTCCGTCAGCCCTCAGATGGAGAGCCAACAGCCCCCAGGTCTGGAGGTGGCTGATGAGGAGGAGGAGGAACAGCTGGGTCCAGTGCCTGACGCACGGATGCACAGAAGGCAGAGGAGAGGAGAGCAGTGGAAATCTATGGGCCGGTCCTCGGGACGGAAGAGGCATCGCTACTAGTGAAGCCCCCACTCTAGCTCTGGGGATAAAAGGCGGGGGGCGGAGATGAATAGATGTGGCAGACAACTATTCATCTTCCATCCGGATGGACTTGTTAGCCTGGGTTGAGAGAGAAACTTTTTGCTGGGGCTGCCGGCACTCCTAATAAAGGAATATTTGAGTTAACTTCAGAGGGTTTGTCATGGCTGGGGAGCTGGGTCAGAACATGGACACTTGCCCGGATACCTCTCCACATGCCAGCTCAGAGGAGGACAAACCAGTTCCAGGCACCTCAGGAGGGGAGTTGGTCACTGGTTCCAAGCAGCCGTCTGAGAGGGATTTGGACAAAGCACACAGCTGCAGCCGGTCAGCGATGAGGAAGAGGAACTGCCTTCTGTGCCTGATCCAAGGGCAGAGAAAAGGATGGAGCAGAGAAGGTCAGCTAGATTACTCGTGAGGAGGCAGCCTGGCCCTTCTTAATGGGCTGCACCAGAAGTTGGCTATTTAGCACACCAGACCGATGGAGGCAATGCTGGGAACAATGCATTTGTTTCCTTCTCTGAGCTTTGGGTCTTGTCTCTTCATCTGTTTCCCTTCGCCTGTGTCTTGAAACTCGTCTTTGCCTTGGGAACTTGCTTTGGCCTAGCAGATTGGACTTGCCTTTGCCTTGAGGACTAGCATTGCCTTCATTTGAGTAGCCTATGGAACTCATTGGGGTTGAGCTGGTGCCGGCACAGGGAATTGCTGGGGAATACCACTTCAGGATGTGGTGGCTCAGTGGCTAAGATTCTGAGCTCGTCGATCTAAAGGTCGGCAGTTCAACGGTTCAAATCCCTAGTGCCACGAAAAGGGGTGAGCTCCCGTGACTTGTCCCAGCTTCTGCCAACCTAGCAGTTTGAAAGCACGTAAAAAAGGCAAGTAGAAAAATAGGACCACCTTTGGTGAGAAGGTAACAGCGTTCATCGCGCCTTTGGCATAGAGTCATGCCGGCCACAGGACCACGGAGACGTCTTCAGACAGCGCTGGCTCTTCAGCTTTGAAACGGAGAGGAGCACTGCCCCCTAGAGTCAGGAACGACTAGCACATATGTGCGAGGGGAACCTTTACCTTTTAAATCTGCAACACTGATTATCAACTGGATTTTAATTCCAGTTATCCAGAACAAGTGATTCTAATTTGGATATTATTAATTTACCTTTACCGTTACCTTTTTACCACTTGGAAGCCTTAACAAAGACTCCTCACACCCGTGGTGTGTGTGTGCTTGTGTGTGTTTGTGCGTGAGTGGGACAGCACAATTACCCCCTTGAGTACGACGTGGTTTCTGTCTTTATTTTGCAAAGCCCTCATACCCAATTTTAGCACACAGAGAAGGCCAGGAAAGGTTCCTCGCTATTAAAACGAAACGTTATGTTTTTCCTGCAGCTCTTTTGCCAAAAAAAAAAAAAGAAGATAAAAATTCAAACAATATCCTAAGCTGCTTTCTTTCCTGGTGCTGCAGGTTGCTTTCCTCCTCTTTTTAGTTTCGACTTTCTTTCCAGTACAATATGTGTGTGTGTGTGTATATATATATATATATATATATATTTCTAATCTCTCCAGTTGCTGATAGTTATCTAGCTTGGTGCAAGAGCGAAAGGGACTTTGTGTCAAACACTGAAAAATGACTTCTCAAGCTGTCTTTCTTCCTCTTGAAAAGACCTGAGATGTGCTCTGCACATACAAATGATTCTGCGTTTCCGGGACCTTCGATCCAGGCTCAAGAGGATGGCGTGTGTTTGGACTGCAAAGATTTCCTTCTCAGCCACACCAAGGTCATTGCCACCCCTCTCCAAAAATTCTTATTCCTGGGAAGAAAAGAAGCTGAGATCTTCCCACCAAGGTTGAGGTTGTGTTGTGGTCCGCCAGCAGCCTGTGGAGCTGTCAGCGGAGTCGGACAGCGATGCGGCTGAGGAAGAACCTGGGCCAGTCCTGGAGGCTGGGAAAGGCCCGGATGAGGGCTCTGCCTCAGAGGCAGAGATGGGGCCAGGGCCGTTGGGGAGTGAGGTGTGGACTCTGGAGCCTTCAGAGACTGATAGGAGTGAGGCAGAGGAACAGGAGGAGCCTGTTCCTAGTGCACGCATGAGAAGAGCTGCCAGAAGGCAAGAGCAGCTCAAGCAAAGAGGACAACTCGGGAGTAAGGCCAAGAGATGATTGGCTCCTCCCATAAGGCTTAAAACAGACTAGCAACGGCGTTTGGGTTTTGCCGGAAAACAACGTTGGTAGCTTCGTCTTCTTCTTCGTCTGCGTCTTGTATTTATTTTTGCATCTGTGACTTCTGAACGTTTGCCAAGAAGCAGTTTGCCTAATTGGACCAAGGTTTGCGATAGGACTGAGGAATTTGTGTTGGGAGGAATTTGCTTTAATTTAGTTGAACGACGTTGGGAATAAAGTAATTCTCAGCGGTTCAAATAAAGTTTGTTTGTTTTTTTACTGCCTGATTTTCCTATTACTTACTTGGGCCTGGGTCACAACAGGTTGCTCCATCAGGCCAGGCATGGGAGAGGACTTCTAGACAAGGTGGGATTCACTTACCTTCCCTACCGGTTCGCAAATGTGAGCGCGCATCAGTAGTTGCGTATTACATCCGGGCGGGTGGGCAGAGCCTCCCGCAGTCACTGCTACCGGTTCGCGCAACCCGGAGAGAACCGGCTGAATCCTACAACTAGTGGACATCCCATTTTTCCTCCTCTGTTGCAGTGGAATGGGATTCAGCCGGTTCGGACCAATTCGCACGAACCGGTAGAGGAGATCGCAGGTGGGCCTGCCCATCTGCCCCAGCAGATACCATCCTATTTAGCCACGTTTTTGAGGCTGGGCACATGCGCAGAAGGGTGTGCATGCGAGCAAAGTGCATACACGGAAGGCTGGGCACATGCACGCGAAGCAAGCATGCGCTCAGGTGGCGAACCGGTGGTAAAAATATATGAAATCCACCTCTGATCTGCTTCCTTTCCTCTGCAATCTCTTCCACGAAATACATTTTAACCTGGAGCAACGTAACTGCAAAGGTTGGGATACAGCTTTACTTATTCAGAGGACTTCTAACCGAGAGAAGAAAAGGAGGCTAAAGAGCAGAAGATAAATCTTTTTTTCCCAAAACATAGATCTTCCATACTTCCACCTCTTACAATACTAGACAGCACAGAGACCTTCAAATTTCTAGGTTCTACCGTATCGCAAGATCTAAAATGGACACCCAACATCAAAAACGTCATCAAAGAAGCACAGCAAAGAATGTTTTTTCTGCGCCAACTCAGGAAGTTCAAACCACCCAAGGAGCTGCTGATCCAGTTCTACAGAGGAATTATGGAGTCTGTCATCTGCACCCCCATAACTGTCGGGTTTGGCTCTGCAACCCAACAAGACAGATGCAGGCTTCAGAGGATAATTAGAATGGCAGAAAAAACCATGGCTACCAACCTGCCTTCCATGGAGGACCTGTCTACTGCACGAGTCAAAAAGAGGGCTGGGAAAATATTTACAGACCCCTCGCATCCTGCATATAAACTGTTTCAACTCCTACCCTCAAAATGAGGCTATAGAGCACTGCACACCAGAACAACTAGACACAAGGACAGTTTTTCCCCGAACGCCATCACTCTGCCAAACAATTTCCTCAACACTGTCAAACTATTCACTAAGTCTGCACTACTATTAATCTTCTCATCGTTCCCACCACCCATCTCTTCCCACTTATGACCGCATGACTGTAACCTTGTTGCTGGTATCCTTACAATTTATATTGACTGTTTCCTAATATGATTTGATTGCTTATTTGTTCCCTATGACTATCATTAAGTGTTGTAACTTATGATCCTTGACGAATATATCTTCTATTTTTATGTACATTGAGAGCGTATGCATCAAGACAAATTCCTTGTGTGTCCAATCACACTTGGCCAATAAAAATTCCATTCCATTTTTTGGTGCCAACCCTGGAGGTTCTCTGGGCTCCTGGACCACTGCCAGAAGGATCTTCACCACATCCTTGGGAACAGAAGATGGGACCTGAAGCAACAGTGGCATTTTTATCTTGACAATATCTCAAGGAACTTCAGCCCAATCTCCTAGAGCAGTGATGGCGAACCTTTTCGGCACCGAGTACCCAAACCCTAACACCCGAGAGCACCGGAAACCCGAAGACCAGCCGGCCAGCACGCGCATGCATGTTTTTTGGCCTGTTTTTTGGCTGTTTTCAGCCCAAACACAAGCCCAAAAATGGCCTGAAAAACAGCCTGGAAAAGGTCTGAAAAATGGCCTGGAAAACGCCACAAAAATGGCCTGTTTTTTGGATGTTTCCAGGCCGTTTTCCAGTGCTCCGGCACCCACGAAGACCAGAAACCAGAAGAACAGCTGGTGACGGCACGTGTGCCCACAGAGAGGGCTCCACGTGCCACCTCTGGCACGCGTGCCACAGGTTCACCACAGTGGTGGGTTTCAAATTTTTTTACTACCGCTTCTGTGGGTGTGGCTTCATGGGTGTGCCGTGGCTTGGTGGGCGTGGCTTTGTGGGTGTAGTAGAGGAAGGATACTGTAAAATCTCCATTCCCACCACACTCCAGGGAAAGGTTACTGCAAAATCCCCATTTCCTCCCCATTAGTTCGAACTCGGGAGGCAGAGAATAGATGGGGGCGGGGCCAGTCAGAATTTTTACTACCAGTTCTCCGAACTACTGAAAATTTCTGCTACCGGTTCTCCAGAACTGGTCAGAACCTGCTGAAACCCACCTCTGGTCCTAGAGTGTTCCTCCAAGTAGGAATTGGTGGCTTGAAGGAGTCTAGTAGTCTGGCCAACTACCACTTCCGGAGACTATGAAGCCATGGAGATCCTACAAAATATTATTCCTCAAAAACTCTAATCTATATAAGGGCTTCTTCCTGTCATTGGATGGCCAGGCTTGAAACTGGATTGGAACAGAAGGACCTCAAGACCAACACAATCGAAGATCACTTGCAGTGAAGAATATCAATCCAAATAATGGATCTGGAGGAGGTCTCATCAAGAGGAGCAACCAGGATGATGAGGGGATTGGAGGCTAAAACATACAATGAACGATGGTTGCAGACACTGGGCCTGGCTAATCTACTGAAGAGAAGGACCAGGGGAGACAGGATAGCAGTCTTCCAATATTTGAGGGGCTGCTCCAGAGAGGAGGAAGGGGGTCAAGCTATTCTCCAAAGCACTTGAAGGCCGGACAAGGAATAATGGATGGAAACTGATCAAGGAGAGATTCAACTTGGAAATAAGGAGGAATTTTCTGACAGTGAAAACCATCAACCGATGGAACACAAGTTGCCTTCAGAAGTTGTGGGAGCTTCATCACTGGAGGCTTTCAAGAAAAGATTGGAAACTGATCAAGGAGAGATTCAACTTGGAAATAAGGAGGAATTTTCTGACTGTGAGAACAATCAACCCATGGAAGAGAAGTTGCCTTCAGAAGTTGTGGGAGCTTCATCCCTGGAAGCTTTCAAGAAGAGACTGGACTGCCATCTGTAAGAAATGGTGTAGGGTCTCCTGCTTGGATGGGGGGTGTGGTGTTGGACTAGATGACCTACAAGGTCCCTTCCAACTCTGTTATTCTTTATCTCCTCCTTGAAGCTCATCACACCAAGATCAGCTCAATTGTGAGTCTTTCTACCCTGGACAGAAGTCCTGTCTTCACAAACCATTGTGAAACTCAACAAAATTCATGGTAGGGTACAATGGACCACTTCACAATGGACACCACTGTCCTAGCAAAGATCTACCACAAGAAGAGTCCACCAGAATTGGTTCCATTCTAACAAAGCAATATTTGGGAAAGAATCAGGCAACCTGCTCACCATTAAGTCTCCGCAATTTTTTCTCTTTTGCTTTTCCTTTGTGTCAGGGTTCCAAGTAACACCCCCAACGAAAGAAGGCTTGAAGTTCCTCAAAGTTCCATTTTATAAGAGATGTCATATTGGCACATCTGGGAAAACCCGAATCTGAAAGTTTCCAGGATTTCCCCACCCAAAGGAAAGTCCAAGTCCTTGCCCAGCACCCACAAGTCCATCACATGGTCCAATCAAACCCACCATCCCAACTGAGATGCTCCCAGTTCCAGCCTTCCAGGTGCAGGGCAAGATGTCCTTGACTCTCTGAGAAAGGAATGTTATTTTGGCTACATATTTCCCCAGCTCCATACAATTGCCCCCTCCCAGTTTTCCACAGTAGTAAATGTGGCAGGTCTGAAGGCTATATGCAAAAGATGGCTTCCAGGCCTGATACTTTGCCTGCCTTGCACGCACACCACAAGTTGTGCAGGAGGCAGTGTGAAAACTGCCAGCTCCCTCTCTACTTACATTCATGGAGAGAGCAACGTTTAGCCTCCTACACGACAATCCAATTTTATTGATGCCACTGCAGAGACAGAATTTTGCAATGCTTTAAGACTACCGCAAAGCTCACGAGGGAGAGAGTGAGAGAGAGAGAGAGAGGGAGGGAGGGAAAGGGAGAGGGAGAGAGTGTGGTGGCCCGCAGCCGGCAAGACGCAGCCACATTCCGCCGTTGAGGTAGGTGTGTGTTGTTGTACGTCAATCAATCCTTCAAGGAGAGAAAATGTACGGCGTACCGAGTATGCCATCCAGGTCTCTTAGCCCACCAGGGACCCGCAATCATTCTTCTGTTATGATACTTGTACTTGTCAAAAGTGGTTCAGCATGGCTGCCATCACATCAAGCTACCCGGCCCTTTTGTAGCACAAGAAACACACGTTGCACAGCCTCTGGCATCGTTTCGCAAGATCAGGATTAAGGCTCCTGGGCTTGTAGAGGCTGACACAGTTCAGGTGTGTCACTGACTCACCTGAACTCACAGAGCCTCACAACTTGCATGCAACGTCACGTTGTTCGAAGTGTGGTGAACTCATCACCCAGAAGTTCGGAGCAACTGTGGGGTGCTCTCCAGATCTTGAACTAAAGCTTTCATCCCCAAGTCTGCTGTTGCTACGATTCTTGCCCATTACAGATACTCCTCGACTTACAACAGTGACCGAAGTTACGACGGCACTGAAAAAAGTGACCTATGACCGCTTTTCACACTTATGACCATGGCAGCGCCCCCCACAATCACCCGATCAAAATTCAGACGCTTAGCAACTTTGATTCACATTTATGACAGTTGCACTGTCCCACTGTCCCTTTTGCGACCTTTTGCAAAGTGAATGGGGAAGCCAGATTCATGTAACAACCAGTCATTCACTTAACGACTGCGGCAAGGAAAGCCATAAAATGGAGCAAAGTTGACTTAATGCATGTCTTACTTAGTAACATAAATTTTGAGCTCAACTGTAGTCTTAAGTCAAGGAATACCTGTAGAGAAGTCAACACTCTTACAAACATCCTCATTTAGCAACCAAAACTGGGAGCAACTGTGCTTATGATCTTACTTACTTCACAGAAGTAAGATTGCGAAGTTGCTTCTTCATCACCACCGTATCTACGAACGGTCACTAACCAAGGCCGTCATTAAATAAGGACATTTGAGAAAACAATTTCCAGCACAGGCTTAACTCTGTTTCTCCTACAAGTGAATCTCTGGTACCTTTTCTCCATTGCTCCTCTATTAAATCCTTGAAATCTGCAAAATTCCTGGATATTTTTTTTTTTAATTTTTAATTTTGCCTCTGGTCCCATCCAGCGGGCACAGAGAGATGCCCAATTTCCACCAGGGATCCAGAATAAGCAAACTCATTGATCGCTTTGTTTCAACTGCACCAGTTTCTCAAATATCCCCTTCAGCAAAAATGAAAATTACGTGTATTGGACCTGGTGGGTGTTAAGTGAATTTCGTTGTATGGGTATACTGTGTATACACATACAATGACAATAAAGTTATTATTATTATTAAAAGCCAAGAGCAAAAATCTGTTCTCAGGCACCGGCAGAATTTCAGAATTCCCGCATTTTTCTTTATTTGGTGTACGTTTCGGAAAAGCATGAGAAAATGTGTCCACAGCATGATTATGAAGGGAGTGGAGATTTAAAGTCAACGGGTAGGCGCTTAATCTAAAGAAACCTCTCATTTCGACCGCAAGGGCCAAGAATTCAAGATTATTTCGGGCAGCCCTGCTCACTGCTTGGCTGCCGTTGGCATCTCCACATCCACTTCGAAGGGGTTCTTTATTTAGAAGCCGTGTTTCTCCTCTAAAAACATTGTCGGTGAAATGCAACGTCGTGATTAAATTTACCAACTGGGAATTGCATCTCTTCTGATTAGATAACAGCCCAACAGAATACCAATATTTTCACAGTAGCGTGCCAAACGTAAAATTCGTAATACCCATTTTTGAATGCAGCCACAGAGACAGACAGATAAATACAATTTGTCCTTCTAAATCGGGACAGACGTTCTTTCTTTTAAAAAAAAAAAATGCAAATGTTTATAACGTGTTCTGTTTTTTCCCTTATGAATCGACTGGTTTAAGGTCTTTAGATTTAAAGAGAAGACACTTGGATTTGACGCCACAGGAGGGAACTGAAAAATGTATAAACTTCTATTCTCCACGTAAGAGATGGGTTTCCCATATGCTTATTCTGCTTCGCCCCGCACTCGCCTTCTGCACACGCGGCCAGCCAGGGGTGAGTTCTATTTATCTTTACTACCAATTTGCAACGGGATCATGCCTGCCTGCGTGCTTCACTCACGCCTTGCTGCTGGGCATGCGCAGATCGCTGATGACCACATCCGGGGCAGTGGGCGGGGCCTCCCGCCGGTTTTACTACCAGTTCTTGCGAACCGGTCCGAACTGGGGACAACCTACCACTGTGGCCTGCCTTCCACGCATCCGCTTTGCTCGCGTGGCTTGCACACATGCACGCAGCTTAGAAAACGTGGCTAAATAGCACGGCATAGCACCAGGGCAGGTGGGCAGGGCCCACCCGTGGTCACCACTACCAGTTAGACCCGAAACCGGTCCGAACCGGCTGAATACCACCAGTGCCCAAGGTCCATCATGCATTGAGGGAAAAAAAAAAGGAGTGTTTTGCCAAATGTTTCCAAAGTTCTCCAGTTCTCCCGTTTTTCCTTCCTTTGAATTATTGTCGAGCCTACAAAACAAAATGGGTGGGTTTGGTTGGAAGGTGAAGGACCATCATTCCTTGTTCTGGGCAGAATATCTGATCAAATGGTCTTTGAACTTCGATGGGGCAACATTTATAACCTCCTCAAATGTCGTCTGTCCTTCTCTGAGTTTTTCGCCCTCCCCAGGCTCCAGAGGCTGTCTTGGAGCCTGGGGAGGGCAAAAACGGCCTCCCACCCCGGAGGCCCTTCAGAGGCTGGAAACGGCCCATTTGTCAATTTCCAGTGGGACCAGAAGGCCTATTTTTGCTGTCCCCAGGCTCCAGAGCCTTTCTAGGACACGGGGGAGGGCGAAAACACCCTTCCCCATCCACCCCCCGGAGGCCAGAAATGGCCCATTTGCCAACTTCCGGTGAGGCCATTTTCGCCCTCTCCAGACTCCTAGAAAGGCTCTGGAGCCTGGCGAGAGAAAAAAACGGGCCTACCCGGCCATCATGTGCCAGAAGCATGGGGAGCGGGGTGGGTGGGTGGGTCGTGTGTACATGTGGGGGGGGACATGGAATTATGGGTGTGGGCATGCGCACGCGTGACACCCCCCCACTCCTGGCACGCGATGGAAAAAAAGTTACTTACTTTTTTACTGCCCTATACCATTTCAGACAGGTGGCTGTTTAGTCTCTTCTTAAAAGCCTCCAGTGATGAAGCGCCCACAACTTCTGGAGGCAAGTTGTTCCACTGGTTAATTGTCCTTACAGTCAGGAAATTTCTCCTTCGTTCGAGGTTGGATCTCTCTTTGATGAGTTTCCATCCGTTGCTTCTTCAGCCTTTTGTATTTTGGCCTCTAAAATCAGCAACAAAAACCCCAACCTACCATCCTGAGGCAGATCACGCCATGTTGGCAAGCAACTCTTTCCTTCACCTCTTATCAGAAGGAGCACGAAACAAACATCGTTCCCATTTTTAACATAGTGTGTACCTTCTTCCAAGCAGGGCCTCGAAACCTTCCGTTTTCTCCCCCATTCCGAATCCTTGCGGGTTTTGATTGACAGCACGAAAAGCAAGCTGTCAATCATACAGAGTCCAGAGGAGACGTTGATAGATGGGTCTCGTGGCTGTGAGGCCCCCTTTCGCACTCTCTAAGCAATTCCCCAGAAACTATTTGTCTTCTCGATGAAAACCACAGATTAATGTGGTAACCGTGTTTTAGTTACTGTTCATTTCTCTGAGTCCTGTGATTACCAGAGGACGCAGGAAGTTTGTAGGGAAGGACAGTGTGTTGGCATTTGCCCTCGAATCTGCTGAATTCATTTGGAGTCCGTAAAGAATGAGACTTTTCTGGATGGATGGGTTGAACTTCCTCACTAGATGCAAATGAATTGGATGGTGGCTGAAGGGCTGAGTCCTTGGCACGTCAGAAAACTGCAGAAAACACATCTGCCCAAATTAAATGAACAGAATAACAGAGTTGGAAGGGACCTTGGAGGTCTTCTAGTCCAACCCCCTGCTTAGGCAGGAAACCCTATACCAGTGATGGCTAACCTTTTTGTCATCGTGTGCCAAAAGCGTGGGGAGCGTGAGTGTGTGTGTGTGTGTCATGTGCACGGGTACCCACACCCATAATTCTATGTGCCCCACCTCGTGCACATATGCATGCGACCCCCCCCCCCCGCTTTTGGCACACAATGACACGGTGGGCGCGGTAGGCCCGTTTTTTGCCATCCCCAGGCTCCAGAGGCTTTCTAGGAGCCTGGGGAGGATGAAAACAACCTTCCCCACCCCCCTGGAGCCAGAAACAGCCCATTTGCTGACTTCCTGTGGGACCGGAAGGCCCTTTTTTCATTCTCCCCAGCCTCCAGAGCCTTTCTAGGAGCCTGGGGAGAGCGAAAAATGGGCCTTCCCCACCCCCACCCCCCGGAGGTCCTCCAGAGGCCGGAAACAGCCTGTTTCCTGACTTCCAGTGGGCCCAAAAGGCCCAAAAAACAGGTGGCTGGTGCACGCATACACACCGGAGCTGAGCTCACATGCCCACCGATATGGCTCCGTGTGCCACCTGTAGCACACGTGCCATAGGTTCGCCATCCAATCTTCTTAAAAACTTCCAGTGTTAAAGCATTCACAACTTCTGGAGGCAAGTTGTTCCATTGATTAATTGTTCTCACTATCAGGAAATTTCTCCTTAGTTCTAAGTTGCTTCTCTCTTTGATTAGCTTCCATCCGTTGTTTCTTGTCTTGCCTTCTGGTGCTTTGGAGAATAGGTTGACCCCCTCTTCTCTGTGGCAGCCCCTCAAATATTGGAAGATGCTATCATGTCACCCCTGATTCTCCTTCTCACTAGATTGGACCTAACCAAACCAATGGATTCATCGGTTTTCCTGTATACTGCAGAGGGTCAGACTAGATGGCGCTTGGGGGTCCCTTTCACAATTCTACGACCATCTAAAGGAAAGCCATGTTAAAAAATTCTGCTTGATCCTACTGGTGCCCCACCGGTGATTCCTACAAATCTGCCCAAGTCACGAGAAATCCGATCTAAACCGTCCATTCCACTTGGAAAATCCATCCGATTCAATTTTGTGGAGCAGATGAAAGTCCAACCAAACATCTGGGCTCATCTGGAGTCAGAGAAAGTTCATGACTAGGTGGCTCAGTGGCTAAGACACTGAGCTTGTCGATCAGAAAGGTTGGCAGTTTGGCGGTTCGAATCCCTAGTTCCCTTCCAACTCTGTTACTGTTAAATATGCTCAAAGGTCTTTCGATGAGTCTCAGTGGACTGGGAGGTGCCCCTATGATTTGATGACTGGGATGACTTCTCAATTTCTGAAGGTCTACCTTAGAGTCAGGAGATCATCTCTGTCCAGGAACTGTTGCTCTTCCCATGTCATGCCTTCTTCTTCTTCCCTCCCCAGATGCCTCCACGCGACCTCCGCTCTCCCCAAGGTGACAAGAGATAATATTAACACATCATCATTTTAATCAGCCCATGATTAACCAAACTTCATGTATTATTCAGAGCAGTCCATTAAAGGTCCCCATCGCTCTCTTTCGCTCCGCCGGTGGCAGCTACTGGCAGCCGCTCTCTGTCATCTCACCGACCATCTTGGCCCTCGCCTTGGAAAATAAGAGCAGGGCAGGAAAGATATCCACCTAGGCTGCCCTACCACCAGAGTTGATATTCAGCCGGTTCGGATCGGTTCGCCCGAACCGGTAGCGGAAATCGCATGTGGGCCCACTCACCTGCTCCGGCTCCATGCCATCCTATTTAGGCACGTTTTTGAGGCCAGGAGCATGCAGGGAAGGCTGGGCGCATGTGTGGAAGGCAGGCGCGTGAGCAAACTGGGCATGAGCACAGCAAACCAGTAGTAACCAGGGGTGGGTTTCAGCAGGTTCGGATCAGTTCTGGAGAACCGGTAGCAGAAAATTTGAGTAATTCGGGGAACCGGTAAATACCACTTCTGACTGGCCCCGCCCCATCTATTCTCTGCCTCCCGAGTCCCAGCTGATCGGGAGGGAATGGGGATTTTGCAGTAACTTTCCTCTGGAGTGGGTTGTGAATGGAGATTTTACACTCTCCTTCCACTGGAGTGGGATGGGAATGGAGATTTTACAGTATCCTTCTCCTGGAGTGGGGTGGGAATGGGGATTTTGCAGTATCCTTCCCCTGGAGTGGCGTAGGACAATCCCTTCACAGATCAATCTGCCTCCCAAAAGAGATTGGGCTAAGATAATGAAAAGGGAGAAAATGCGAGATGTTTTGCTCAATTCTTTGTCTCTGGCCACCACATTCAGAGTGGACTTCCTCAGCCCTGGTCAACTCGAAGGACTATACAGTCTGTTCTTCCAATTGCTAACTCTGCGTTCCCACCATTTTACAGGAGAGTCAAAAATCTACCATTATCATCATCAAGAAAAAAAAAATGAAGATCGTGTTAGCAAGCGGCACACCGAACTAATCCGATGTAAGGGGGCGACGAAGCCCACCAAACAATTAATAACCGGTAATTAAAATTCATCTGCCTTCACAGTCCTGTGCATTAAAATAACAACATTTAATTATATGTCTCTTACCATCCTGATCTGTAGGAACGTTTACAAAACCTGCATCTCTTTAATTGTATTTTAGGGATGTTTTGCCAAGGAAATAAAAAGAGTTGGGACATACCCAAATTCTTTGCAAGGAAGGAAAAAAAAAACCCCCAACAATTTTAAAAATTGCAAATAAGGGAGAGATTTCTTCCCTCTCTCCCCCGCCCCCCAATTCGGATTCATAAAAAACATCCTTGTAAAGACATTTGGGCTGCTGATTCTAATTTGCAGCAAGCCCATTCAGAGTGAGGGCAATGTTTCTTTCTTTCTTTCTTTCTTTCTTTCTTTCTTTCTTTCTTTCTTTCTTTAAACAAGTTTTATTGGTTTTTTTCTTTTCTCCTCTCCCACCTTCACTCACATCTTTCTTTCTTTTTTTTTTCTGAACAGAGTTTTGGTCATTTCTTATTTTATACAATTAGTCAAATTCAAATACATTTTACTCAATTACAATTTTTGTCAATATCGTCTTCTCCCTTTTCTTTTTTTTTTTGAATATACCTCAGTATTTCTATACTTGCATACGTAAACACCTTCTTCATTTATCCCTAAATTCTAACTTTACTATGTATACATATTTATCCTCTTTTATTCTTAAACAATTCATTCTTTTTCTTAATATCTTTATATTTGTTTGTTCAGAGCTGCCTTTCTTCCACTTCATCTTTTTTTTTATTGTACAGCAATCTTTCTCCTCAAACCTAGCCTCTCCCTCTTCTCCTTCAAACTTTTTTCCCCACCTTCTTCTTCTCTTCTCTACTTTCCCTTCCCTTCTCCTTCTCCTCCTCTCTTCCTCCCTGTCTTGCCTTCTCTCCTACTCTACTTTCCCTTCCCTTCTTTCCTCCCTACTCTTCCATCCCCTACTCTTCCAACGGAGAGAGGGCTATGTTTCTTGCCGTACCTCTGAATAAGTCACTTTGCAAAAAACTCAAAGGGGCTTTTTTTCAAAGACGCAACTGGACTTTCCTCGTTTTTCCTGAAGATGTCTCACTTCTCGTCCGAGAAGCTTCTTCAGTTCTACCAGGTCAAACCACCATGACCGGGATGATTTGAGAAACGGCAAAGATACTTCGCAAAAACTCCCAAATTGGTTCCCGTAGCGCAGACATAAATATTCTAGTTTGGTTTTTAATTATTTCTTTATGGCAAATACACCGTATTTTCCCGGAAATAAGACCTCCCCTGAAAATAAGACTTCCTCAAAGAAATAAACCCTCCACTGAAAATAATCCCTCCCTCGAAAATAAGCCCTTCCTGAAAACATTTAACCACATGCGCAGGTTAGGGTTAGGGAGATAGAGCTGGAAATCAGGTAAGATGGCAAGAGGAACCCCGTGTCAGCACTTCAACCTGCATTTACTCTAGTGCTGACATAAGAAGGAGAAGAGGGGGCAGCTGGCAAGAGGACACTTGACATTTCACCTACTTATTTTCCTTGAAGATAATATCCCCTAGAAGATGAGAGGGAGGGGGACATTCCTGGGCGCTTAGGTAGTAGATATGGGGAGAGTGATTGGAAGAAGGCCAATGAGACGCAGAGATTTGGGAAACGGAAAGGGAGGGTTTGGGGTCAGGAAGTCAGAGTTGGCTACGCCACGATTGGGGGCAGATTGTCATGCTTAATAAAATGAAAGATTTCTTCAAAGACTATCTGTTTGGAAATGCAATTTATTTTATTTGAGACGATATCGAAACCTGACACCCCGTCTTGCTCCTCGCGCCCCAAAATAATAAGTCCTCCCCGAAAATAAGGCCTAGCGCTTATTTCAGGTATCAAAAACATATCAGACAGTGTCTTATTTTTGGGGAAACACAGTAGGACTTTTCCCAGCAGGACGTTATTTTACACGCCAGAAGGAAAAAAGTCCTGCGTGTAGAAAACTAAGTTGTCAGGAGAGAAATGTCACGCACACCCCCTTCTTGGCATGTTTATTTTCTGCATGCGAGGGTTCTTTAAATGCGGTGATTTATGGAACGGCATTTCTACAGCAGAGCAAACCGCCAAGCCTCCGCTACAACAAGTGGCTGAGAGACTAATTTTTGATATTGTGCTCCGGTGAGCCGGAACGGTGACGGCCTTTTGAAGATCTAGAGAGAGAAATAAAGACATTAATGGAGGCGCCCCGTCTCTGGCCTGGCACCGGCCACGTAAATGTAATGGATGATTGTATCTGCAGCAGATCTGTTTTTCATTAGCGGCTGCTGGACGTAATAGGCCAGTTAAAAAGCAGGTGCTTACAGCCTTTTTATTGGTCACTATTTGCTGTCATAATCAGGATGTGATTTATGGGTACTGGAGTGGCGCGACAGGAGGCTGGTTCAGAGAGAGCGGGAAGCGAGGCTGAAGCCGCACGGGGAGGGGGAGGTCTTGCGATGCCAAAACCGCGCAGAAGGGGAGACCCTAAAGTTCCCCAACAGGGGGAAGATGCATGGTGTCAGTCCTTGGAACTCCCTGCCGCTGGGTCTTGAAATGATTAGTCCCGCCTGGACTACTGTAATGCTCTCTACATGGGGCTCCCCTTGAGGAGCACCCGGAGACTCCAACTGGCGCAGAGTGCGGCCGCGCGGGTGGTTATGGGAGCGATGTGGTGCTCCTATGTAACACCTCTCCTGCACTGGCTCCCGGTGGTCTTCCAGGTGCGCTTCAAGGTTTTGGTTACCACCTTTAGAGCGCTCCATGGCTTAGGGCCTGGTTATTTACGGGACCTGCCTCCCACCGGCCGGTACGCTCTCACAGAGAGGGACTCCTCCGGGTGCCGTCGGCCAAACAATGTCGGCTGGCGGCCCCCAGGGGGAGATCCTTCTCTGTGGGGGCACCTATTATCTGGAACAAATATCCCCCCGGAGATACGGAGGATCCCGGATCTACGCACCTTCCGCTGCGCTCTCAAGACCTTTTTATTTCACCACGTTAGTCTGGCCTAACCTCTCCCATTCCTTTTAATGTAAATTTTAATGTAAATTTTAATTTGTTCTTAACCTGGGGTTTTAAATTTGTCTTGGGCTAAATTGATTTAATTCGATTTTACTTCTGCTCTTAAATTTTTGTATTCGATGTGTTTTATCTTGTGCCTGTTCACCGCCCTGAGTCCTTCGGGAGTAGGGCGGTATATAAATCAAATAAAATGAAAATGAAAATGAAAAAATTATGGGTGGGAAAGAAGTAATGGACGAACGGGGCGTTAAAAAAATGCGGCTAGATATTTTTAAAGAGGAGAACTGTGGCTCTCTTCCAGGCACTGATTCCCGATCTGGGATTTTGGTTTTTTTTTTTTTTGCAAATTTGTCAAAATTGTCCACAGGTGTTGTGTGCAGGGGTGGGCTGCTGGGGGTTTCCAGGGGTTCGGGAGAACCTCTAGCTAAGATTCTGTGCAGTTTGGAGAACCCCCAAATCCCACTCCTGGCTGGTTCCCGCCCCCCCCCGCCCCTCCCAGGAGTTCCCACGCAGCCTGTTTTGGATGCAGGCAAGTGCAGGGCGTGCACGGAGACACGGGGAGGGTGAAAAATGGGCCTACCAGAAGTTCAGGAAAGCCAGAAATGGGCCCAGAGGGCCTCCAGAGAGCCTTTGGAGCCTGGGGAGACTGTTTTTGCCCTCCCGGAGGCTCAAGAAAAGCCTCCAGAACCCGGGGAGGGCAAAAACGCATCCCCACCCCCGCCGTGGTGCAGGAAGCAGACTAGGCCACGCCCACCATGCCCATGCGCACCCAGCAACCAGGCAGAGAACCCCTTGCTAAAATTTTTGAAGCCCACCCCTAGTTGCGTGAACATGTACACAAATTATTTCAAGCCCCATGATCGGGTGCACAAAAACATGGCTCATTCCTACACCTTCCGACAGACACACGCACGCTCTCTCCCTTTGCAAAGCTATCAAAAGAAGGCAGCACTCCAACCGGTGAGGTTGTTGTTATATCCTCCTGAGGAAACCATTGGTTTTTTTTTAAAAAAGGACCCCAGCAGATGGCTGGATCGGCTTCCATCCTACGAGGAAGGCTGGCGACGACCCACCGAAAGCAGCATGAAATCTACAAATCTAAACAGAACCGAAAGTAGCATTTCCCACCATACAGGCATGTGTTGATTTTATGACCATTTTTTACCATGGTCGTTAAAGTGAATCACAGGGATGTAAAACGAATCCAGCCTCCCCCCCCCAATCGGCTTTGCTTTCCGGAAGCCGGCTGGGGAAGGTCACCAATCTTGTGACCATAGGATACTGCGACCCTCGTAAATGCGAGCCAGTTGCCAAGCACCTCAATCGTGCGAGGCCAGGAGTGGTCGTAACTTTGAGGACAGGTTATAAGTTACTTTCTCCAGCACTGTAACTTCGAATAAAAGGCGGTAAGCTGAAGACTTAACTGTTTCGAAGGCCCTCAAGGTTAAAATGATGTGCAAACACAGAACAGGGAGTTAAGCATTAGGCAGCCAAAAAAGCCATTGCAATCCTAAATTGCATTAACAGAGGGATACAATCAAGATCAAGGGAGGTACTAATACCACTTTATAAAGTCCTAGTAAGACCAAACCTAGAATCCTGCATCCAGTTTTGGTCACCACACTATAAAAAAGATGTTGAGACTCTAGAAAAAGTGCAGAGAAGAGCAACCAAGAGGATTAGGGGACTGGAGGCTCAAAAATACAATGAACGGTTGCAGGAACTGGGCATGGCTGGTCTAGTGAAGAAAAGGACCAGGGGAGACAGGAGAGCATCTTCCAATATTTGAGGGGCTGCCCCAGAGAGGAGGGGGATCAAGCTGTTTTCCAAGACACCTGAAGGCCGGACAAGGAATAATGGATGGAAACTGAACAAGGAGAGATTCAACATGGAAATAAGAAGGAATTTTCTGACAGTGAAAACAATCAACCGATGGAACACAAGTTGCCTTCAGAAGTTGTGGGAGCTTCATCCCTGGAGACTTTCAAGAAGAGACTGGACTGCCATCTGTCAGAAATGGTGTAGGGCCGTGATGGTGAACCTATGACACGCCTGCCACAGGTGGCACACGTAGCCATATCAGAGGAGCACGCGAGCTCAGCTCCAGCGCCAGCCAGCTGATTTTCGGGCCTTCTGGGCTCACTGGAAGTAAGGAAACAGCCTGTTTCTTGCCTCTGGAAGGTCGTGGGGGAAGGCCTGTTTTTCTCTCTCCTTAGGCTCCAGAGTCTTTCTAGGAGCTTGGGGAGGGCAAAAACAGCCTCCCCCTGCCCCCAGATGCTCTCTGGAGGCAGGAAATGGGGGGTTGGACTAGATGACCTACAACTCTGTTAATCTGTTCTGTATAACCAGGTTGTGTGAACGCGTCCCTCAGGGAGGCACCCCCCCCTGCCAGCCTGGACAAGCAAGGATTCAAAGGTTTCCACGCACCAGCGACGGAGAAAAGGCCCTCTTGATCTACAGCCTCTTATTAGCCGGGATCGGCCTCCCACTCTCCAAACCAGGAAACTATCTCCATAAATTATAGATTTAATATTTATCTCTTGCCACCGCGCAGACACGGATAATGTTTTAGCAGCATTCACCGCACTTAGACCCAGGTTTTATTTATAATTCCTCCCCCCCCCCGTTCCTTCAGATGGGTTCTCTCTCGGGGGCACGAGAAAATAGAAACGGGGACATTAAAAATTAAAAAAGAAAAAAAAAAGAAAGAAACAAGAAAGAGAAGTCTGTTTGCTTTTCGGCTGTTGGTTTTGCTCGCGAAAAATGTCACGGATAAAACTCCGAGCTGCGGCCTGCATCTCCCGGATATAAATTTAAGATAATTTTACAGGACAGAGGTTCCCAATGAATCAGGGCCGGGAAAGCAGAACCTCCATGGATAGGAGAAGCTTACCAGAAGATTAGACAACGCACGAGGGAAGGCTAGAAAGCAAAACTTCCACAAACAGGGGCAGTATACCGGACGCAATATACTTAGGAGTATATGACCACATGAGCGGAGGAAATATTAAACCATCCATAAAACAGAGGCTTCTCTAAGATAGAAGCTGAGCCTCCATGGACAAGGGGAATATATCAGAAACTCAGTCCAAGGTTAAGAAGAAAGCTTAGACCAGTGATGGCTAACCGTTTTGTCATCGCGTGCCAAAAGCGGAGGGAGCGTGTGTGTGTGTGTGTGTCACGCGCACGAGTACCCACACCCATAATTCTATGCGCCCCACCCCCGCACTCCCCCCCTTTTGGCATGCAATGGCACGATGGGCCCAGTTTTTTCGCCCTCCCCAGGCTCCAGAGGCTTTCTAGGAGCCTGGGGAGGGCGAAAACAGCCTTCCCCACCTCCCTGGAGGCCAGAAACGGCCCATTTGCTGACTTCCTGTGTGACTGGAAGGCCCTTTTTTCGCTCTCCCCAGGCTCCAGAGCCTTTCTAGGAGCCTGGGGAGAGCGAAAAACGGGCCTTCCCCAACCCCTCGGAGGTGCTCCGGAGGCCAGAAACATCTTGTTTCCTGACTTCCGGTGGGCCCAGAAGGCCCAAAAATGAGCTGGCTGGCACGCGCAAGCACGCCAGAGCTGAGCTTGCTTGCCCACCAATATGGCTCCATGTGCCACTTGCGGCATGCGTGCCATAGGTTCGCCATCACGGGTCTAAACACTTATCTGAAATAGTATAGGTTCTCCTGCTTGAGCAGGAGGCTCGACTAGAAGACCTCCAAGGTCCCTTCCCGCTCATTCATTCTGTTCTATTAGACAATGACTGAATGATGGCTTAAAAGCACATACTCCACAAACAAAGGCAGAATACTGCACCAACGTAAGCGTATGTCCACATGGGTGTAAAGTTACGAAACAGAGGGCTCTGAAAGGCAGAAGCAGAGCCTCCATGGACAGGGGGCGTATATCATAAAAGTATAGCACAAGATTAGACAAGGAGTGAATTATGAATTATAAAGTACAACCTCCTCCATCACCGAAGCTTTGCTGAATCCTAAAGGCAAATATAACAGAAGGTGGGCTCCCCCTATGCCCTCCTGGCAGATTTGGAGCACTGAGGTTTTGCTAACGCAGAACAGCTGCCGCCAAAGCAACGCAGTGCAGGATTATCTCCCCTAACTCTTGTGACCGAACTGGCAATGCAGATTAGGCCACATGGCTGGGCCTCTACGCTGACCATGCCATCCAAAGTGGCCAAACTGGGCAGCCTCCAATTCTCTTGGTCTGTGAAAAGACCCTTAACTCGAGGCGCCAGGTTGACCGAATCCATAACGGGCGGTGGCAGGCAGCATCCTGCTTGCCTGCCTTCCCCAGCTGGGTACTAGTTGCCAGCTCCAATGTAAAATGTGCCAGCGGGTTAAGCAAAGGTAGAACTGTCCTTTTCTGCAAAGCAACCTCCTATTTACATTAGTGGTGGGTTCCTCCCGGTTCCGCCGAGCCGGTAGCGGTGACGATATGACGTCAACCGAATCAGTTCTGCCCACCCCCGCCCCCCCCCTGCGTTATGCTTATCTTTTATTTGGCCCCACCCCCAATCTATTGCTGCCTCCCGAGTCCCAGCTGATGGCTAGAGGGAAAAAACCTGTTTAAACTCTTGCCGCGGGGCTTCAAAGGGCCGCCCTACAGCTGATCAGTGTTAAAAGAAAACAAATGAGTAGACCGGTGCCTGCAAAAATACATGAGTACATCAGTGCCTGCAAAAATACATGAGTACATCAGTGCCTGCAAAAATACATGAGTAGATCAGTGCCTACAAAAATACATGAGTAGATCAGTGCCTGCAAAAATAAATGGGTAGACCAGTGCCTGCAAAAATACATGAGTAGATCAGTGCCTGCAAAAATACATGAGTAGATCAGTGCCTGCAAAAATAGATGAGTACATCAGTGCCTGCAAAAATACATGAGTACATCAATGCCTGCAAAAATAAATGGGTAGACCAGTGCCTGCAAAAATACATGAGTAGATCAGTGCCTGCAAAAATACATGAGTAGATCAGTGCCTGCAAAAATACATGAGTAGATCAGTGCCTGCAAAAATAAATGGGTAGACCAGTGCCTGCAAAAATACATGAGTAGATCAGTGCCTGCAAAAATACATGAGTAGATCAGTGCCTGCAAAAATACATGAGTAGATCAGTGCCTGAAAAAATAAATGGGTAGATCAGTGCCTGCAAAAATACATGAGTAGATCAGTGCCTGCAAAAATACATGAGTAGATCAGTGCCTGCAAAAATACATGAGTAGATCAGTGCCTGCAAAAATAAATGGGTAGATCGGTACAGCTCTGCAAGCAGTTTAAAGCCTGGTAGACCAGTACCTCTGCTAAATCCTAAAGAATTGTCACATGACCATCAAGCCATGCTCACAAAATAAGCCATGCCCACAGAACCGGTAGTAAAAAAATTTAGAACCCACCCCTGATTTACATATATGCAAATGAGACCGTGTTGTCTGTAAAAACGAGCCCTGGGCCAAGGCCAGCTACCCTGCTCAGGAATGGGCACATGCCCACGCAGCTTCGAAGTATTTGGCATCACGCATTTGGAGGTGGATAATGCCAGCTTTATCCACAATCCCTCCGTGGCGTCAGTGTGGGGCATTGTGGGAAATGTAGTCTCCCAGATCTCCCTGGGTCCTGCGGGAGGTTCAGGAGCACAGGTGAGCTGTGAATACAAGGAGTGTACAGGTAGTCCTCAACTTATGACCAGCCATAATTAGCATTTACGTCCAATTTGGGGCAAAGACGCCCCTCATTAACAATGGGCCCACTTAATATGAGACGTGGTGGCGCAGTGGTTAGAATGCGGTATTGCAGGCGAACTCTGCTCACTGCCAGCAGTTTCAATTCTGACCGGCTCAAGGTTGACTCAGCCTTCCGTCCTTCCGAGGTGGGTAAAATGAGGACCCAGATGGTTGAGGTACAATGCACTGACTCTGTTAACTGCTTAGAGAGGGCTGTAAAAGCACTGTGAAGTGGTATATAAGTGCTACTGCTAAGAACCTCTGTAAAAAAAAGGTCATAAAATCAGGTCGGTCATGCGGGGATCCATTTTATGACCATTATGGTCATAAGTCGAGGACTACTTGTACACAAGGGTCTCCTTCCAAAATTGTTTCAATCAAAAAGAGCTTGTCTTAGCTACCAACCTGTATCTCTGCTACTGAAACCAAGTCATAGACACACACACTCACACACACAAACACACACACACACACATACACAAATGCACACCGCCCTGGTAGATTTAATCAAGAGCTTTAAATTGCTCACTGCTCTCTGATTACTAACCTACGCCCAGGCTGTTCATCTCGGTACCCCCTTCCTTTCCTTGAACACATGCAGTTCATTCCGGATAATTATATAAACACCCCACTTCTACAATCGTCAGAAATTAAAGACACCGTCCTCCGGGCGGGGAAAGTGCAGGCAGTTTCAACACATGGGAAGAGAAATTCCAAAGTCACCTGCGTTGTGAGCCGTAGGGGGAGAGACATGTTAACAGGAGGAAACTTTCACCCAGGACTTTTTCCTTTGCAGATCTACTGGGGTCTTCTCCAAGGAGGAGAAGGAAGTGGTGGCGGTAACAGAGATGGAGAAAGAAGGATGAAAGAGAAGGAGGAGGAGGAGTTGGAAGAGGAGGAGAAGATGACGGAGATGGATAAAGAGAAGGAGATGACAGAGGAGGAAGAGGAGGAGTTGGAAGAGGAGGAGGAGATGATGGAGATGGAGAAAGAGAAGGAGATGAAAGAGGAGGAGTTGGAAGAGGAGGAGGAAATGACGGAGATGGAGAAAGAGAAGGAGATGAAAGAGGAGGTGGAGGAGTTGGAAGAGGAGGAGAAGATTATGGAGATGGAGAAGAGGAAGAAGGAAATGAAAGAGATGGAGAAGAAAAGGAAGAAGGAGGTGAAAGGGAAGGATGAGAAGAAAGAGAAGGAGTTGGCAGAGAAGGAGGAGAAGAGGAAGGAGATGGATGAAGAGGAAGAAGGTGGGGATGAAAGCGAAAGAAGGAGGAGAAGGAAGAGATGGAAGAGGAGATGGAGAAGGAGTTGAAGGAGAAAGAGAAGGCGAAGGAAGAGAAAGATGCCGGAGAAAGAGAACAAGATGATGATGATGATGATGATGATGATGATGATGATGATGATGATGATGATGGAGAATAGGCAGGAGTCTGAAGATAAGATGAAGGAGAAGGGGAGGAGCTTCCTTCAGCTTAAGTGGCAATGAATCCATGAGAAAACCAAGGAGCCATGACTTCTAATACCTACAAGGCCCACTTTCTAGCGAATTAAGTCACCTTGGCCCACCTACCACGGACATTCTCCAAGGTTTCAGAAGCTTATTTTCTTTCCAAAGCACCAGACTAGATCTTAGATCTTCTACATTCAATCCACATTCCCTACAACTATGTCACGGATCTTCCGACATGCATAAGAACAGGCTATTAAAAGACCATTAAAATCTCATTCCTACCCGTGTTTCCCTGAAAATAAGACCGGGTCTTATATTAATTTTTGCTCCAAAAGATGCATTAGGGCTTATTTTCTGGTTAGGTCTTATTTTTGGAGAAATACAGTACTAAATGCATCCATCTGGCTGACAATCTTAACTGGGGCTTATTTTGAGGGTAGGGCTTTTTTTATTTATTTATTTTTTTTTAAATTTGATTTATATGCCGCCCTTCTCCGAAGACTCAGGGTGGCTTACAATGTGCTCAGCAATAGCCTTCATCCTTTTATATATTTATACAAAATCAGCTTATTGCCCCCACAAACTGGGTCCTCATTTCACCTACCTTAGAAAGGATGGAAGGCTGAGTCAACCTTGAGCCTTGGCGAGATTCGAACCCTGCAGTAATTGCAGGCAGCTGGTCTTAATAAGCTTAATAACAGGGTGCCTTAAACCCCTGTACTACCAAGGCTCCTACCAGGGCTTGTATTACGAGCATCCTGAAAAATCATGCTAGGGTTTATTTTCCGGTTGGGTCTTATTTTCGGGGAAACAGGGTAGGATGGAAGTCTCTTCCTCCTCTGTCTCCAGCAATCAGTCAACAGGCTGAAAGTCTTCCATGATGGGCTAAATGTCCGCACGCAAGGAATCGCCTCTTGATCTACTGATGGAGATGAGTCGATGATGCTTGAGGTGAGATGTCCTCCAAAAGAGCTGAAGAAGCTTCTTGGTTGATAAACGAAACATCTTCAAAGGAAAACCAGAAAGTCCAGTGGCCTCTTGAAAAAAAAAATCCACCTTTGAGACAACCATGATCTGGATGACTTGAGTATCTCCATAGACATTTGTCCTCCACAACTTTTGGAGAATACAGTTGGGAGGGGCCTTTCTGCAATTCCCGTCCGAAGCTTGAAACCCACAGCTTGAGACCGCACACACAGCAATCTACAGCATATTGTACAAGAGAACAATTTTCCCCCTGCGGAAAGAATAAAATATCCGTTGCAAAAATGCACGATGCAAGACCTGGCCCATTCTGAATATCCTGCTGGGTTTTAGGAGTTAATGCAACCTCAAGAGACCACTTACAGTTTCCTTAGCTTGCACATTTTGGCACGATGGAGCCAAGTTTGAAAATGCCGAGAATATCCAAAACTTTTCAGAGGGAGCAGCCAACGACGGGCTGCCTTCCACGAAAATGCAGCAAAACAGATCCACGAAGAAGAATGAAAAGCTTGGTTCTAGGTTTGAAGGGGGACACATCCTGAAGTCTCTGAGAGCTGGGTTTAGGACCGAGTGTCCTAGAAAGACAACTGGGATTGACGAGTTGAGGGACCTAAAACATCAGGAGGAAGATTCTGGTGTCAACTTGACCGGTAGGGGGGTCGCGTCCCTAAACTCTACATCTGTACTCAAATTGTTTTGCTTTGCGCAGGTCACCCTCGGGAAGTGAGGGGAGCCAAATGTCAACTTGCAAAGCTTTCAAGTTGCCATGAGCAGGAGGGAGGGAGAACTGATGGAGCTGATTGATTTCCCTAACTGACACTACATTCCACAGATGTTTTGGTTACCACAATCAGTAGGAGAGTTTTGGGTTTCACAGCCAGCCAAAGTGGTTAATTGGAGAATGTGATTTATGACACGGCCAGGGAGGAGGAGAGACAGGGTCATAGGGGAACGTAAATCTACGTGGGATTAGGTCTAACTGCATCCGAATATTGCCAAAATGGTGCTCCTAATAAATGACTGTATTTCTTTTGAAGTTTGGCTCGTGACTCATGTATTAATTAGGGCATCTTACGGAAACTTCACATCTGGATTAGGAAGAAGGAGACAATCTAGTCTAATTTTCCATCTTCTTTGTGGTCAACTCTCATAGGCAAAATATGGGCACCACCTTGAGTTTCCCAAAGTTTGGAGTTTGGGATACTGGACTGGACTGTTGACACCTCAAAGTTGGAAGATACTCAATTGCTTTCTAAACCCACCACCTTGACATTCATCTTCCCCTTCCCATATCCCTCTTCTGCCTTTGGTGAAGGACGTCCATATGGATCTTCATGGGCTTCCCCAAAGGTCTTCTCTTTCGTTGTGTTTCAGAAACACAAAGGCAAATCTTCTCACCATATCAACCTCTGACCTGTGTCCATCAGCTGGCTGGCTAGACCTTGGACTCACAACATGTTACATCCAACATTTATGAGGTCTACGCCAACGAGGTTGTGGGTTGTGAACCTCCAGGAAGAACATTCTCCATTCTTACGTTGCAAGATCACACAGCCAGGGAAATGGCGGTGGTGAGAAGATTACTGCAACCCTATTCAACGTCCCCATTCTTAGCTTCTTCATACCCTCCCAGACTATTTTTTCCCCTTTTCTTTCCCAATGAAGCAGCTCCAGACACGTCTTCTTGTGTCTGTCTCCTACTTTAGAACATAAAATCGACCAGGAGTGATAGAAAACCATATAGGAAACGGACGGGTGGTTCCTCCAGCTGATGCATTTTTTAGGAAATCCAATTATTGCAGTGTTTTGATAGGATCCATCTCATTTGGAACTATCGATCCTTCCTTCTCTCTCTCTCTCTTTCTCTCTTGATCATCTTCTCTTTCATGTCTAGCCTTGGCATCAAATTTGGCAGGCGAGATGGTTCGCCTTCTTTCTTTAAAAACCAAACCAAATTAGAAGATGATACCGGACAACTTCCCAAAAGAAAATCCACAAAGCAGGGGGTGAAATGCAACCGGTTCAGACTGGTTCAGGAGAACCGGTAGTAATAAAAGCTACCGGTTTAGGCAAACCGGTAGTAAAAAAAAAATGCTACCAGTTCACACAAACCAGGATTTCGCCAGAAATCCTGCTTTCTAGCGAATCTAAACTGCGCGGCACCGCTGTTTCCCCCCTCGCTGTTCTACTTACCTTAGAAAAAGCTTCTTAAGCCTCCTTTTTCAGCACTGTGTGGTGCACTTGAGTGCGAATCATGCATTTGGCGTGCACCGCGCATACGCAGAGTACCGGTAGCGAAGCGAACCGATAGCAGACTTCAGAGCATTTCACCAATGCCACAAAGGGTGAATTAATTGAGACAAAGGAGGCCAAATAAATAAATAAATAAATCTGAGAAGGGCCTCATTAAAAACCTTCATTTCAACCCTCGCGCCTGTCCACGCTTCTACTTAATATTCGCCATTATCTATCAACGTGTCCTCAGATAGGCTTGCTGGCCTAAATCTCTCTTTGCAAGGATGTCAATCCTCCAAATCAAAACTCGCCCGGTTTATTCCGAGTTTTCATTTAATGTCTTCTGCCCCTCCATTCGATTTGTTAGGAGTTTCACATCCCTTAAAGAAAAAAAAAAACATTCTTCCTCTTTTACTCAATGCACTTTCGCACATAAATGCTCGGCTAGGTTAAAGGGATTTAAAAAAAAAAAAAACGATAAATCTCCAGCCTGCCCCCTACCCCCCCTTTGCAGACTGCTAAAAGGTTCACAGGTCTTTTTGAAGTGGGGAGGGGGGTGAGTAAAACACATCTACCTGAGACCCCTGGAGAACCTTTGCCAGCGAAGAGCTTCACCCTGTTTATCCAAATGCATCCATTTGACTTGCAGAAAGGAAAAAAAAAAATTGCTGCAGCTCAAGCGAAGAGCATTAATTGTAGATGATTCCGACAGGTTAATTTCTTGGCGCTTTGTAGAACAAAAGAAAGAAAGAAAAAACAGAACTGGACACTCATCATCTTACCCACAAAAAAAAAATATCTGGCATGCATCTGAAATGCTCATCAGCCTGGATTCCTCTATTCCACCCGTTCCCCCATATTTTTGGATCGCTGGTGGATCAGAGGACCCCCCCCCGAACAGACCTCATGACCAACCCCCTTCATTTGAGCCCTCAAAAATATATTGATTTAAACTCTCCACTTCTCACTTCCCGGGGAACCTTAAAAGAGTAAGCCTCCTAGAATTGCAGCCCTCTTGATGGGATGGATGAGAGATCCTATGCATGGCTCTACCACCAGGAAGGAAGCCCATAGGATCCCGAAGAGAATATGTTGCCCCAACAAGTCCAATGCAAGTCTGCCTCCCTTCTATAAAACCCTGCTCCAAAGTTATCCTTCCTTTCAAACATCACTCTTTAACACAGGGGTCAGCAACCTGCGGCTCTGGAGCCGCATGTGGCTCTTTCACCCTTCTGCTGCGGCTCCGTCACTCAAAATAGGCGTCACAACCGCCAATGTGCGACACCCGCCAGCACACGATTTATTGAGCTTTTCAACCCCCAGTAGGACAAACATGGATAAATCCAAGAAAAGAAAAGTTTCAGAACATTTAATTCAACTACATATGCTTAGTTTTGTGGCCACTCAAGAAACAGTCAGGCACGGGAAGGGTTTTGTGGCTCCCGGTGTCTTTTCTGTGGGAAACGGGTCCAAATGGCTCTTTGAGTGTTTAAGGTTGCAGAGCCCTGCTTTAACAAACTAACAGGGCTGGAAGGGACCTTGGAGGTCTTCTAGTCCAACCCCCTGCCTAGGCAGCAAACCCTACACCACTTCAGACAAATGGTTATCCAAAATCTTCTTAAAAACTTCCAGTGTTGGAGCATTCACAACTTCTGGAGGCAAGTTGTTCCACTGGTTAATTGTTCTCACTGTCAGGAAATTTCTCCTTAGTTCTAAGTTGCTTCTCTCCTTGATTAGTTTCCACCCATTGCTTCTTGTCCTGCCCTCAGGTGCTTTGGAGAATAGCTTGACTCCCTCTTCTTTGGAGCAGCCCCTGAGATATTGGAAGACTGCTATCCTGTCTCCCCTAGTCCTTCTTTTCATTAGACTAGACTAGATTAAATTGGAAGGGACCTTGGAGGTCTTCTAGTCCAACCCCCTGCCTAGGCAGGAAACCCTACACCACTTCAGACAAATGGTTATCCAACATCTTCTTAAAAACTTCCAGTGTTGGAGCATCCGCAACCTCTGGAGGCAAGTTGTTCCACTGGTTAATTGTTGTCATGGTCAGGAAATTTTTCCGTAGTTCTAAATTGCATCTCTCCTTGATGAGTTTCCACCCATTGCTTCTTGTCCTGCCCTCAGGTGCTTTGGAGAATAGCTTGACTCCCTCTTCTTTGAGGCAACCCCTGAGATATTGGAACACTGCTATCATGTCTCCCCTGGTCCTTCTTCTCATTAGACTAGACTAGATTAAATTGGAAGGGACCTTGGAGGTCTTCTAGTCCAGCCCCCTGCTTAGGCAGGAAACTCTACATCACTTCAGACAAATGGTTATCCAATCTCTTCTTAAAAACTGTCAGTGTTGGAGCATTCACAACTTCTGGAGGAAAGTTATTCCATGGATGAATTGTTCTGTCAGGAAATTTCTCCTTAGTTCTAAGTTGCTTCTCTCCTTGATGAGTTTCCACCCGTTGCTTCTTGTCCTGCCCTCAGGTGCTTTGGAGAATAGCTTGATTCCCTCTTCTTTGGGGCAGCCCCTGAGATATTGGAAGGCTGCTATCATGTCTCCCCTCGTTCTTCTTTTCATTAAACTAGACATGCCCAGTTCCTGCAACTGTTCTTCCTTCGTACGTTGTAGCTTCCAGTCCTCTTAAGAATCCTGCAACGTTTGTTGAGTCGGCATCAAGCAACAATTCACTCGTGTGATGCCGAAGCTCTTTCGCACCCACGGAGTCGAACCTTGTAATTAATATTTCTATCGTTCCTTTGTAACGCCGGGCCCAGCTAATAAGATTAAAACCCACTCTCTTACAGCGCCTGGCCAGAGGCCTGGTATACCTTCACTTCCGCGGCTACCTTAATCCTCTCGCAAGCTGGCGGGGAAGAAAAGAAACAATGGCCGGGGGGGGCCTGTTTTCACACACACACAAACTGCTTGCAGGCGGATCAAATATTCATCGGAAACTCTTCCGCTCGTCTTCTGCAATTATATGCAAACTCGACGTCCTCACATGAAGGATACCCTCGTGGCACAACGGAGCAAAATCAGGGCTTTTCAGAGAAGCTGCAGAATTTAATCTAATACAGCATCTTATTATTATTATTTCTTCTCTTGCCGTAATGTGATTTACTCCGCGTTGCATGAATTTCATTGCTGTATCAGAACAGGGGTTGATCCTTCTAACTAGCATATTTGCACACCGGGTTGCAGAGTCAAAAGGAGGAGGAGAAGAAGGGAGAAAAATTGCAACCACATGCCTGCAAGAGAGACAAACCCTCTCCCCACCCAGCTTGCTGTATATTCAAAGGTAGACTTCCTCTGTGCAGGGAGGTTCCACTCCTAACAGCAGGAGTAGGTGGGCTCAGGGGCTAAGACGCTGAGCTTGTCGATATGAAAGGTCAGCAGTTCGGTGGTTCGAATCCCTAGTACAGGTGACTATTTGGCGACTATTTGAAAGTTACCCCGGTGCTGAACAAAAGCCCGCTCTTCGCATTTGCAAACCGTCTTCGTGTTTACGACCGTCGCACGCCCACCCCCAGGCAGACGAATGGCGACCGACTTGTGGCGGGCTGCGATTTGCGAAGTTTGTTTTTTGCCAATTTTTCTGGCCGCAAAGAAGGATTTCATGCTTATGACGGCGGTGTCCCCCCCCCAAATTGGTGCGGCTTCGTGTCAAACGACAGCAGTGACCATCATTTTTGCAAAGGGTCGCGAAACTAGATCAGGCTGAACTTATGACAGCAATGCCTGTCCCAATTGTGGTCCTAAGATGAGGAGTACCTCTCAAAGCTATTTCGCTCATCTGGCGGCTCAACCTCGATCCAGTGGTGAAATGTAAAATTTGTTACTACCGGTTCTGTGGACGTGGCTTGGTGGCGGGGGCGGGGGGGCAATGTAACTGGGTGGGCGTGGCCAATTTTCTTTTTTTTCTTTTAAAAGCATTTTTTCTAACCTCTTCGGCCGAAGAGGTTGTAGAAAAAATGCTTTTAAAAGGCTCTGACGATCAGGCAACTCAGCTGGGATCATCAGAGGCTTTTAAAAGCATTTTTAATATGCTTTTAAAAGCCTCTGACGATCCCAGCTGAGTGGCGCAATCATCAGAGGCTTTTGTTTTTTACTTTTAAAAGCATTTTTTCGGCCGAAGAAGTTGTAGGAAAAATACTTTTAAAAGTTAAAAAACAAAAGCCTCTGATGATTGCACGGCTCAGCTGATCATGGGGGGTGGGGGTCGCAGGGATTTTTGCTACCTGTTCTCCGAACCACCCGCCGCCATTGTTACCGGAACGGGCGATCCGGTCCGAACCGGGAGCATTTCACCCCTGATTCAATCAAATTGGGGTGGGGAGACTCTGGAGAATCACAGACTGAAATAGAGGATGTGCATCAACCTGAAGCCCACTCCCCCACCCACCCCCCACCCTTAAACCTAATTATTCATCCACTGAGACAATACACGTTCAGACGCTGCTGTTTTTAATTTCCTGACTCATAAAAGTAGAAAGAACGTGGTTGACACAAATAGCTGAGTCTGGGGTCTCGCTTCCGAGCCAGCCCAGGCAACCAGCCATCCCTTTAAAAACAGGCCCCTTGTGGTGGGCAGGGAGGAGAAGGAGACGGCCTGTATGATGAATGTGGGAAGGAAAGCTGACACACCGCTTTTAATAAAACATAACGAAGCATGGCATCGTAAAATATTTCCTTTAATTCAGTGGTCCCAGGAGGACCCGTAATAGTAGCAGCTCCATAACGCACTTGGCAGTTTGGCTGGGAGAGATGAAAAGGGTTGTTTGTTGTACAAGCATCTTTCAATGCCCCCCACGCATCTCGCCGCCAACCTCGGAGAGAAGGTGCGCCCGTCGGTACTCCGAATGACTCTCCGGCCGGGCATATTACTCACGCAGAGAGACACAACTGGGGGGGGAAGCAGAGCCTCCCCTGCTTCCTTATTCTGACAGGTCGAAGAAGTTTGCACCGCCTTATTTATTTATTTTTAATAAAAATAAAAATAAATCCACGGTAAAGTGTGCCAGCCTCCCGCCATATATTCTGTCTTGAGGACTAGCAGCTTGCTTTTTTTTCCCCCCGCCTCTCAGTTAGCCAACAAAGGAAGAGGTGCTCGCTCTTCACCTCCACGTCCTGCAATAAAGCTGAGCAACTCGGGCCCCTGATTTGAGGAGAACCCCCCCTCCCCTGCTGTGCATTATTCCTTTTGCTAGGACCCTTCCTGGAGTTGAACCGTGAATAAAACTCTCTTCCGTCCATCCAGGAGAACAGAGCAAGCCATGAATGCCATCAAGGTGTGAAATGCTTACCTATCTGCTGTGTCCCAACCAACTAGCTACATGGAACGGTTAAATAGGCTTCCCATTCTTATTTATTTCAGAGAGAGAGAGGGAGTGGAGAGAGAGAGAGAGAGAGAGAGAGAGAGAGGGAGGAGAGAGAGAGAGAGAAGGAGAGGGAGAGATATGAGAGAGAGGGAAAGATAGGAGAGGGAAGGGGAGAGAGAGGGAGAGAGAAAGGGAGAGGGAGAGAAGGGGAGGGAGAGAGAAGGAGAAAGGGGAGAGAGAGGGAGAGATGGGAGAGGGAAAGAGAGAGGGGAGGAGGAGGAGAGGGAGAGAGAGAGAAGGGGAGGGAGAGATATGAGAGAGAGGGAAAGATGGGAGAGGGAAGGGGAGAGAGGGAGAGATGAGAGGGAGAGGGAGAGAGAGGGAGAGAGAAGGGGAAGGAGAGATGAGAGAGGGAAAGATGGGAGAGGGAAGGGGAGAGAAAGGGAGCGATAAGAGAGAGAGAAGGGGAGGGAGAGAGAAGGAGAGGGAGAGATGAGAGAGAGGGAAGGAGGAGAGGGAAAGAGAGAGAAGGGAAGGGAGAGATGAGAGAGAGGGAGATGAGAGGGAGAGAGAGAGAGAAGGGGAGGGAGAGAAAAGGGGGAGAGAGATGGGAGAGGGAAGGAGAGAGGGAGGAAGGGAGGGAGAAAGAGAGAGAGAGGGAGTAAGGGAGGGAGAGAGAGATGAGAGAGAGGGAATGAGAGAGAAGGGGAGAGAGAAGGGGGAGAGAGAGGGAGGGAGGGATGAGAGAGAGAGAGGGAGTAAGGGAGGGAGAGAGAGAGAGATGAGAGAGAGGGAGAGAGAGAGAGAGAAAGGGAGAGAGAAAAGGGGGAGAGGAGAGAGAGAGAGAGAGAGAGGGAGGGATGAGAGAGAGAGAGATGGAGGGAGGAAGGGAGGGAGACGTTTTAAAGAAGCCCTTAAAGAGTTCAGTTACTTTTCCCTGTGATTGAGGGGGGGGGAGGCTTGGGTGGGGGGCAAAGGAGAGAAAAGACATGGAGTTTTTTCCCTCTGCTATAAATCTGGCATCTGCATTTCCCAGGGCACCACCCAAGTCTCGTGCTGGGGAACGAAGAGAAAGGGGGAAAAAATCACCCCCTTTTCTCTTTTCTGCAATGCTAAAAAAAAACCCCACCCTCTTTTGGCTCCTTGCGGGGAACCCAAATCCCCCATCTGGCTCAACGCATTCGCTTATTTATTGCGTCTAGGCCTCCTTCAGGGCAGCTTCTATCAAATACACAGACACACACAAAGTAAAAAATGCAAGATGTAGAACCAGCGTATCTTATTAAAGTCACCCCCTCACCAACCCCCCTCCCCCCAAAAAGCCCTCCATGCCCAAATTTACCTGCCCGGAGTTGAGGCCAACTTTTAAGTCACCCTCCATTGAGATGGGACTTAAAAGCTGGGTAAAAATAACCAGCATAAATAAATATTCATGCTCAAATTAAATATATATTAACATATTTTATATATATATATATATATATATATATATATATATATATATATATATATATATATATACACATATATATATATACATATATATATATACATATATATATACATATATATATATATATATATATATATATATATATATATATATATATACACATATGTATATATATTTAATATATTAATTAATATATTGTATAGATTTAATTCTTCCTCTGCCTTCCAAAACTAACCTTTTGCCAAACAAATGCCTTTTCAAATACAGGGCGTCCTCGCTTACCGACCGACTTGTTTAGCGACTGTTTGTGAAATTTAAATGCCGCCTGTCTCATTATCCAAAGAGATTCTCTGGCACCTTACAATGGCAAGGATACCATGAATATAAAAGCTGTAAAGTTCCGATGGCGATAAAAACACTTACGACCTCCGCGATTCTTCTCTGGAGCAAAGGAAAGCCGATAAGCACGGTCACAGTTTCACTTAGGGACTGATTCGCTGACCAGCCAATTGGCTTGTCCCAACTATGGTCGCTAAGCGAGGACTATCTACATACCACAACAGATGTGACCCCTGACCCGTTTTCAAAAGGGATGCTGACTGGAGGACAATGGGATATGTAGTCCACCCTTTTCAATATATTGAAAAGGGTGGACATTGCTCCTAGAAGCACGAAGCCGAAAACCCCAGCCTGAAGATGACGAATGAGACTTCGTCAAAACGTTGCCAAGACACCTCCAATTTTACATGGGAGAAAACCCGAATAACCAAAGACCTACATATATATATATATATATATATATACCAAATTTATATTTCACTGATAAAGAAATAAAGGGAGACTAATATAGATCTATTTCAGGCTATTTAGCTCTCATCAGCTAACCATACCCTTACTTGGATTCGAACTTGGGCTTCCTGCATGTTAGGCAGTTGTATTAACCTCTGAGCCACAAGTTTCTTTATTTCTTTATCAGCGAAATATAACTGGTTGATAGATTAATCAATTAAATCTTCATTAATCTGCAGCCTAAAACAATAAGCTGGAAGGAAAAAAAATGCACCAGAGGACAGAAAAGCAGTTATGAAGGGCTATCCAAAGACCTCGAAGTGTCCATCAACTTTTGCCTGAGCCTTTTTGGCCAAGGAGAAGACCTCCCGTCATCCAGGAAACAGGCGACCTGACAAAGAAACCACCCACATCTCACTGCTGTGTTTCCCTGTGTGTGTGTGTGCGCGCACACACAGCTCGATTAATGCCAACTTCACAACTTCAGCAAAGCATACCTTTTGACCTGCAAACACAGCTCCATGTTTACCAGAGGTGGTATTCAGCCGGTTCGGGCAAATTGGTAGCAGAAACCCTAACCCTAACTGCTCTGGCTCTATGCCGTCCTATTTAGGCATGTTTTTGAGGTCAGGAGCATGCACGGAAGGCGCACGGGCAAAGCGAGCGGGCGCACGGCGAACCGGTGGTAACAAAATGTGAAACCCGCTGCTGATGTTCACCTTCATGTTCATCCATAAGCAGAACTTCCTGGTCTCTTCCCAGGCAGAGCTGTGAGACCAGAGCTCTTGGTCCAGGTGGTGCCACCTGTTGTGACCCAGGCCCAAGTAAGTAGTAGGAAAATCAGTCCGTGAAAAAACAAACAAACTTTATTCGAACAGCTGAGAATTACTTCATTCCCAGCGTCATTCAACTAAATTAAAGCAAATTCCTCCCAACACAAATTCCTCAGTCCTATCGCAAACCTTGGTCCAATTAGGCAAACTGCTTCTTGGCAAACGTTCAGAAGTCACAGATGCAAAAATAAATACAAGACGTAGATGAAGAAGAAGACGAAGCTACCAACGTTGTTTTCCGGCAAAGCCCAAACGCCGTTGCTGGTCTGTTTTAAGCCTTATGGGAGGAGCCAATCATCTCTTGGCCTTACTCCCGAGTTGTCCTCTTTGCTTGAGCTGCTCTTGCCTTCCGGCAGCTCTTCTCATGCGTGCACTAGGAACAAGCTCTTCCTGTTCCTCTGCCTCTCTGCTGTCAGCCTCTGGAGGCTCTGGAGGCTGCACCTCACTCCCCGATGGCCCTCGCCCCATCTCTGCCTCTGACGCAGAGCCCTCATCCGGGCCTTTCCCAGCCTCCAGGACTGGCCCATGTTCTTCCTCAGCCTCATCGCTGTCCGACTCCGCTGCCAGCTCCGCAGGCTGCTGGCGGACCACAACACGTTCGTTCGATTTGGTACCCTTCTCCCCTTCTGCTGCTGGGATCCAGGGGCAGCTCCCCCAAAAAAAACAGCTGGCTAGGGAATTCTGGAAGTCGAAGCCCACCCAACTTCAAGGGGACAAGGTTGGCCAATGCTGCTCAAGAGGGCAAGATCCTGCGTTGCGAATCTTCTTTCGGAGATGCTTCCCATCCTTAAGAATCACACCTGGCGTTTTCTGCCTTCCAGGATTCAGCAGTTCTTAGCAAAGGAAGCAAGTTTCTAGTCCTCTGGGGATTCCGAGGCATCGCAGCACGCGTTAAAGGTCAGTGTCTTCAATGCTGTCCAAAGAATAAAAAAAACTTTGTGGCTTTCGACTTCTCAATTGCACCGATGGGATGTAGGGAAAGAAACAGCAGCTCTTTTAAGACCGAATGGAGAAATCAAACCTCCTTATTTAGGAGCATCCTACCCCCGATCCTCTAGAACTGGAGGCACCTTTCGTTTTCTCTCCTGTCCAACCCAACAGGCAGGTGTGTTTCGCAGCCAGCAGCTGTCAAAACCCATTCAGAAAAATCCTTTTTTAAAAATCTATCCTCTCCTTGCAGATCCCTTCAAGCCACAAGTTCTTTCTTTCTTTTCTTTTATTAGATTTATATACCGCCCTACTCCCGAAGGACTCAAGGCGGTGAACAGGCACAAAAATAAAATACATAAATACCAAAATTTAAAAGCAAAAATAAAACCAGATTAAACAATTTAGCCCGAGACAAATTTAAAACATCCCAATAATTTAAAAACAGATTTTAAATTTTCAATTTAAAAGAAAGGGGAGAAAAATTAGGCCAGGCTGGCTTGCTGGAATAGGAGGGTCTTAAGAACATGGCGGAAAGTGCGCAGATCCGGGATCCTCCGTATCTCCGGGGGGAGCTCGTTCCAGATAGTGGGTGCCCCCACAGAGAAGGCCCTCTTTGCAAAATCTTGCAAGAAGATTTTGTGTAGTGTCAACGATTTTGCTCCTAAAAGAAATCCTGCTTGGGGATCAACTTCCCCGGGATGAAGGAGATCAAGGGGGAAGATTCCCTTGGATTCCAGCCTTTTGAAGAGCCCCTGCCTTCCATTAGAATTATTCTGTTTTCTGTTTCTTCTTTTGGCCTTTCCTTAACACGCAGGCAGAATTACAATCTCCTGCCTTCATTTATGTTCCAATTCCCCCTCAAAAATTGATGCTCTTTTCTCAATTAGAACTGTCGAGTCCTGCAAAGGGCAGCTCAGTGGAAGGGTGGGGATTATGGAAGCCGGAGTCCAACCCACAAGGGATGTTGTTGCCAGCCGTTGCAAAGAAGAGGACTCGGAAATGACAAAAGTGGTCCATTCCTTTTGATGCCACCGTGAGGTGAAACTTCCATTTAATCCTCTACAAAGTTTGCTGGGTGATGATTAGAATAGAATAACAGAGTCGGAAGGGACCTTGAAGGTCTTCTAGTCCAACCCCCTGCCCAGGCAGGAAACCCTACACCACTTCAGACAAATGGTTATCCAACCTCTTCTTAAAAGCTTCCAGTGTTGGAGAATTCACAACTTCGGGAGGCAAGTCCTTCCACTGATTAATTGTTCTAACTGTCAGGAAATTTCTCCTTAGTTCTAGGTTGCTTCTCTCCTTGGTTAATTCCCATCCATTGCTTCTTGTCCTGCCTTCAGGTGCTTTGGAGAATAGTTTGACCCCCTCTTCTTTGGGGCAGCCCCTGAGAGATTGGAAGACTGCTATCATGTCTCCCCTGGTCCTTCTTTTCATTAAACTAGACATACCCAGTTCCAGCAACTGTTCTTCGTATCTTTTAGCCTTCAGTCCTCTAATCATCCTTATTGCTCTTCTCTGCACTTTTTCTAGAATCTCCACATCTTTTTTACATCGTGGCGACCAAAACTGGATGCAGTACTGTAGGTGTGGCCTTACTAAGGCCTTATAAAGTGGAATTAACACTTCAGGTGATCTTGATTCTATCCCTCTGTTTATGCAGCCTAGAATTGTGTTGGTATTTTTTGCAGCTGCTGCACACGGCTGGCTCATATCTAAATGGTTGTCCACTAGGACTCCAAGATCCCTCTCACAGTGACTACTATTGAGCGAGATACTACATATTCCAGTCTTTTAAAAAGTCCCTCCCCCCAAAAAAATGACCAGATGTTGATCCTAGTTGACAGAAAAGGAAGCCAATAGGGTCAAACCAGTTTCACTTCTTTCTTTCTTTCTGTTTTTCCCACTCCTCTGGGGTCTCATCAGTCATTTCGTGTGGCAAGATTGCATCTAAGCTGCTTCTCAATCCTTTTTTTCTTTTCTTTCAGGTGGCCAAAGCTAAGCTTTCCCTTTCTTCAGTCTAGATCAGGGATCTGCAACCTTAAACATTCAAAGAGCCATTTGGACACCGTTTCCCACAGAAAAGAAAACACCGGGAGCCACAAAACCCTTCCCGTGCCTGACTATTTCTTGAGCGGCCACAAAACTAGCATATGTAGTTGAATTAAACCTTCTGTTTTCTTCTGAAACTTTTCTTTTCTTGGATTTATCCATGGTTGGCCTACTGGGGAGTCGAAAAGCTCAATAAATTGTGATGTTGTGATGCATATTTTGAGTGACAGGGAGCCGCAGCAGAGGGGTGAACGAGCCACATGCGGCTCCAGAGCCGCAGGTTGCTGACCCCTGCTCTAGAGAAAAGAAGGATTGGGGGGTGAGGGACAATAGAGCAGTATTCCAGTATTTGAGAGGCTGCCACAAAAAGGAGAGGGTCAATTTATTTTTCCAAAGCACCAGAAGGCAGGACAAGGAACAACGGATGGAAACGAATCAAGGAGAGAAGTAACCTGGGATTAAGGAGAAACTTCCTAACAGTGGGAACAATTAAACCGGTGGAACAGAAGTTGCCTTCAGATGTTGTGGGTGCTTCAACACTGGAGGTTTTTAAGAAGAAACTGGACAGTCACTTGTCTGGAATGGTATAGGGCCTTCTGCTTGAGCAGGGGGTTGGACTGGATGACCTCCAAGCTCCCTCCCAACTCTATTCTGATTGAAGATGTGCTTGTGTACGAGGTTTAATTTAATTTAATTTAATATTTGAATTTATATACCGCCCTTCTCCCGAAGGACTCAGGGCGGTGAACAGCCAGAAGTAAAAAACATCAAATACAAAATTTAAAAACAATTTAAAAATAAATTAAACATTTTTGGCCCGACAGTTAAAATCCCCCATTAAAAATCCAAATTAAAACACACAATTGGAGAGATTAGGCCAGCCCGACTTGATAAAATAAAAAGGTTTTGAGGGCCCGACGGAAAGTACATAAGTCTGGAATCGTCCCTATCTCTGGGGGGAGCTCGTTCCAGAGGGCAGATGCTCCCACAGAGAAATCTCTCCCCCTGGGGGCCGCCAGTCGGCATTGTTTGGCCGACGGCACCCGGAGGAGCCCCTCTCTGTGGGAGCAGACTGGCCGGTGGGAGGCTCTCGGTGGCAGAAGGCGGTCCCGTAAATATCCAGGCCCTAAGCCATGGAGCGCTCTAAAGGTGGTCACCAACACCTTGAATCGCACCTGGAGGACCACTGGGAGCCAGTGCAGCTCGCGCAGGAGAGGTGTTACATGGGAGCTCCATGACACTCCCATAATCCCCCGCGCGGCCACATTCTGGACCAGTTGGAGCCTCCGGGTGCTCTTCAAGGGGAGCCCCATGTAGAGAGCATTGCAGTAGTCCAGGCGGGAAGTGACGAGGGCATGAGTGACCGTGCGCAAGGAGTCCCGATCCAGAAAGGGACGCAACTGGCGAATCAGGAGAACCTGATAAAAAGCCCCCCTGGCCACTGCTGTCACATGAGATGGATTTTTGGTTCCTTTTTTTCCCCCCAGAAAAAAACCCACCCAAGGATGGTATTATCTGCTGAGGTTTATCTTCCTGTCCCTCTCCAGCCTTCCCCTAGAAATAGGCTGGGTTTTCCATTGAACAGGCAGAGTTTGCAATATTATGGTATGGAATGTTATTATGACTATATATCACCCATGCTCACCAGTGAAATCCAGCAGGTTCTGACAGGTTCTGGAGAACCGGTAGCAGAAGTTTTGAGCAGTTCGGAGAACCGGCAAATACCACCTCTGGCTGGCCCCAGGAGTGAGGAGGGAATGGGGATTTTGAAATATCCTTCCCTCAGGAGTGGGGAGGGAATGGGGATTTTGCAGTATCCTTCCCCTGGAGCGGGATGGGAATGGGGACTTTGCAGTATCCTTACCCCAGGAGTGGGGAGGGAATGGAGATTTTGCAATATCCTTCCCTCAGGAGTGGGGAGGGAATGAGGATTTTGCAATATCCTTCCCCTGGAGTGAGGTGGGAATGGAGATTTTGCAGTATCCTTCCCCCAGGAGTAGGGAGGGAATGGGGTTTTTGCAGTATCCTTCCCCTAGAGTGAGGTGGGAATGGAAATTTTGCAGTATCCTTCCCCTGCCACGCCCACCAAGCCACACCACGCCCACCAAGCCATGCCCACAAAACTAGTAGTAAAAAAAACTGGATTTCACCACTGGTCCAGAGTCACTAAAACCAGGAGACAGTGGAAAAAACAGTCAACATGAGCTTCAAACATAGCCAGCTTTTTCTCTCCCGCCCAGATATCGCAGATCAGCTTCCAAACATCTGAAGAACATGGATTTCTGGAGGCAGCAAAATTTCACCACAAAGCAAAAAGCAAATCACCAGAAGCCCCATCAGCAAAACCACAACAAGGGTGAGGAAGTCTGGAGGAGAAGAGATAATCTGAAGGAACTTTACTTTCCAAGAGGAGAAGATGTAGGTGAAGAAAGGCAAGACAAGATGTCTATGCGGTGCACAGTTCCGGTGATGTCTTCAAAGATGGATGGATGGATGGATGGATGGAAGGAAGGAAGGAGGATGTGATGGATGGATGGATGGATGGATGGATGGAAGGAAGGAAGGAAGGAAGGAAGGAAGGAAGGAAGGAAGGAAGATGTGATGGATGGATGGAAGAAAGGAAGGAAGGAAGATGTGATGGATGGATGGATGGATGGAAGGAAGGAAGGAAGATGTGATGGATGGATGGAAGGAAGGAAGGAAGGAAGGAAGGAAGATGTGATGGATGGATGGAAGGAAGGAAGGAAGGAAGGAAGGAAGGAAGGAAGGAAGATGTGATGGATGGATGGAAGGAAGGAAGGAAGGAAGATGTGATGGATGGATGGATGGAAGGAAGGAAGGAAGGAAGGAAGATGTGATGGATGGATGGAAGGAAGGAAGGAAGGAAGGAAGGAAGATGTGATGGATGGATGGATGGATGGATGGATGGAAGGAAGGAAGGAAGGGAGGGAGGAAGGAAGGAAGATGTGATGGATGGATGGATGGATGGATGGATGGATGGATGGATGGATGGATGGAAGGAAGGAAGGAGGATGTGATGGATGGATGGATGGATGGATGGATGGATGGAAGGAAGGAAGGAAGGAAGGAAGGAAGGAAGGAAGGAAGGAAGGAAGATTTGATGGATGGATGGATGGATGGATGGAAGGAAGGAAGGAAGATGTGATGGATGGATGGAAGGAAGGAAGATGTGATGGATGGATGAATGGAAGGAAGGAAGGGAGGGAGGGAGGAAGGAAGGAAGATGTGATGGATGGATGGATGGAAGGAAGGAGGGAAGGAAGGAAGAAAGAAAGGAAGGAAGGAAGGAAGGAAGGAAGGAAGGAAGGAAGGAAGGAAGGAAGGAAGATGTTATGGATGGATGGATGGATGGATGGATGGATGGAAGGAAGAAAGGAGGAAAGGAAGGCGATGGATGGATGGATGGATGGATGGATGGATGGATGGATGGATGGATGGAAGGATGGATGGAAGGATGGATGGAAGGAAGGAAGGAAGGAAGGAAGGAAGGAAGGAAGGAAGGAAGGAAGGAAGGAAGGAAAGATAGCAAGACACTACTGGCAGAATTTCCAACCACTGCCTGGTTGACTCTCCCAATGAGAAATTTGGAGGGATTTTCTGCAATTTTTTCCTCTTATCTGCAGCCCCTAGTTGAATCCAATTAATTTTCACATCCACCTTTCCTTCGCTTCTTCTCCGTTTCGCTGCAAATTTGGTGCCGTTCTTTCAAACTATAACGTCTTTTTTTTTTTGATCCAAGAAGTGACTTGATATTAACTTGTACGCAGTTCTCGAGAGCTTCGGACATCACTTTTTCCAAATTCTGATAGAAGACATGAAGGATGTGATTTTCGGTCAGCAAAGAAAAAAATCCAGCCACCACTCCTGGCCACAGTAGGGCATGTTACCCCCTCCACAAAAGTTTCATTTAACATTTCTGAGTCGTGTACAAATTCCGAGAAGGAGTTAAGGAGGTGTCCTGTTTAAGGCCGCCATCTGGTCCAATCCTTCCCAGAGAGCCAAAGCTCAACAAGATGAAGTTCTACTCTGGAGTAAGCATGCAGGAGAAGCCTTCCCAGAGAGGTAAATCCAATGGGTCCCAAACAAAGAGAATCCAGTATTGCCAAGATATTCCCAGGTAGGCAAAAAAGGCAAAGCTTCAGATTCCCAGATTCTCAGCCCACGGCTGGGTGTCACATTCGCTGGAGATTTACAGACGGTTGTTTGACCCTTCGCATACTGACACGAGACAGACCACGGCCACGGGCAGCCGAGCACGAAGGAAGAGAGTTTCCAGCCCATTAAATTTTTATTACCTGCCGGCCACTTCAAAAGGCTGCCCACCTTTGGTGATGATGCTTCCATTATTCAAAGCTTTTCTCCCATCCTGAACGGGCTTCTCTCTATTGCAGGGAACAATGCACGGCCCAGGGAGACAAGGAAGATGAGGAAGGGAGGAAGGTTTGTATATTCTGCACCCGATGGGGGCAGTTTTCCTGTCTGAACTGCGACTTCGTGGCTTAACCAGAGTCTGCTAATAGACAAGACCAGGGTTGGCTGGGGAAATGCACCCAGCAGCACCCTCTGCTGGCCAAAGAAGGAATCTCCACCAATTCAACATATATATATATATATATATATATAAAAAAACGACCATCCCCATCCTTCAGGTTCTGTTAAAATCATTTTTAAATCCATCTTGAAGCACAGGAGAGTTAAACGTCCCATCCGATCTGCCCTGCTGCCTGTCCTCTGTTTAGCGAACTTTGGAAAATTGTCCTTTAAACAAATGCTCAAGCCATCATTTTTCATTCAATGACCGTACATGTAAATGTGTTTATGAAAAATAAAAATGAAAAACTTTTTTTAAAAAAATAAACAAATGCTCAAGGAGGGCAAAAAGGTTTTGCAAACCAAGTGCATCTAACTTCAAACGCTGACGAGTTGCGGGGGAGAGAACTTAACCTAGCTGCTAACTGCCCCTCCACGTTTAAAGAATCAGTATGGACTAGCCCAGCAAAATAAATAAATAAATAAAAAATCTTGATCTACTTCATTGTAGGGTCTCCTCTCCTGCTTGGGCAGGGGGTTGGACTAGATGACCTGTAGGATCCCTTCCAACTCTGTTAATCTGTTAACTGTTAACTTCTGTTAATATGTCTAGGTAACTCAAGCCAATGAGCCAAGCTGCATGTTTCTTTATTGGACCTGTCGTTGTTGTTGTTTTTTCTGCCTCTGTAAATAACATCAAATAAAACAACTGGGTCATTATTATTATTATTTTTATCGCAAGCCATAAATAAGGATCTTCTCTTGTTCTGCCCTTAAAGAAACTTCGTAACCCACGTTGGGAAAAATCCCTTCACGCAACTCGGGTCAAAGGTTTCTCACCCAAAATTTCAGCTCTCCCCTCGACCGAGCTCAGTTTGAAAAAGAAAAGCTTGCAATTTCGGACTATCCATAAAAAAAAAAAATCATTCCCAAATTGTTTGTGCTGGAAACTCTCCAACAGGAACTCCCACAGCTCACACCTCCCTACAAAATGCAGGGGGAAAAAAAAAACTTTTGCCACCATGCCTCACCTTGCTTGTCTTTTGCAAATTACAGAAGTGAATTTCTAAAGCCACCTTTTCCGAAACCTCACCTGGAAAAATGAGCATTTCTTTAAAAAACAAAAAAACAACGAGAGAGAGAGAGAGAGAGAGGGAGGGAGGGAGGGAGAGAGAGAGAGAGAGAGAGAGAGAGGGAGAAATGTTTTGGGATAACAAGCGCTTCCAAGCCAAGAACCCCCCCCAAAAAAATAAAAAATAAAAATGAACAACTGGAAAAGCAAGGATCGTGATTCAAACATTGATTGAATCACCGTTCTGATCTGATTTGTAACTAGGTTGTACCCGCAAGAAACACAGCAATGGGAAGGGAAGGCTAAAACACCCCGAGATATCCCTTATCTTGGCTGTATTAACTCACTTTGCACCTTGCCCCCAAAATGGTGGGTTTCCTTAGTTTGTCGGAAATAAAAACTGGCAAAACTTTCTCCACGCCGCTGACATCTGCCAAGCCCAAGGATTAACCCCGTGACCTGGTATAACCTCTGGGATGCCAGTGTAATGAAGGAAAACCGGCTGGGGTCCATTGAGTCTCAACTGGGATAAGCCAAAGCGCACACCCACAGCATGGATGGGTGGGGTATGTGTGTGTGTGTATGTGGGGGGGAAATGATGGCAGGTTAGGCAGGGAGGTAGGAAGGAAGGACCAATTAATAAGCTGTTGTCCAGTCTGATGCCCTCCAGGGAGCGACTGGGGAAGGACAGAGGGCATAGCTAAGCAGCTGAGAATGAGAAGGTTTGGGGAGGGGGGGTATTCTCCCCCACCCCCGATGCTAGGAGGGATTAGTCAACTAGCTAGTCATTCCTGCTGTGAGCATAGCCCCCCACCCCCATTGCACACGGGTTCACATCAACCCACAAACAATCGGACGCCTGCCCCCCCACCTGCCATAAATGCCAGGGTGGCATTTACACCCTGCATTCACTCCTCCTGACCCATGACAGATGCTTCTGCTTGCACCAACTCAAATGGCATTTTGGGGGGAGCCTAAAGCCAAGCCGGCAACCCAGAGACTCTCTAGCCACCCCCCCCACCCCGTCTCCAGCCCGCTCAAAGCAGATCCACAATGAGGGTTGATTGAGACGAGTGTCGAGTTCAAAGGAAAAGTGCCTCCCTCCCCCCCCCGCACCGCCACCTCCACGGATTGCCCGTAATTTATGACGATTCTTCCTACCTTCGAAGAATCGAAGCTTATAAGGAAAGAGAGACGATCTTGGCACAGAAGGAAGGCGAAGGATGGCGGGGACGAGAGTACCCCACCACCACCACCACCACACACAAAACGTGCACCCCTCTCTTCTTCCCTGACTCCTTTGGCAAACAATTGACTCCAGTTTGTAGCCCAGAAGAGGGCGGGGGGGGGAAGGCTTGGGAAGGAAGGACAGGTTTGGCACCCTCGAATCCCCCCCCCCTCCCTGCATAAATGGGGGATTCAAAGTTGGCACGAGTTCAGAAAATTTCTCCCCCCGGGTTCTTCCATCCTCTGGCGAGCTCTGCCAAATATTCCATGCACCATGGAGCCCGGATATTTTGGTCGATCTCCTTCCCGGGGTGGGGAGGGAGGTAGTGGGGAGAAGGTAAGGATGGGTGGGAGAAGCAAACCCCCCCTTTGATTTCCCCTCTTTCCTCCCACCCCCCAGCAAGATCTCCCCACTTACCCAAAGCAGCATAATCGAGGAGTTTGCTGAATAGAAAGCAAAGCGACAACAGCAGGCAGCACATTGTGTTTCCCTTTCCCCTCTGAATCTGAACGCCATCTGGTTCAAAAAGACGCCAGCCTCCCATTCGGCGAGGAGGCTCCGGAGGGGAGCAGAGGCAGAAAAGGGGCACGGAAGCGTCTGGGGCGGGTGGCATCCATCGCTGGGTGCCCGGCGGACCAGAGGGAGGAAAAAAAAACAAAAACAAAAAACCTGAAGAGGACCACAGAGGGAGAGAGAGAGAGAGAGCGAGAGAAGCTGGAGAAGGAAGATGCTGCCAAGTGGTACCCAGCGGATGGACGGATGAGGCTGATTTTGTGGTTCTCGCCCGAATGGAAGAGTCAGATTGGAGTTTGGGATGCAAACCTTCAACTCCTCCTCCTCCTCCTTCTCCTCCCCACTCGGTCGCCTGTCTATTTTATTTTATTTTATTCTCTTCTCTCCCCCCCACCCTCCTTCTCCCTTTCCTTCCTCCCTCTTCTGCGCTTTGGTGCCGGCGTCTGTATTATACAGACTTTCTTTAATCCTTCTGAGGCTCTTCTGCTGTCGTCCTTTAAGCTGGATTTATTGCAGAAAGAGGGAGAAAGAGAGAGAGAGAGGGAGGGAGGGAGGCTGGGAGAGCACAGTTCCCCTCTTATGCTCTCTCTCTCTCACACACACACACAAACACGAGATGCTTAACCCTTCTTCAGCTGACCCACCGGAAAGAAGGAATGTCCTTAACAAGGATCGCTATCCTCATCCTCATTATTATTTTCATCCTCATTGCTGCTGCTGTTATCCTGATTATCATCCGATTTTTCCCCCCCCAGGCAGCGAGAAATCAAGAATTGCAGAATTCCACTTCTGAAACCCCTCTTGGTCCTTCTCCAGATGAAGCCGGCGTGGGTCCCAAAAACACAGCACGGGTCTAACTACCTCATTCAGACGTGGAGAGAGAGAGAAATAATAATAATAATCCTGCCTGCCCTCAGTCTTTCCATCTGCAGAATGGGGATAGCTAAAAAAAATCAAAAAACCAAAAAAAATTAGAGAGAGGTAGTCGAGGTTGGAACCTGTGTACCAGCCAGAGGTCTTCGACTACAGGTCCCATCATCCTTTGCCTGGGCCATGTTCCCCCCGCAGGAGATAAAATGGAAACACCAGCCTTGAATCTGGCAGGGATAGATCTGTGCTCGGATGACAAAGGAGGGGTTTGGCTGCGAAAGACCCTCCCTCAGATCTTCCCAAATGTGGACCCTCAAACGCAACAAACCCAGTTTCTATTTGTAAGCAAATTTAGTAAGGTGCTTTTTGAAAGAGGCAACTGAACTTCTGGTTGTTCTTTGAAGACAGATACAGATAAAGATTAACAGAGTTGGAAGGGACCTTGTAGGTCATCTAGTCCAACCCCCCACCCCATCCAAGCAGGAAGACCCTACACCATTTCTGACAGATGGCAGTCCAGTCTCTTCTTGAAAGCTTCCAGGGATGAAGCTCCCACAACTTCTGAAGGCAACTTCTGTTCCATTAGTTGATTGGTCTCACTGTCAGAAAATTCCTCCTTATTTCCATATTGAATCTCTCCGTGTTCAGTTTCCATCCATTGTTCCTTGTCCGGCCTTCATGGAAAATAGCTTGACCCCCTTCCTCCTCTCTGTGGCAGCCCCTCAAATATTGGAAGATGCTATCCTGTCTCCCCTGGTCCTTCTCTTCACTAGACCAGCCATGCCCAGTTCTTGCAACTGTTCATCGTCTGTTTTAGCCTCGAGACTCCAGACTTTCATCATTTTATCTATGGATATTCTCAGTCATCCAGGTCATGGATGTCCCAAAGATGCTTTTTCAAGAGGCAACTGGACTTTCTTAATCATTTTAGTTCTGTTCTCTGCACTCTTTCCAGAGTCTCAACATCTTTTTTGTTATGTGGTGACCAAAGCTCGATGCAGTATTCCAGATGTGGCCTTACTAAGGATTTATAAAGTGGCACTGATTTGTTGTTGTTAGTTGCGAAGTCATCCCATCGCGACCCCATGGACAATGTTCCTCCAGGCCTTCCTGTCCTCTACCATCCTCTGGAGTCCATTTAAGCTCACGCCGACTGCTTTGGTGACTCCATCCAGCCACCTCGTTCTCTGCCGTCCCCTCCTTCTTTTGCCCTCCATCGTTCCCAGCATTCGGCTCTTCTCCAGGGAGTCCTTCCTTCTCATTCGGTGGCCAAAGGATTTGAGTTTCCTCTTCAGGATCTGGCCTTCTAAAGAGCAGTCAAGGTTGATCTCCTCCAGGACTGACCGGTTGGATGGCCTTGCAGTCTAATACTTCACGTGATTTTGATTCTATGCCTCTGTTTAAACAACCAAGGATCTTTTCTTCTTCAGGTATGTGAAGGAGAGCTCTTCTACCTACTTTTAGGCCATCTCTTCTAAAGGCTAAACATGCCCAGGACCTTTAACTGTTCCTCCTGGCAACAGAAGACCATATCTGTAGCTCAGAGTTGAGCTGTGGAGACCTTGGTGCTCTCTGAAGTTGGTTGCTTTCTCACAGACGTTTCATGACCCAACTAGGTAACATCATCAGTGCTAGAAGGGATTTCCCTATCTGTTTATATACAAGTGGGTTGCCCTGTTAATGAAGGCAAGTGCATTCTTGGTAGTTGATGAGGTTTGTTTTATGTACGCTGAGAGTGTATGCACCAAGACAAATTCTTTGTGTGTCCAATCACACTTGGCCTATTCTATTCTATTCTATTCTATTCTATTCTATTCTATTCTATTCTCTATACTACTCTACTCTACTCTATTTCCTATTCCATTCCCTATTCTATTCTATTCTACTCTACTCTACTCTATTTCCTATTCCATTCCCTATTCTATTCTATTCTATTCTATTCTATTCTATTCTCTATACTACTCTACTCTACTCTATTTCCTATTCCATTCCCTATTCTATTCTATTCTATTCTATTCTGTTCTATTCTATTCTATTCTCTATACTACTCTACTCTACTCTATTTCCTATTCCATTCCCTATTCTATTCTATTCTATTCTATTCTATTCTATTCTATTCTCTATACTACTCTACTCTACTCTATTTCCTATTCCATTCCCTATTCTATTCTATTCTATTCTATTCTACTCTACTCTACTCTACTCTACTCTACTCTACTCTACTCTACTCTTATTCTATTCTGTTCCCTATTCTTCTTATTCTATTCTATCCTATTCTACTCTATTCTATTCTATTCTCTATACTATTCTACTCTACTCTACTCTATTTCCTATTCCATTCCCTATTCTATTCTATTCTATTCTATTCTATTCTATTCTATTCTATTCTATTCTATTCTATTCTATTCTCTATACTATTCTACTCTACTCTATTCTGTTCTAGAGATCCTCACCATCTTGGTAAACCTTCTCTGAAACTGCGTCTTTTTTTGAACTGTGATGCCGAGAACTGGACATAATTCCCATCTCCAGGCTGACCATACCCCACAACTCCAACTGCTCCTTGATTTTTCTTGCTTGCAGGAATAACCTTATTATTAGTTGTTCTCCTAGGAACATTCTCCATATCTGTCAATGTCCTTCCTATCACGTAGTGCTGGAGAAGACTCCTGCGAGCCCCTTGGACTGCAAGGCGATCCAACCGGTCAGTCCTAGAGGAGATCAACCCTGACGGCTCTTTAGAAGGCCAGATCCTGAAGAGGAAACTCAAATCCTTTGGCCACCTAATGAGAAGGAAGGACTCCCTGGAGAAGAGCCGAATGCTGGGAACGATGGAGGGCAAAAGAAGAAGGGGACGGCAGAGAAGGAGGTGGCTGGATGGAGTCACCGAAGCAGTCGGCGTGAGCTTAAATGGACTCCGGAGGATGGTAGAGGACAGGAAGGCCTGGAGGAACATTGTCCATGGGGTCACGATGAGTCGGACACGACTTCGCAACTAATAACAACCACCTCTTCTTAAAAACTAACAACAACAATCACACAGTGCCCAGAACGGGATTCATATTCTAGACGCGATCGAATTGACAAATCTCTTGAATATGTCTCTTGAACCTGATATTCTGTTGAGGGCAGCCAAGGATTAGATTTGCTGTGTTTGCTGCTGCATCACACTGTTGGCGTTCCTTCAGTCTTTGATCTACCAAGACACCCCAATCTCTTTTCATGCGATGCCCTGCCCAACCTACTCCCCTTCATCCTATATTCATATAAACTTGGCATCCGTCTCAATTTGAAATTGATTTTAATGATCGCTGCACATTTTTTTTTTCCAGCTTGCCCAAATCCTCCTGGTGCTATCCTCTGAAGTGTTGGCTATCTCCCCGGCAATTGTGAAATTTGCATATCCAATTTTTGGGGCTGTTTTCTAAACCCTCATCTGAGTCATTAATAAACAACTGGAAAGGGGGTTTTGTGTTCCTTTTATTGTTGACTGAGCTTGACTGGTCTGGCTTTGAATTAACCTTTCTGGAAAGTGCCATATAATTTTTTTAAAAAAATTAAAAATATATTCAAATGTGCCAAGGGAGATTTGGACAGCTCCTTTATCTGCCAAATTGTACATTATGGAAAGGAGGCGTAATAATTAACAGCAACAACAAGAATAATGAGGAGGAGGAGGAGGAGGATGGGGAGGAGAAGAAGAGGAGGAGGAGGAGGAGAAGGAGATGAAGAAGAAGAGGAGGAGACGGAGGAGATGAAGAAGTGGAGGAGGAGGAGGAGGAGAAGGAGGAGATGAATAAGAAGAGGAGGAGAAGAAGACGAGGGGGAGGAGGGGGAGAAGGAGGAGATGAAGAAGAGGAGGAGGAGACAAAGAAGAAGAGGAGGAGGAGGAGATGAAGAAGAAGAAGAAGAGGAAGGGGAGAAAGAGGAGATGAAGAAGAAGAGGAGGAGGAGAAGAGAAGGAGGAGATGAAGAAGAAGAAGAGGAGGAGATGAAGAAGAAGAGGAGGAGGGGGAGAAGGAGAAGATGAAGAAGAAGAGGAGGAGGAGATGATGAAGAAGAAGAGGACAAGAAGGAGGAGATGAAGAAGAAGTGGAGGAGGAAGAGGAGGAGGAGGAGAAGAGGGGGAGGAGATGAAGAAGAAGAAGAAGAGGAAAGGGAGAAGGAGGAGAAGAGAAGGAGGAGATGAAGAAGAAAAAGAAGAGGATGAGATGAAGAAGAAGAGGAGGAGGAGGGGGAGAAGGAGAAGATGAAGAAGAGGAGGAGGAGGAGATGATGAAGAAGAAGAGGACGAGAAGGAGGAGATGAAGAAGAAGTGGAGGAGGAAGAGGAGGAGGAGGAGGAGAGGGGGAGGAGGGGAGGAGATGAAGAAGAGGAGGAGGAGACAAAGAAGAAGAGGAGGAGGAGATGAAGAAGAAGAAGAAGAGGAAGGGGAGAAGGAGGAGATGAAGAAGAGGAGGAGGAGGAGAGAAGGAGGAGACGAAGAAGAAGAGGAGGAGGGGGAGGGGAGAAGGAGGAGATGAAGAAGAGGAGGAGGAGGAGACAAAGAAGAAGAGGAGGAGGAGGAAGAGAAGAAAAAGGAGATGAAGAGGAGGAGGAGGAGAAGAAAAAGAGGAGGAGGAGGAGAAGAGAAGGAAGAGGAGAAGGAGAAGATGAAGAAGAAGAAGTAAAAGAAGAGGAGGAGGAGGAGAAGGAGGAGATGAAGAAGATGAGGAGGAGGAGGAGGAGGAGGAGGAGGAGAATGAAGATTAGGACTTGAACTGTTATGTTTTACCAGTCCTAGACTGTGAATCAAATTGAAGATTAACCAATAATAACAACAACAATAATAATATAACGATATAAACTTTGAAGTCTCTAGACTAACCTCTTTTTCACCCATGCGAACTCTAGTCCCTTCCTATCACCTGCCCTTCTTGAAACAGAGACTTTTTCAGGAAAAAACAAACAAAACCCAAACTAATCCAGATTGAAAATCCAATTCCTTTGTCTCCCTCTTTTTTAAAAAAAAAAGGGGGGGGGGGAAATGCTTTTCAACGGCACTAATCTACAACGTTCAACACAAAACTCCCCACAAACTATTGCAGAGCTCTGAAGAGAAAGAAAAGAAGGCAGGCAATAAAACCAATTAGCGCTCAGCATTGTTTTTGCACGAGATAGGTTTATCTAAATTGTTTCCCACCCACCACCCACCCCTCTTACATCTCCACCAACAGCACTGCCTCAATTTTGGATGAAGCCATCAAAGGGCAAATGCAATAATGTCATTCTTGTTTATTGGGCTGCAGATATGCTAATTTTCCCACGAAGTCCTTTTGTTCTTCGTGGTTTGGTTCCAAGCACTCCGGAATCTGTACGAAGTGGATGTGAGAGACTTTGGGAATAAACCAATTAATTCAAGGTTTATTGAGGGGGGGGGTTGGGGATGATGATTGTGGTTTTGGTTGGAGTGGAGAGAAGGAAGCCTTTAACTAAAATAATAATAATAATGGGAAATTATGGGGCAATCATCTTTCTGAAACATTAGCTGATACAATGGACGATCATCCACTGTATCCTGACTATGAAGGAGCCCAATGAGGTCAACCTGGCCATGAAGGAGCCCAATGAGGTCAGCCTGACCATGAAAGAGCCCTTATGAGGTCAACCTGACCATGAAGGGGCCCAATGAGGTCAGCCTGACCATGAAAGAGCCCTTATGAGGTCAACCTGACCATGAAGGGGCCCAATGAGGCCAACCTGACCATGAAGGAGCCCAATGAGGCCAACCTGACCATGAAGGAGCCCAATGAGGCCAACCTGACCATGAAGGAGCCCAATGAGGTCAACCTGACCATGAAGGAGCCCTTATGAGGTCAACCTGACCATGAAGGAGCCCAATGAGGTCAACCTGACCATGAAGGAACCCAATGAGGTCAGCCTGACCATAAAGGAGCCCAATGAGATCACCCTGACCATGAAGGAGCCCAATGAGGTCAGCCTGACGATGAAGGAGCCCTTATGAGGTCAACCTGACCATGAAGGAGCTCTTATGAGGTCAACCTGACTATGAAGGGGCCCAATGAGGCCAACCTGACCATGAAGGAGCCCAATGAGGTCAACCTGACCATGAAGGGGCCCAATGAGGCCAACCTGACCATGAAGGAGCCCAATGAGGTCAGCCTGACCATGAAGGAGCCCTTATGAGGTCAACCTGACCATGAAGGAGCCCTTATGAGGTCAACCTGACCATGAAGGAGCCCTTATGAGGTCAACCTGACCATGAAGGGGCCCAATGACGTCAACCTGACCATGAAGGAGCCCAATGACGTCAACCTGACCATGAAGGGGCCCAATGACGTCAACCTGACCATGAAGGAACCCAATGACGTCAACCTGACCATGATGGAGCCCAATGAGGTCAACCTGACCATGAACAAGCCCTTATGAGGTCAACCTGACCATGAAGGAGTCCAGTGAGGTCAACCTGACCATGAAGGAGCCCAAAGAGGTCAACCTGATTATGAAGGAGCCCAATGAGGTCAACCTGATCATGATGGAGCCCAATGAGGTCAACCTGACCATGAAGGAGCCCAATGAGGTCAACCTGACCATGAAGGAGCCCTTATGAGGACCATGAACCTGACCATGAAAAAGCCCAATGAGGACCATGAACCTGACCATGAAGGAGCCCTTATGAGGTCACCCAGAAAGTTCTTCACCCATCCGTTAGAAGATCTTGAGAACTTTGGTTGTGTGAACATGGATCTTCTGCTCCAGCTTTCTCCAACTGGTAGCCCACACCGTTGTGTTTGAAGTTGTCGTTGAATTTGCAAAATCCCTTTGTCCAAAGGATAGGGGAGGTGTGTCAACACACGTTGTGGAGCACGTTGGCCTAGTCAATGTGCAAATCTAAAAGAAGGCCACCACAAGAGATAGCTGTCTCTGACTCAAAAATTTAAGAGAAAAGGGGAAAACGAGAACAACAATTTCTGTGACTGCAGACTTGTAGTAAAACATAACAGTTCAAATGGTAAAACGTAACAGTTCAAGGCCTAACTACTACTACTACTACTACTACTACTACTACTACTTCTTCTTCTATTCTAATTCTACTTCTAACAATTCTTCTAATAATTCTTCAATTCTAATTCTTCTATTCTAATTCTTCTAATAATTCTTCTAATAATTCAATTTTTCTTCTTCTTCTATTCTAATGCTAATTCTTCTAATAATTCTTCAATTTTAATTCTAATTCTTCTTCTATTCTAATTCTTTTAATAATTCTTCTAATAATTCTTCTAATAATTCTTCCATTTTTCTTCTTCCTCTTCCTCTTCTTCTTCTTCTTCTTCTTCTTTTCTTCTTCTTCATGTTGTTAATTATTATGGCTATTATGTCTTGGGGTTTATTTCATGGTGATTTTATAAAAAATTGAGGAAGCTGGCTTACTGCAAAGTGATGCACCAGACACTGGTCTTATCTTTCCTTCCAAAATTGGGTCCCCTATACAACCTAGATGGTTCAGTGGCTAAGACACTGAGCTTGTCGATCAGAAAGGTCGGCAGTTCGGCGGTTCGAATCCCTAGTACCGGTCTCCTGTGTGAGCAGGGGGTTGGACTAGATGACCTCCAAGGTCCCTTCCGACTCTGTTACAGTTACTTGTCAACATTATTGTAAATTAAGAAATGTGTGATTGTGGGTTTTCTTCGGAAATGCATCCATCAAAAAGGAGACCGAGTTACATGGAGCCATTCACCCAAAGACTATTCTTCTTTGCTGATTGGGTTTGGCTTGAAAATTAATTAAATAATACTAATATCCTTCCTTGCTCCGTTCAGATCATAAGAGGACTTGAAGATTTCAAAATTCTTCTTTTTTGATTCTTCCAGGTGGCTGTTTGGGCACCAATGGGCCAGCATGTTAAAAAAAATAAATTTTTAACTATGGCTTTTAATGTTGCATGCTGCCCAGAGTCACTGGGTATCAGTTGGAGGGGAAGCTATGCAAACTTGTTTAATAAATAAACACCCAGTTTTATCCCAAGCATGTTTCACACACCAGGATCCCTAATCCAGGGACAAGCCAACATTCTGTTCTTCTGCATTTTATCCACTGAGTTCCCTATTCAGGATGATGGGAGCTAAGTTTTGCAAAATGCAAGCTCTTAAACCCAGGCACCCCCATCTCCTAAACCTGCTACAGTGCTGGGAAGTGGGGGGGGGCTGTTCTCCCCTGCTTCATTCCTCTCCCCATCCTTTTAGGCCTGCCAAGCTCACAGTTATTAACTGTGATAAAAAATTACCCGGCTCAATCTAAGCATTGTCTGCAGCGTCCCGGGGCACTGGTTTTGCAAATTGGCAGGAATTTAAATCCCAACCTATTCCATCTTTGCCATTTCAGCTCTGCATGGAGAGATTTTTCCATTTGCTGTACAAGAGAGACTGGTCTCTCTCTCTGTCTCTCTTTCTCTGTCTCTCTCTTTCTTTCTCTGTCTGTCTGTCTCTCTTTCTCTCTCTTTCTCCCCCCAACTCTCTCTGTCTCTATTTCTTTCTCCCTCCCTCTCACTGTCTCTCTCTTTCTGTTTTTCTCTCTCTTTCTCCCTCTCTGTCTCTCTTTCTCCTTCTCTGTCTCTCTCTTTTTCCCTCTGTCTCTTCTTTCTCTGTCTCTCTTTCTCCCTCTCTGTCTCTCTGCCTCTCTCTTTCTGTGTGTCTCTCTCTTTCTCCCTCTCTGTCCCTCTCTCTTTCTCCTTCTCTGTCTCTCTCTCTGTTTCTCTGTTTCTCCCTCTCCCTCTCTGTCTCTCTCTTTCTGTCTCTCTCTCTCTGTATCTGTCTCTGTCCCTCTCTCTTTCTCACTGTCTCTCTCTTTCTCCCTCTCTGTCTCTCTCTGTCTGTCTCTCTCTCTCTTTCTGTCTCTCTGCCTCTCTCCCTGTCTCTCATCTGTCTCTCTCTGTCTCGTTTTCTTTCTCCCTTCCTCTGTCTCTCTCTCTTTCTCTTTCTCCCTCCCTCTCTCTCTTTCTTTCTCCCTCTCTCTTTCTGTCTCTCTCTGTCTCTCTGCCTCTCTCTCTCTCTCTCTGTCTCTCTCTTTTTCCCTCTCTGTCTCTCTTATTCTCTCTCTGTCTCTGTCTCTCTTTCTCATTCTCTGCCTCTCTGTCTCTGTCTCTGTCTCTCTCATCTCTCTCTCTCTCTCTCTCTCTCTCTCTCTCATCTCTCTCTGTGTGTGTGTGTGTGTGTCTGTCTGTCTCTCTCATCACCCAAGTTCTTTTGCACAGTACGAGTGGCCCCTGAATTGAAGCAATTGAGGAAAAACAGGAGGGAAAAAAAACCCTTTTAAGTCATTATAGAAACAAAAAGCAAGGAGTTTTTGGGAAAAAAGCCGGATCCATGACACTAGTCCTCATCACAATTTTACAACAGGTAAATATTATTAAATGTCCCTCCTTTAAAATCAGCTACAAGACTGGCCGAGCAATTTATAAAAGTCATTTGCTTGGGGTTTTCCCCCCCCTCCCCCAAGATATTCTTCACACTTCCCAGCCTACTTATAAGCTCTGGGATCGCCTGGTGGTCTCCCACCCAGATTCATTACCGCTAAGAGGTGGCATTGCTGGAGAACAACAAAGGAACTCGGTCTGCTAATTCTGCCTGACGAGTTTTGTGACAAGCACTTCTGGCTCCCCACTCTGAGTCAGTTTTAAATTTCCACGCTTAGCAGCTGTTCTCAGTTTTTATGTCCCGCACAAGGCTGTCGAATGCAACAGTTCAAACCCATGCACAACAACACCTTTTGCTTGTGTGTGTACACCTCTTTTGGGCAGGCGGGTGAATTCAGTGTAACTGACCATCAAAAGACACCCACCCACCCCATTTTCCCCCCACCCTGCACCGACCCACATGCCAGCCCTCAATTTCTCTTACTTCCCTTCCTTCCTCTCCCTTCCCCGCTCGGGCACCCACCCACCCCAACTCACAAATCAATCGACATTCTATCTCGCCATCATCTTGAGAACAAAATGGACACTTTCCCACCATCACTTCGCTCTCATCATCCAGTTCTCTCGTCCCCCACTCCAAATTTTCTTGTCACTCACAAGTTTATTTATGCCAGGAAAGGGGTAGGCGGAGGCAGGCGGGAAGGAGGATGGGGGGGGGCGGGGAGAGAGAGATACTGCTCGAAAAGTCAAAAATCTCCATGCAAGGAGGAAGGAAAAGAGAAGCAAGGGACCGAAATGCCACCCTTGACTTCAGAACTGGCACAGATTTTTAAGGACATGAAAAGCACGGGAAGGTTTTTTTCCCCTCCCTTCGAAAGTCACGCCGTCCTTTAAGAGAGACGCTAATGCGCCAGCTTGTTCAAAAAACAAAACAAAAACCGCACACACACGAAGTTATTAATGCTTTTATGATTCTGCGGGAATCCGCCTGATAAACAAGTCTTTATTTTAGACCATTATTTAAGCTCCGATGACATAGATTATAAAGCGAAGAAGAAGGGGAGAAAAATATTCTGGCGTGCAAGAAATTCGCGCCCTGGAAGAGCTGCAAAAACAGCCCTGCTTCGAGAGGGATCAGATGGCAGACTGGAGGGAGATTTTTTTATTTTTATTTTTATTTTGAACATGCTGCCTGGCGAATAGGCAAGCTTCCGGGTGAGACAGAACGCTGTGTATGATAAGGAGGCCCCTCTGTATTAGTCAGCAGATCTTGTGGGATATTGTGCGTGCTCTTCCTTGCACGGTGGCCACCTGAAGAAACATGGAAATGAAAAGGCATTTCCTTTTCTTCCCTCTTTCATAAAGGTTGTGCCACGTTGGTGTTTTCTCAGAGCCCGAGAGATTCAGAGATCGGTAGGGAAAAGTTTGTCCCGTTCCTCAGCCTTGGGTGAAACCAATAGCTTCATAGTGGGGTGGGGGGGAAACCATAAATTGGAAGATAAATCGGGCTACAAAGTGAAAGAAATCCAGTTGTTAAGATTTCTGAAGCCTTGTTCTATTCCCCTTCAACAAATCTTGTTAAAGAAAATTCTGGCAGAATTCCGTTTCTGGCTGAAACCAGTTCACGACAGCTTGATAGAAACCAAGGTAAAGGTTCCCCTTGCACATATGTGCTAGCCGTTCCCGACTCTAGGGGGCGGTGCTCATCTCCGTTTCAAAGCCAAAGAGCCAGCGCTGTCCGAAGACGTCTCCGTGGTCATGTGGCCGACATGACTCAATGCCAAAAGCGCATGGAATGCTGTTACCTTCCCACCAAAGGTGGTCCCTATTTTTTCTACTTGCATTTTTTACATGCTTTCGAACTGCTAGGTTGGCAGAAGCTGGGACAAGTCACGGGAGCTCACCCCATTATATGCGGCACTAGGGATTCGAACTGCTGAACTGCCGACCTTTCGATCCACAAGCTCAGCATCTTAGCCACTGAGCCCCTTCATAATTTAGCTTCAAAACAGACCACGAGGGGACCATCACGTAGCCTAGAGTTTAAACTGTGGAACTCACTGCCACAAGGGTTTGGAGAAATTGAAAGCTGACATGGATCACAAGATGTCAGACGTTCTCCAAAGCAGCAGGATGCGTTTTCTCTGGGTTCTTCCGGTAATTGAATCAACCCATTTTCTGCTTCTCAAGAATCTGTCCCAGAGGGCAGTTGGCACAAAGCCATCTCCCTCAAAACGAGTTAAAACTGACCATGTTGTGTGAATGCTACAGAGAGGTCTTTCCTTGATTTTTTGCAAAGCCATCCGCCATTTTTCTACCTCATCTCCTGTATCTGGGTGGCACCCACAGCAGGAAAAAATGTGGACAGCTGCCCAGTGCCCTGTTCACAGCTAGTAGCAAAGTGGAGTTTTGTAGCAAGGAGCAACAACTAGCAAAGGGAAAGGAGTTGTCTCAGCAAAGGTAGAATAGAATGACAGAGTTGGAAGGGACCTTGGAGGTCTTCTAGTCCAACCCCCTGCTTAGGCAGGAAACCCTACACCACTTCAGACAAATGGTTATCCAACATCTTCTTAAAAACTTCCAGTGTTGTGAACATTCACAACTTCTGGAGGCAAGCTGTTCCACTGACTAATTGTTCTAACTGTCAGGAAATTCCTCCTTAGTTCTAAGTTGCTTCTCTCCTTGATTAGTTTCCATCCGTTGCTTCTTGTCCTGCCCTCAGGTGCTTTGGAGAGTAGCTTGACTCCCTCTTCTTTGGGGGCAGCCCCTGAGAGATTGGAAGACTGCTATCATGTCTCCCCTCGTTCTTCTTTTCACTAAACTAGACATATCCAGTTTCTGCAACCGTTCTTCATATGTTTCACCCTCGAGTCCCCTAATCCTCTTTGTTGCTCTTCTCTGCACTCTTTCTAAAAGATTCTCGGTGTGTCTAGAGTCTAGGCGTGAGATCAACTGAAGCCCTAAAGAGACCGGATATGAAATCGAATTCTTAAAAGGAACTGCGAGAGATAAAAATGCTGGGAAAAAAACCAGACCTCAATTCTCAAGGCGAACCGAAGTGAAAACGTCCTGTTAATTAAACAACCACGCTTGACCTCTCCCAGGTGTATTTTGCACCACCTGGCACAGATTCCCAAAACTCGATTTGCACACGTACTGATCCGCAAAAGTGCCTCTGATGATTCCAAAGGGCTTTTTTTTAAAAAAAATCCGGAAGGCAGAAGTGGAAGTCTTTAGCTCTTTCCAATTACTCTTTGCAAACAAGGTTATCAAAACACGCCAAGAAAACAAACAAAGGGAAAGGGAAATAAAAATAAGAACCGGGGGGGGGGAAACAAAAAACCCACCAACCTCTGTGTTCTCCTTGTTTTTGGTGTTTATTTGCTTTTTTCCCCCACTTTAGAGTTTCAACACCGGCTGCTGAACAGACGATCTTTAGCCGTTTGTTTGTTTATCGTATTGTTTGTTTATGGTTTGATTCTTCCGAATCATTTGAAAACAGATTTCCAGTGCTGCCATTTGGGTTTTTTTTTTTTTCTCTCCCCCCTCCTTCCCTTCCCTTCCTTCTTCCCTCTCTTCCTACGCAACAGTGAAATTATTCTGACGGTTTACAGACCGATGATGGAGGGGTGAAAGGGCAGCCGCTTGGAACGCAAGCCCATTGCGAGACATTTAAGACGAGAATAAACAATGTAAATTGTCACATGGGGGGGGGAAAGGCGGTAGCTCAGATGCAATCCATGCCTTTTCTGTTCAGCTTGGGTTTTAATTTGGGGGGTGGGAAAATGAGGTTCCCCTGGTTGGAGGAGATGAGCTTTGCCTGGTAGGAAGGTGTGTGTGTGTGTGTGTGAACAGCAGAAAATTCAATTTCCATTAATGATTCCCTTTAACGAAGGGAAGGGACCTTGGAGGTCATCTAGTCCAACCCCCCTCCATCCAAGCAGGAGACCCTACACCATTTCTGACAGATGGCAGTCCAGTCTCTTCTTGAAAGCCTCCAGTGATGAAGCTCCCACAACTTCCGAAGGCAACTTCTGTTCCATCGGTTGATTGTTCTCACTCTCAGGAAATTTCTCCTTATTTCCAGGTTGAAATTCTCCGTGGTCAGTTTCCATCCATTATTATTCCTTCTGACCTTCAGGTGCTTTGGAGAATAGCTTGACCCCATTCTCTCTATGGCAGCCCCTCAAATATTGGAAGACTGCTATCCTGTCTCCCCTGGTCCTTCTTCTCTTCACTAGAAAATATTTTTTCCACTAGAAAATATTTTGGACCCACAGATTAAGAGAGAAGATGCTTAGGATGTATAAAACGGATAGAAGATGGGCAACTCCATTCAGTTCTGGGTGGCAGCAAACTCGGCTCTGTGTCGTGTCCTATTCCACAAAGTTGTTGTGGCTGTTGGTTGTTTAGAGCTGTTGAAAACAGGATGCATACTCCTGGTTCCTCCTTAGAGAGAGAGACGGATTGCAACAGGTCAACATCCAGACAACGGTGACTTCCTTAGAATTCCTTGCATTGGTAGTCTGTGGTCCATCAAAAATGCAGGTGGACAATGGCTCTTCTCCAACAGAGGAACATGGACAGGTTCAAATTCGGTAGCAATTTCCCAGCCATTTGCATGATCTCTTCTCGTCATGCAGAAAGGCATGGATGTTAACCATCTATCCTGGTTTGTGGAAAGGGGAATGGACGCAAAGCCAAGATGCCATGCTTGCAAATGCTTCCATACTTCTACCTCTTACAATACTAGACAACACAGAATCAACAGCAGAGACCTTCAAATTTCTGGGTTCTACTGTACCTAAAATGGACACCCAACATCAAAAACGTCATCAAAAAAGCACAACAAAGAATGTTCTTTCTGCGCCAACTCAGGAAGCTCAAACTGCCCAAGGAGCTGCTGATCCAGTTCTACAGAGGAATTACGGAGTCTGTCATCTGCACCTCTATAACTGTCTGGTTTGGTTCTGCAACCCAACAAGACAGACACGGACTTTGGAGGATCATTAGAACTGCAGGAAAAACAATGGCTACCAACCTGCCTTCCATGAGGACCTGTCTACTGCATGAGTCAAAAAGAGGGCTGGGAAAATATTTAGACCCCTCGCATCCTGCATATAAACTGTTTCAAGCCCTACCCTCAAAACGATGCTATAGAGCACTGCACACCAGAGCAACTAGACACAGGAACAGTTTTTTCCCGAATGCCATCACTCTGTCAAACAAATAATTCCCTCAATACTGTCAAACTATTCAATAAGTCTGCACTACTATTAATCTTCTCATCATTCCCATCACCCATTTCCTCCCACTTATGACTGTATGACTGTAACTTTGTTGCTTGCATCCTTACGATTTATATTGATATTGTTTCCTGATTGCTTATTTGTACCCTATGACTATCATTAAGTGTTGTACCTTATGATCCTTGACGAATATATCTTCTATTTTTATGTACACTGAGAGCGTATGCACCAAGACAAATTCCTTGTGTGTCCAATCACACTTGGCCAATAAAGAATTCCATTCCATTCCATTCCATTCCATTCCATTCCATCTTTCTTCTCTTGGTCTGAGAAGACCATCAGATGGGTCTTCCCAGCTTCTACTACTTCTGTTATGTTGTAGGAAGAAGCAGCTTCAGGAGATGTTTTCCAAATAAGCATGCTTAAAGACAGCTATCTTGAAGATGGCCATTGTGACGTGAAGGTCTCCTCCAGCTTCTGAAACCACAATATGGTCAACCAGTACGGATACTCCACATACTGCAGGACAGTGGTGTGATTGTACATTTCGCTTCTCATCCAAGAAGCTTCTTCAGCTCTGACTGGATGATGGGGAATGGAGGGATTTCTATCCCTTGCAGTCATCTGGTCTTTAGCACTCTCTCTGAGAGCCATTGAGGCCACTTGAAGGTTTATCTGTGCCCTCAGGGTCACCTGAGTAGTGCAAATGGGTATGCAGCTTTCTTGGAACTGGTGAAAGGACTGTGTTGTAAACAGCAGATAGATGATGTCGTATCCTTTCCCCTCTGTTGAGAGACAGCTGTTCAATCTTAACGTAGAGGGCCTCTTTGTCCCCTCTTTCAAACCAGCGGTCCTCTTTGTCCAGAATCTGGACTTTGCTGTCTTCGAAAGAGTGGCCTTTGTCCTTCAAATGCACATGGACTCTGATTTTTGTCCTGATGGGTTTTTTTCCTCCTATGTTGTGCCATGTCGTTGTGGAGTGGTTGTTTTGTTTCCCCAATGTACAGATCTGCACATGTTTCTCAGTGCATTGTACTGCATATACCACGTTGCTCAGGTTGTGCCTGGGTGTTTTATCCTGGGGGTGGACAAGCTTCGGCCTTAGTGTGTTCTTGAGTTTAAAGTGTCCATGTAGAATTCATGGACAAGCACAAGGATTGTGTCAATGTTTAGCTCAGCTTTCCTCCAAGATGGTCTACTTGAGATGTGTTGGGATTCAGGGGTGGGGCTGCTGGGGGTTCACAGGGGTTCAGGAGAACCTCTAGCTAAGATTCTGTGCAGTTCGGAGAACCCCCAAATCCGACTCCTGGCTGGCCCCGCCTGCCCTGCCCCTGCCCCTCCCAGGAGTCCCCACATGGCCCATTTTGGGTGCAGGTAAGTGCAGGGCATGCACAGAGGCTCAGGGAGGACAAAAAGCAGGCCTATCGGAAGTTCAGGAAGGCTGGAAATGAGACTGTTTTTGGCCTCCAGAGGGCCTCTGGAGCCTGGGGAGGCTGTTTTCACCCTCCCGGAGGCTCAAGAAAAGCCTCCGGAGCCCAGGGAGGGCAAAAAGCCCCCCCTCCCCCGGCCGTGATGCAGGAGGCTGACTAGGCCACGCCCACCATGGCCACGCCCACCCAGTAACCGGGCAGAGAACCCCTTGCTAAACTTTTTGAAGCCCACCCCCAGTTGGATTCCACCTCCCATCCTTCCCAGCCACCACGCTGCTGCGGTTATGCCACCGAGAGAAAGCACAATAGAGCTTCGTATTCAAATTCATTATTTTTACCCTTAATTACAGTACAGAAATGGCTTTATCCCCTGTGGTTATTCAGTTTCCTTTCTGAAGGCTGAGACCACTTCAAAACTCACGACGATAAAATTTGCTTCCTCTCTACCACCATATAGATTATTCCTATTTCTCATTTTTAATTGTATTCCTATTCCCCCTCCCCCCCACCAAACTGACAAAATACGAAGATATACTAAAGTACCTTGGGGGCACTTCCAAGTTTTCACACTTGGATACGTACGTAATTACGGCTGGCAGGAAACTAAGGCATTTACATTTTTTTTTAAAAAAAAATAATAATTTTGGCTACAGGATTTTTTTTTTTTAAAAAAAAGGGAAGATAAAAACTAATACAAACTAATATGAAGCATTTACAATTTTAAATAAACTCAACAGCGCTGTCACGACGCGCCTTTAAAAGTTATAGAATACGTTTTGTATTTAGGTTTAAGTATAATGAGGGGGGGAAATGCATTGCATATATTTCCCCTTGAAATAAAGAGGGTTTTTTTATAAAAAAAAAAAAAAGCAAAAATGTTGGGAAGAGATATTTTTATGACTTCCCTTTCTTATTTTTATGCAAGGCATGCTCCTGTTCCATTAAACAATTCCTTTAAAGTGGCCAAACAAGAGCTTTGCTCCAAGGCCAGATAAACAGATATTTTGAAGAATTATCACAGTTCCTTACTATGGAACCAAGCAGTGGTGAAATCCAAATTTTTTTACCACCGGTTCTGTGGGTGTGGCTTGGTGGGTGTGGTGTGGCTTGGTGGGCGTGGCAGGGGAAGGATACTGCAAAATCTTCATTCCCACCCCACTCCAGGGGAAAGATACTGCAAAATCCCCATTCCCTCCCCACTCCTGGAGGAAGTACATTGCATAATCTCCATTCCCACCCTACTCCTGGGGCCAGCCAGAGGTGGTATTTGCTGGTTCTCTGAACTACTCAAAATTTCTGCTACCGGTTCTCCAGAACCTATCAGAACCTGCTGGATTTCACCCCTGGAACCAAGTGAGCTTGGACTGTGTCAGCAATGCGAGGTAGGCCAGATTAAAAAAAAAAAAAACAGACCCCGCAGGGTTTCCAGGAATATTGTAGTCAGGTTAGAAGATCATGTCCATCTTCCTCTTCTGAACAAAATAAGGCAGGTTGTTTTGAGTTTCTTTCTCATGCTTCCTTCTGTCCTTGGACCCTCTAATCACTTCTCCTTCATGGCTCTTTCACAATTCCCCAATATTAGTTCTAAATCCCTTTACAGGCCAATAAGGAATGGAGCCAACAACACAACTTCCCAACTGGGTCAAGTTGGATCTTGCCAACCGACAATGGCCTCCTTGATATCCAGACAATGGATGTGTATGTTAGGTTGGGTTGGGCTGGGCTGGGCTGGGAAGGGAAGGGAAGGAAGAAGGGAAGGGACAAGGAAAGGGACAAAGGAAGGAAGAAGGGAAGAGAAGAAAGAAGGGAAGGAGGAAGGAAAGGAACAAGGGAAGGGGAAGGGAGAAGGGAAGGGAAGGAGGAAGGGAAAGGAAGGAACAAGGGAAGGGAAGGGAAGGGAGAAGGGAAGGAGGAAGGGAAGGAACAAGGGAAGGGAAGGAGGAAGGAAAGGAACAAGGAAGGGAAGGGAAGGGAAGAGAAGGAGGAAGGGAAAGGAAGGAAAAAGGGAAGGGAGAAGGAAAGGGAAGGAAGAAGGGAAGGAAGATAGAAGGGAAGGGAAGGGAGAAGGGAAAGAACAAGGGAAGGGAGAAGGAAATTGAAGGAGGAAGGGAAGGAACAAGGGAAGGGAAGGGACAAGGGAAGGGAAGGGACAAGGAAAGGGACAAAGGAAGGAAGAAGGGAAGGGAAGGAAGAAGGGAAAGAACAAGGGAAGGGAAGGAGGAAAGGGAGAAGGGAAAGAACAAGGGAAGGGAGAAGGGAAGGGAAGGGAAGGAAGGAACAAGGGAAGGGGAAGGGAGAAGGGAAGGGAAAGGAAGGAAAAGGGGAAGGGAAGGAAGAAGGGAAGGGAAGGGAAGGAAGAAGGGAAGGGACAAGGAAAGGGACAAAGGAAGGAAGAAGGGAAGGGAAGGAAGAAAGAAGGGAAGGGAAGGAAGAAGGGAAGGGAAGGGACAAGGAAAGGGACAAAAGAAGGAAGAAGGGAAGGGAAGGAAGAAGGGAAGAACAAGGGAAGGGAGAAAGAAAGGGAAGGGAAGGAGGAAGGGAAGGGAAGGGAAGGAGGAAGGAAAGGAACAAGGGAAGGGGAAGGGAGAAGAGAAGGGAAGGAACAAGGGAAGGGAAGGGAGAAGGGAAGAGAAGGGAGAAGGGAAGGAACAAGGAAAGGGAAGGAAGAAGGGAAGGGAAGGAAGAAAAGAAGGAAAGAACTACATGGTGGTAGCGTCTTATCCAAGAGGTGGTACCACATTCAACACCTGGACATCAAAAGTCACCCACAATCTCCTTCCAGTCAGAACAGAAACCCAGAGAGCCCATTTTTTCCAGGAGGAGGAGGACTTGGGAGAAAAACATTGGCTGGGTCTCGTGAAAAACCACCTGGGCCAACCAAGCCCAGCGAGGACTTCCAAGTCTCCTTGCCCAGTTCCAGTGGGCCAACATGCTCTCTCCCTTCGCAACCGACTGGGCCTCTCTTCTGATCTTCCCATCCACCCCCCACCCCCCCCCCCACCCCTTGAGCATCCAGCCGCTAATTAGGGGCGTAATAGAGTAGCAAACCATGCTATTTCCTCATTAGCTGGAGAGAGATTCGCGGCGAACATGACTGATAGGCATCTACACAAAAATTAACTCCAGCGCCGAGGCCCTATAATCAAGATTAATGACGATGGCCAAGGAGGAGGAGGCTTTTCTGCAGCTTCCCCATCCTCCTTTCGGTCTCCCTGCTGCCCTTCGCGGGGAATTAAGCACGGACCCCGCAAGGGCTTCCCAGGAGTGCAAAACCAAGAATGAATTGAGAGCTGGGAAACTAAATAATAAGAATAAGAATAATAAGAGGAAGAGGAAGAGGAAGAGGAGGAGGAGGAGGAGGAGGAGGAGGAGGAGGAGGAGGAAGAAGAAGAAGAAGAAGAAGAAGAAGAAGAAGAAGAGGAAGAGGAAGAGGAAGAGGAAGAGGAAGAGGAAGAGGAAGCTCCTTTTTCAATCAGCCATGCTCAACTGCAGCTGACCCATTCGCTCCACCGGTGGCCGTTCCATGAACCGGCCACCTTCTTTACCCCTCTGTGGGCATTTTCAGGTAGACTTACAACCATTCAATTGAATCACGATGATGATGATTACTCTGCTGCGTTGCTTTGCATGTATGTTTGAGAGCTTCTGCACCAGAGACAAATTCCTTGTGGGTCTAATCACACTTGGCCAAATAAAGAGTTCTGTTCTGGTCTTATTCCGATTCTCTGTTCTTCTGTTCTGTCCTAAATTCTAATTCTCTATTCTATTCTGTCCTGTTCCTATTTCTAATTCTCTGTTCTAATTATAATTCTTCTATTCTGTCCTGTCCTGTCCTTCCTATTCTATGTCTACTTCTATTCTAAATTCTAATTCTCTATTCTATTCTATTCTGATCTGTTCCTATTTCTATTTCTAATTCTCTATTCTAATTCTAATTATCCTGTCCTGTCCCGTCCTATCCTATCCTTATCTACTTCTCTATTCTATTCTGTTCTGTTCTGTTTCTATTTCTATTTCTAATTCTCTGTTCTGTTTTATTCCTATTCCTATTCCCAATTCTCTATTCTAATTCTAACTCTATTATGCTATGCTATGCTGCATTCTATTCTATTCTGTTCTGTTCTGTTCTGTTCCATTCCGTTCCATTCCGTCTTATGCTATGCTATGCTATGCTATGCTATGCTATGCTATGCTATGCTATGTTATGCTATGTTATGCTATGTTATGCTATGCTATGCTATGCTATGCTGCATTCTATTCTGTTCTGTTCCGTTCCGTTCCGTTCCGTCCTATGCTATGCTATGCTATGCTATGCTATGCTATGCTATGTTATGCTATGTTATGCTATGTTATGCTATGTTATGCTATGCTATGCTGCATTCTATTCTGTTCTGTTCGTTCCGTTCCGTTCCGTCTATGCTATGCTATGCTATGCTATGCTATGCTATGCTATGCTATGCTATGCTATGCTATGCTATGCTATCCTATGCTATGCTATGCTATGCTGCATTCTATTCTGTTCTGTTCCTTTCCGTTCCGTTCTGTTCTGTCCTATGCTATGCTCTGCTATGCTATGCTACATTCTATTCTGTTCTGTTCTGTCCTATGCTCTGCTATGCTCTACTATGCTCTGCTATGCTGTATTCTATTCTGTTCTGTTCTGTTCTGTTCTGTTGTTCCGTTCTGTCCTATGCTATGCTACGCTACGCTACGCTATGCTAATGCTATGCTAATGCTATGCTAATGCTGCTAATGCTATGCTAATGCTATGCTAATGCTATGCTAATGCTATGCTGCATTCTATTCTATGCTATGCCATGCCATGCCATCCTATCCTGCATTCCATTCTGTCCTGTCCTGTCCTGTGACCATTCAAAGTTACAATGACACTGAAAAAAAGGGACTTACAGCTGGTCCTCACACCTACGGCTGTCGCAGCATCCCCCCCCCCCCCAGAGACGTGGAGCAAAAATCACTGGCAAATGGCATGTATTTCCAGAAAGTCCACAAATCATGCAATCACCACTTGTGACCTTCCCTTCGCTTCCAGCAAGCAAAGTCAATGGGGGGAGGGGGGATCGGATTTGCTTAACAACTACTTGGTTCACTTAACACCTGCAAAGATACACTTAACAACCGTTGCAAAAAAAAAAAAAAGGCTATAAAATCAGGTCTGACCGAGCCGAATGCTGGGAAAGATGGAGGGCAAAAGAAGAAGGTGACGGCAGAGAAGGAGGTGGCTGGATGGAGTCACTGAAGCAGTCGGCGTGAGATTAAATGGACTCCGGAGGATGGTAGAGGACAGAAAGGCCTGGAGGAACGTTGTCCATGGGGTCGCGATGGGTCGGACACAACTTCGCAACTAACAACAACAACAACAACTATCAGTAGATCTTTCTGTTCTGCCCCAGCTACGGACCCCAAAGAACGCAGCACACACAAAGTCCGTTCAAACCTTAGTTTACTAAATAAACCAGTTTTTTACAACAACGGCTGTTAATTAACTGCATTAACAGCCGCCAAGAATTCAAAGAATAATACTGTAAGCTTAGTGTGGTTGGCAAAATGCCCAGAAGCTATTTGCAGGAAGCTGATAAAATAAGCAAGACAAGACACAAAGGTATGTGAACGAAGTTGTTCCCTGCAAATTGCTTCAGTCGGCGTTCTTCCTTAAATAGGCTAAAGGAGTGGCCAATTAGCCCCAAGCCTTACTCTCGAGGAGACCTCCTCCTGAGGAGCCACTCCTGCCTTTTGGCCGCTCTGCGCGTCCGTGCATCGAGAAGAGGCTCCTCCTCTTCATCCTCTTCACTTAAGGGAGCTTCTGGAGGTTCTGGCTGAATCCCCACCTCTGGCACCACATCTTCTCCAGCCTCCTCATTGTCTGACTCGAGTGCCAGCTGGACAAGCTGCTGGCGCAGCACCACACCAGCCTCCTTGCTGTCAGAATCAGCTACTAGCTGCACAAGCCGCTGATGAGCCTGAGAAAACCAGCTGTAATTTCTCCCCCCTTTAGTGGCTCCAAAATGCACATTTGGGCATGAAAGGGAACCTCCGTTTGGACGTATTTAGATGCCACCTCAACGCACCCGATCCTTTTGAAGGTTGCAAGGTCTTGGTTGGCCTCCAGGCAGAATCTGGAGCACGAGATCCTCCCTTTTTCCTGCTTTTCTCCCTTTTCCCTTTTCAAATTTCCTCCTGTTGCCCTCCAAGATCCCTGCATTTCCCTAGTTGGAAACATACGCTGTTAACCAGTGATAAGGATGGAGATGGCTTTTTTTAAAAATTATTTATTTAAACAAGGGGGGGAAAAAAGAGAATTCCACTGACAGTTGGCGAAGCTGGACGCTGCCGATTCCTATTCAATGCTTTCGTTCTGATCTTTTGTTTCGTCAGTCCCTGCATAATGGTAACTCTCTCTCTCTCTCTTTCTCTCTCTTCTCTGAATTTCTCAGCTGCTTCATCCTGCATCTTCTGCAATTCCTCTCGCTTTTCAGCCGAAGGCAAAACTGGAGGACAAGCAGCATCTCCTGAAGCATGTGGGTTAGCTCTGCTGTTTGGATGACCTCTGGGGGGATCCCCTTCTACGTGCAACGTTCCCAAAATGGACATCGATGTAGGTTCCACCTCAAACCCATCATGATGCGGAGTGGTTCTCCGCAGGAGTAAAAGGGAGTTGGATGGCAAGGATATGTTCGCACGCCAATAGAATATAGAATGGAATGGAATGGAATGGAATGGAATGGAATGGAATAGAATAGAATAGAATAGAATAGAATAGAATAGAATAGAATAGAATAGAATAGAATAGAATATAGAATAGAATAGAATAGAATAGAATAGAATAGAATAGAATAGAATAGAATAGAATATAGAATAGAAGAATAGAATAGAATAGAATAGAATAGAATAGAATAGAATATAGAATGGAATGGAATGGAATGGAATGGAATGGAATAGAATAGAATAGAATAGAATATAGAATAGAATAGAATAGAATAGATATATAGAATGGATGGAATGGAATGGAATGGAATGGAATGGAATAGAATAGAGAATAGAATAGAATAGAATAGAATAGAATAGAATAGAATAGAATAGAATAGAATAGAATAGAATAGAATAGAATAGAATGGAATGGAATGGAATGGAATGGAATGGAATGGGAATGGGAATAGGAATAGGAATAGGAATAGGAATAGAATCTGGAAGGGACCTTGGAGGTCTTCTAGTCCAGCCCTCTGCTCAAGCAGGAGAACCTATATCATTTCAGACAAGGTGGCATTGCAGTCTCTTCTTAAAAACCTCCAGTGAAGAAGCATTTCGGCCCATTTTCAACCTTCCCGGCCTCCAGCAGCACTTTGCCAGCCAAAAACAGGTCACACGGAGACTCCGCGAGGCCCCTGCGAGGCCTGTTTTCGGCCTCCCCAGCCTCCAGCAGCGTTATGCCAGCCAAAAACAGGCCGCGCAGAGGCTCCGCGAGGCCCCTGCGAGGCCTGTTTTCGGCCTCCCTGGTCTCCATTAGCACTATGCCAGCCAAAAACTGGAGGCTGCGGGGGGGCTGAAAACAGACCACGAGCAACCTCCACACCCTGTTTTGGCCGGCAGGGTGCTGCAAGTGTCCGTCCCATCTCCCCCACCCGCTCCCTGCCCCCCCCCACCGGCCCACTGAGGTGAACTATAATGCTTATCTGGCCCTCGAAGAAATCCAGTTTGACACCCCTATCCTGGTCTAATCCGAAGGCACGCCAGCCATTCAGTTGGAGATGGAGTAAATTCTATTAACGCAGGCAAAGCAGTGCAGAAATATGAGTTAAATCAACATATTAAACCAGCTGCCTTGTTCTCCCCTTTGTCCCACTCCTCCACGCCACGGGCAGTGACTGGAATAAACCCACCGCCGTGATTGGAACTACACGAAGAGAAGGGCACAAGTGCCACGGCCCACCGGTAAGGATCAACCGTTCCCAATTATTTCTACCACAAACGCCGAACCTTTGCTCTACAAAGTAGAATTTGCTACCGCGCACCGGTTGCCAAAAAAATAAAAAAATAAAAAAAATGGAAGAAAGAAAAGAAAAGAAAGAGGAAGCTGGAAAAATAAATTAAGGAGGTTGACGTAAGAGAGGAGGAATTATCCGAGGAATACACGGGCAATTTTTAAAGGTTCGGCGGTATGTAATTGAAAAGAGCAAAAGCAGAAAGCGAGAGCAACATGCAAAGGAGGAGCCTGTGAGGCGGCCCTCTCATAGCGGCAGAGCTCATTTCTGCGAGGAAGGTTTGCTTTTTCATTTCTGAAGGACCTTGGTGGAGATTTGGGTGCCCGTCAAAAGGCGGATAAAATTTGGCTCTGAGCAAAAGATCTCGCCCTCTGCTTCTAGGAATAATGGCGGACCACCGTCAAACTGGTGACGAGTTGCGCTGAGTGAAAGCAGATCCTCCTGTTCTATATCAACCAGAATTAAGGTGGAAGGGGCCTTGGAGGTCTTCTAGTCCAGCCTCCTGCTCAAGCAGGAGACCCTATACCAGGGGTCAGCAACTTTAAACACTCAAAGAGCCATTTGGACCCGTTTCCCACAGAAAAGAAAACACTGGGAGCCACAAAACCTGAGTAGGCATGGCCAGCTTGACGTCACTCACTTCCACCAGTCACATGATACCCTCCCTAGCCACGCCTATCCAGGGGGTCATTAGGGCAGAGAACTGGTTGTTAAAAAATACTGGGAACCACAAAATCCTTTTGACACATCTCTCTCTCCCCCTCCCTCTCTCCCTCTCCACTCTCTCCACCTTTCTCTCTGTATCTCTCTATGTCTCTCTCTCTCTCTCTCCCTCTCTCTGAATCTCTCTGTCTCTGCCATGGCTGTTTCTCCATCCCCCCGCCATCACCCTTACCTTCTCAGGCCAGGTGAGGAGTGACTGGGAGGGGAGGATGAGGGGCAGGCCCAGCCAGTGGTGGGATCACCTGACAGGGAGCCACAGGAGAGGGCCCAAAGAGCCGCATGTGGCTCCAGAGCCGCAGGTTGCTGACACCCGGACTATACCATCTCAGACCAGTGACTATCCAGTCTCTTCTTAAAAGCCTCCAGTGATGAAACACCCACAACTTCTGGTGGCAAGCTGTTCCACTGGTTTATTGGCCACATTTCTTAAGAAGCCTCTCCTTAAATTCCAGGCTGTCCATCCTTCGTTTCTTATCCTGCCTTCTGTACTTTGGAGAATATATAAATGTTTTAAATAAGTAAGAAGAAACTGCTAAACAACCGCATGGCTCATTTAACAGTTGCAGTGATTCACTTAAACAAAAGGCCAAAAAAAAACCCCAAAAAGGTCATAAAATCAAGGGCAAATCACCCTGCTTAGCAACAGAAATTCAGGTCCCCGTTGCGGTCGTAAGTCGAGGATTACCTGTCCGTCTATTTCTGCGTTTTGATTTATTTTATTATTTTTTAACATCCTCCTGCTGTCAAGAGAAACATCTGCCCTCTCTGGTGCCACCTTCGCGATGACCTCGCAGGTAAGGACAGAGTTGCCGCGACCTCTCCGTTGCCCCTCATCCATCGCAGGGAGCCGTTCCGGGCTTCCGTTGCGGTTAATTATATAGCAACCGACACAAATAGTCTCATGGCGCGGCAGGGGATCGAAGAGAAGACAAGAGACGGCAAAGCGACGGGTAACAATAGGCCGGCAGAGACGACAAAAGAGAAAACGGCACGGGGGCACGCGCCCCGAGACAATGGAGACAGCGTCAAAGGCAACCGGAGCAACGAGAAAAGAGATAAAAGGGAGGCACAAAGAGAGGACTCTGGAGATGCAGTTGGCAATGGACCTCTTGTTCTCTTAGAGGACTTCTAAAGCTTTTCTTGAACAAGGGAAAAGAAGCTCAAAAGGGGAACTTGAGTTGAAGTACCAGCTTTCTCCTCCGTGTCGGAAAACGGGCACCCTTAATTGCAGAATATGCACACACACAAAGACTCTCTTTCTCTTTTACACACACACAATCTCTCTCTCTCTCTCTCTCTCTCTCTCTCACACACACACACACACACACCCTGAAGGGGACATTCAGATTATGCCAGTGGTGGAATTCAAATTTTGTTACTACCGGTTCTGTGGGCGTGGCTTGCTGGGCGTGGCTTGGTGGGCGTGGCAGGGGAAGGATACTGGGTAGTCCCCATTCCCACCCCACTCCAGGGGAAGGAAACTGCAAAATCCCTATTCCCACCCCACTCAAAGGGAAAGGATACTGCAAAATCACCATTCCACCCCACTCCAGGGGAAGGATACTGCAAAATCCCCATTCCCTCTCCACTCCTGGGGGAAGGATATTGCAAAATCTCCAATCCCTCCCCACTCCAGGGGAAGGATACTGCAAAATCCCTATTCCCTCCCCACTCCTGGGAAAGGATATTGCAAAATATCCATTCCCACCCCACTCCAGGGGAAGGAAACTGCAAAATCCTCATTCCCACCCCACTCCAGGGAAAGGATACTGCAAAATCGCCATTCCCACCCCACTCCTGGGGGAAGGATATTGCAAAAACTCCAATCCCTCCCCACTCCAGGGGAAGGATACTGCAAAATCCCCATTCCCTCCCCACTCCTGGGAAAGGATATAGCAAAATCTCCATACCCACCCCACTCCAGGGGAAGGATACTGCAAAATCCCCATTCCCTCCCACTCCAGGGGAAGGATACTGCAAAATCCTCATTCCCTCCCCACTCCTGGGGAAAGGATATTGCAAAATCTCCATTCCCTCCCCACTCCAGGGGGAAGGATACTGCAAAATCCCCTTCCCTCCCACTCCGGGGGAAGGATATTGCAAAATCTCCATTCCCACCCCACTTTGGGGCCAGCCAGAAGTGGTATTTGCCGGTTCTCCGAACTACTCAAAATTTCTGCTACCGGTTCTCCAGAACCTGTCAGAACCTGTTGGATTTCAACCCTGGATTATGCCTTTGTGAAACTCGAGTGTGCACATGGGAAGCTGAGTTGACGCCATCTTAGCCTCCAAAGTTTGGCCGGATTGAGACACCGCAGACGAAACTGAGTTAAAGGCCTGTTGGAGAACCAATTCATGAGCTCTGGGGCAAAAACGATGGAAATCCCCCACAAGGCTGATCTTTTTTAGTTTCAACCTCACCCAGGAGAAAATTTTTGCAATTAATCTAGAAAATCGTAGATTCGGGCCTTGTGATGAAAGCAAAGCTTTCCCAAAAGAACGAAGAGAGTGAGATCAAAACTTCAGAAGTCCTTGCCAAAAGTGGCTTCAAATCAGTGGTGGGTTCCTCCCGGTTCGGCCCGGTTCTGTCGAACTGGTAGCGGTGACAATATGACGTATCCGGTAGCGGTGACAATATGACGTATCTGGTAGCGGTGACAATATGACGTATCTGGTAGACCAGTACCTCTGCTAAATCCTAAAGAATTGTCACATGACCATCAAGCCACGCCCACAAAATAAGCCATGCCCACAGAACTGGTAGTAAAAAAATGTAGAACCCACCCCTGCTTCAAACATTGAGAAAACCTTGTCAAGGTGTGACTGGGAAAAAATAAGAAGGTGGGAAATGGCCCACTCACACGGTGCTTAACTGACGGGCGTCGCTTGGGAGTTTTTAACACAGCTTCCGTGGAGCAACGAGAGGGCTGATTAGAAAGCCCTCCAGATATGAATTTTCTGGTCTGATGGAGCTGATTTAAGGAGGGGATTGAGCAATTGACCAGAGCTGGATTGCTGTGCAAAAAAAAAAAAAACCACACACAACTCTCCACACAAGGAAAAACAGAAGAAATTCAGCAGTTCTGTAAAAGATTTTCTCTATCATTCTTCAACTCCTTGGGCAGGGATGAAGGTAGTCGTGGAAAACGCTCAGTGAAAAAAGACAAAAAAGGCCTGGAACCTTTGATTTAAGTTCTCTCCACTGTATATCCGTGATGGTGAACCTATGGCACGTGTGCTAGAACTGACACACACAGCCCTCTCTCTCGGACACACGACACATCGGCCAGATCAAATCCGCCGCGCATGCGCGCACGCCTCCCGCTGGCCAGCTGATTTTCAGGTCTCTGCCACGTATATATAGGGGGCGTGGGGCATGTAGGAGACGTGTGCGCATGCGGGGGGTCATGCGTGTATGCGCATGCGGGGGTTATGCCCCCCCCGCGGCCCGTTTTTGCTCCCAGGAGGCTGCAGGGAGGCCTACTAGGCCCAAAACAGGGCACGGGGGTGCGGCACGCCTTCCCATGACCCATTTTTGCTCCCAGGAGGCTGCAGGGAGGCCTACTAGGCCCAAAACAGGGGGTAGGGGGGAATAGGGTTAGGGCATGCGTGGTAATGAGGGGAAAAGGTGGGGGGTGGGGAGCACAGGGGGGGTCATGTGCGCATGCGTAGTGGGTGGGCCGCCGGGGTGTGCGTCGTGCGTGCATTGCGTTACGGGCACCCGACGACAAAAAGGTTAGCCATCACTGCTTTATACGCTCAGAGAAATACTTGGCTAACCTTCTCTTCGTCTCCCACACAGGCCCACCCCGAAAAAGGTGAGGATCAATTTCTGGAACATTAGTTGAACGCCTGCCCTGATTAACAGTTTTCGAAGACCTCACGGAGGGTGCGGGGGAGACGGATCAAGAGTTCTCGTTCAGAAGCCGAGGACAGAAGTAACACGAAGGTTGAAATCCACAAGATAATTATTTTGGGTTTTTTTTTTTTTTTTTTGCTAAACATTTGGAAGAAATCGATAAGAGTGGGTCAAGCAAGGCTGTATCTTTGAAGAAACACTGGAGACGCATTCATCCGTGATGCTCTCACGGATAGATCGACGTGCAGAGCTGAGGGTGGTGCTATAAAGTTCTACCGTTTTTTTTTACTCCAGGTGGATTTTCACCTAGAGTTTAAGTTTGCCAGAGAGGTTGTTGAGGTAACATTCCATAACAATGTGTGTGTTGGACCTTCAGGGTGATCCCAAGGTTGATATTTTCTCTTCCTTTACTGCAAGCTGACATCAACAGAATGTTGCAAACCTGAAACTTCTTCCTCTCCTCTCCTTTTACTCACGAGAAAACTAGAGAAGGTTCCCTTCTCTGAAAGGCTTCCTACATCCTCCTCCTTGCGTGGACTGAGATGGTTTTGGCACGACGGTTGCCTCGTCTGCAGCCATTCCTCCTGTCTCCCATTCCCATCCCCACATATCATGCATACTAGATTAAACAGGTATTTCTTCTTTTCTTCTTAGGATCTGGGTTCAAATTTATTCATCCTTGCTTTGCGTGCTCCTTCCACCACCCAGCACTGGGCAAAAGCAACACTTCAAAACTGCCAAGTTCTGAATTTAGTCTCCCTTAAAAAGCAGGAAGCAGAGTCTTGGTCCCGGCCAAACCTCTTTTATTTACACGACTGTGAATTCCTTTCATTCACAGTCAGCAAGGCTTGTCCAAACAGTTTTTCAAAGGAATATTTATCAACACAGACCTTATCTCTCTTGGCAAGCTGCCACGTAACTTATTTCCAAACGCAGTGTAAGGCAAAACTTGGCACAGAGTCTCTCAGAGTCACGAACCGAACTTTCCACTCTTGAAACGAACGAACGAACAAATTGTTTCCTGCAAAAGCCCCCTCCCCATTCGCTCCTCTTTTGTTTCCTGTGGGAGGGGCCAATCATTTCCAAGGTGTGGCCTTACTTCCAAGTCGACCCTGCTTTCTTCTGGCAGCTCTGTGCATGCGCACACTGGGAATGGGCTCCAGTTGTTCCTCTGCCTCGCTGCTGTCTAGCTCCCTCTCTGCCTCTGATGCAGAGCCCTCGTCCGAGCTTTCCCCAGCCCCCAGGACTGGCCCATGTTCCTCCCCAACCTCCTCACTGTCCGACTCTGCTGCCAGCTCCACTGGCTGCCAGCGGGACACAACACTAATTTTCGCAAGATGGGTGAGGAAAATGTGACCAGCATTAGAAAATATGCTGGTTTCTGGGTCGTGCATCGTTTCCCACCAAACCCTGGGTGGCTGTCAGCTTCTGTGGTCCCCAGCAATGCATTATGGGATTCTTTTTCGGCGGTACCAAGGGGAGAACAAGCTGCATTAGCCAAAGTCACCCAGCACTGCGCAGTGCCTCAACTTCGCTCCATTAGTCATGCTGTCTCGTTTTCTATTAGTTTCCCTTCAATATTTTATGGGGGCTTTTTCCCTTCAGGTAGCAATATTTGCTGGGTCAGCAGAATCTAGCTCCCCCATACTTTGCACCAGCACTGTGACTGCCGAATTTTATTTACCAGAATATTATTATTATTATTGCTATTATTATTATTATGGCTCATTTGCCATAATAAGTAAAAAAAAACCTTGTCAAGTCATTTTCTCATCAAACGAGCAAATCCTATGCGTGGTGCACACCACAAAACTTGCACAAACACAAAGCCAACTGCATTGCTTGACTTACAGGCCAGTCCTTCTCTGGAGGGGAGAGGCAGGTTAATCTTGTAGGTAGTAGTTCAAGAAGTAGATTCAACGAAAGGGAGCAGCTGACCCATAAAAAGTCTGCACAAAAAAACCCCGTGACTTCTTGAGTTATCACAAGGGACATTAGGGGATGCACGGACTTATGGGCCACCATTGCTTCATTTCCCCCTAATTTCCAGTGGGGCAGTCTTCCCCATGCATGCAACACGGTCTTCTATGGAATTTGTCATGTCGAGTCTTGTCAGTTCTGATAGCTGATGTTCCTCCAGATCCTTCTCGGGGAACTGAACTCAGAACGTGCTCAAGGCCAATCCACTGGTCCATCAGTGGATGGGAGTGGGATTAAAAATGTTAGCAACCAGTTCTCTGCTCGGTTGCTGGGTGGAAGTGGCATGGTGAGCGTAGCCTACTCGGCCTCCTGCACCACAGGGAGGGGGCTTTTCATCCTCCCCAAGCTCCGGAGGGTTTCCTTGATCCTCCAGGAGGCCGGAAACGGGCCCATTTCTGGACTTCCGGGAGGCCTGTTTTTCACCCTCCCCAGGCTTTGGAGGCTTTTCTTGAGCCTCCGGGAGGCAAAAATGGCCTCCCCCAGGCTCCAGAGGCCCTCCAGAGGTGGGAAACAGGCCCGTTTCCAGACTTCCATAACTTCCAGGAGGCCCGTTTTTTTGCCCTCCCAGAGCCTCCGTGTGAACGCTGCACTTTCCTGGCATTCAAAATGGGCTGCGCGGAGACTCCTAGGAGGGGCAGGGGTGGAGCCAGCCAGTCCTTGCAACTACCGGTTCGGCGAACCAGATATAAAATTAGCATCCGATTCGCCTGAACCGGTCCTAACCGGCTGAATCCCACCCCTGATCAACACCCTCCCTTAACATGGTTCCGGGGGATGTTGAAAGTCCAGCCTCCGGAAGATGGTGCAGCTACAAACCAATAGTCTCTTTCAGCCGAAGGAGAGAGAGAGAAAGGGGCCAAGCGATTTTCCAAAGCACCCCAAGGCCAGACAAGGAACAATAATGGATGGAAATTGATCAAGGAGAGATTCAACCTGGAAATAAGGAGACATTTTCTGACAGTGAGAGCCATCGATCCATGGAACAGAGGTTGCCTTCAGAAGTTATGGAGCTTCATCCCTGGAGGCTTTCAAGAAGAGACTGGACTGCTGTCTGTCAGAAGTGGTGTAGGGTCTCCTGCTTGGGCGGTGGGGTTGGACTAGATGACCTCCAAGGTCCCTTCCAACTCTGTTAATCTGTTTCTGAAAGCTTTTCACGTGTCCTTCCAGGCAAGAAAGATGGAGACTAATCAGAATCCATGAAGATCCGAGAGAAAAAAACCCAAGATTCTCCTTCTTCTCCAACCAGCAGACGGTGATTCTTTTCAGGGCTGCAGAATGTAAGACATTAGTCTTTGTTGTCCAGCATGGCACAAATCCAGTGGCCATCTGTTCCTTTGGCCATGTGTGCCAGACCTGCCCCAAAACAATCGTTTAGGAAACCAGACTCTCGACTCCAATTGATGGAAGCGAAAAGAACTTCTACTAAAGATATTGGATGCAGGAAGGGGAGGCGGAATCTAAAGTCCCTGCTCACTGATACAAAGAGCCAAACTCAACATTCTCCATCCCTCCCTCTATTGTCCGGTCCGTTTACACCCAATCCAGGATCGCCACGATGTTGTGGGGAAACTCTGGGTTGTTTAGGCTGCTGAAATTTCACACCCAGGGCAAATGGCCTTGAAGATGCCTGGCGTAACCGGTAGAAGCAGCTCTGGTCTTCTTCACATGTCAGGTCCCCCCTTCCACCCCAAATCCTACTGTTAGATACACAGATGTGGATTGCCCCAAATGCCTCCCCCCTCCCATCCCCTTTGATGCCAGGATGCCAGCTGTTGTGACCCAAGCCCAAGTAAATAGTAGGAAAATCAGTCCGTGAAAAAAACAAACAAACTTTATGCAAACAGCTGAGAATTACTTCATTCCCAGCGTCGTTCAACTAAATTAAAGCAAATTCCTCCCAACACAAATTCCTCAGTCCTATCGCAAACCTTGGTCCAATTAGGCAAACTGCCAAAGGCCTTTCTTGGCAAACGTTCAGAAGTCCCAGATGCAAAAATAAATACAAGACGTAGACGAAGAAAAAGACGAAGCTACCAACGTTGTTTTCAGGCAAAGCCCAAACGCCGTTGCTGGTCTGTTTTAAGCCTTATGGGAGGGGCCAATCATCTCTTGGCCTTACTCCCGAGTTGTCCTCTTTGCTTGAGCTGCTCTTGCCTTCTGGCAGCTCTTATGCGTGCATTAGGAACAGGCTCCTCCTGTTCCTCTGCCTCTCTGCTGTCAGCCTCTGGAGGCTACAGACTCCACACATCACTCCCCGATGGCCCTGGCCCCATCTCTGCCTCTGAGGCAGAGCCCTCATCCGGGCCTTCCCCAGCCTCCAGGACTGGCCCCTGTTCTTCCTCAGCCTCATCGCTGTCCGACTCCGCTGCCAGTTCCGCAAGCTGCTGGCGGACCACAACACCAGCAAGGCACCAGGCCGACGATGGAGATCATGACAATGTGAGAATCTGGCATTTTTCTCTGCGAGGAAATACAGAAGAATAGTTCCCTCCTAGTTTGGTTCGGTTTAGGATTAAGAAACGTAGCTGTGGAGCGTTTCCTTCCCCATCCTAAGGCTATTAACAATTTATTCTAGGAATTACAGCCCGGCATCAGACCTTAACCAACGTCAACGATAACAGAATATCCTTTGGATAAACAAGCACTTCATCCTTGCATTATTTAGCTGGAGAAGTCTCTACTTAACCCTGACGTCGTGGGCTGCTGAATCTGTGATCTAGCACATGTCAGACCTGCCCCAGTCTGATCCCTTAGGAAAGAAAGACCCTCAACTCCATTGGGTTGAAGTGACAGGTTCTTTTACTAAAGGATGTTGGTTGCAGTAAAGCCAGCCTAGAACTGTATTTCCCATGCTAATCAGATACAGAATGTTTCCCCTCATCCCAGCCCTTCCCCCCCCCCCCGGTTTTGTCTTCAGCCAATGAAGATTCGCCTAGGTGTTTTGAGAAAGGCTGAGATGTTTGGGGTAATCCACCTTCCTTCTCAGGGTGCATGGCCTTGAGTGCTGGCACAAATGGCTTCTCAGCTGCCATTCCCCCCCTCCCCATTTCGTATCACATCCCCATACAGGTTTATTGCTCATTTGTTTCCCCACACACACACACCATGCCCACCCCCTCTCCCTCCTTAGCCTTTGATGGCAGGATGCCAACAAGGCGCCAGGCCAAAGATGGCGAACCTGACAACGTACGTTGTACGTTATTTATTTATTTTGTTCCCTCAAGTCTCCCCTTCCCCCTTGGCACAAGTCACAACCAAAGGCACGGCCACCCCAGGAGCAAAGGGCAGGCAGCGAGCCAATTCGCTTCCTCGTCTACTTCCCTGGCACAGAAACCAGGGCAGATTGAGCTAATCCCTTCACTGTAGCGACAATAAAGAGTGGGAGAAAACCTCCAACTGAGCTCTGAGAGAGAGAGAGAGAGAGAGAGAGAGAGAAAGACAGACAGAGAGGGAGGGAGAGGGAGAGACAGAGGGAGAGGGAGAGAGAGGGGGGGAGACACACAGAGAGGGGGAGAGACAGAGACAGACGGAGAGGGAGAGAGAGAGCGAGAGAGCGAGAGAGACAGAGAGACGGGGAGACGGAGAGAGAGAGAGAGAGAGAGAGACAGAGGGAGAGGGAGAGGGAGAGAGAGAGAGAGAGAGAGACGGGGAGACGGAGAGGGAGAGGGAGAGAGAGAGACAGAGAGAGAGAGAGGGGGGAGAGCAAGAGAGCGAGAGAGACACAGAGACGGAGAGGGAGAGGGAGAGAGAGAGAGAGAGAGAGAGACAGAGAGAGAGACAGAGAGAGAGACAGAGAGACAGAGGGAGAGGGGGAGAGAGAGAGAGAGAGAGAGTATATATGTTCCTCCTCTATTCCTCCACTCTCTTGCCAGCTCCCGCTAATACCTGCTGAGTCACATCTGGATAAACCCAGCAATATTTCCCCTGCAAAGCAATTTGTCTCCTACATCACTGCATCGCTTCGCACGTCTGAGACAGACTCTTGCGAGAGAATGACACACGAGCGTGCGGTCTACGGAGCAAGGAAGAAAAATAATCCCTAGCAATGCCGGGTCGCCACCTGCCTAAATTTACCACTCTTCCCACTGGAGTTCTCTTATGACAAATTGGAAGAAGGGCAAAATTTCAGCCTAACCTGTCCTCCTATTATATATATATATATATATTTTAGTGGAAGTGCCTGCGTGCTTCGGAAGCAAGGCTGGTGTGAAAACAACTGTAGGCAGGCCCAAATGGAGAAGCACATGATCCTTTCCAAACATAGGCTACCAAATCTAGCCTGCAATGCTATACTCAACCAGCAGGGCGCAGCAGCAAAGAGAGACAAAGACATCTGTGTGCTGCCACCTAGGGGTAATCTGAGTTTTTAACTGCCACTTATAATCGTGACCAGGGGTCTGCAATCTTAAACACTCAAAGAGCCATTTGGACCCGTTTCCCACAGAAAAGAAAACACCGGGAGCCACAAAACCCTTCCCGTGCCTGACTATTTCTTGCGTGGTCACAAAACTAAGCATATGTAGTTGAATTAAACGTTCTGTTTTATTCTGAAACTTTTCTTTTCTTGGCTTTATCTATGGTTGGCCTACCGGGGGTTGAAAAGCTCAATAAATCGCGTGCTGGCGGGTGTCACACATTGGTGGTGGTGACACCTATTTTGAGTGACGGAGCCGCAGCAGAGGAGTGAAAGAGCCGCACGTGGCTCCAGAGCCGCATGTTGCTGACCCCTGATCGTGACTTTGGAATAGGCTTCTGCCTTCTGTATTCAAAAAGATAGTCGGGTATTGAGCGAGAGTGAGAAAGATGGACAAAGAAAAGCAAGCACGTAGGAAAACAAACGGGCCCCGATACTCTCCATGTGGGCTGCAGCAGAGAACTCAACAGGTAGCTGAAAAAACTAGGCAAAATAAATAAATAAATAAAAATCAATGGGATAACTTGATACCTGTCAGTTTGCATTTAAATCGAGTGGATTTTCTTAGCGATGCTCAAGGTCAAGGAAGGACAATCCATCCAAGAATTTGCTAGAAAGGAGCACACAACAGGGGGAGGCTTATGGAGAGGGAGGGGGAGTGAAACCCCCCCCCAAAATCTCTTAAATCCTCCATCAGGATTTCAAAGAAAGGACTAGTTTTATCTACAGCCTTCCAAACCTGACAGCTGTGGGCCCCTGGATATCTGGCAAGATGAAAGAGAAGCAAAATTTTGAAGGCTTCGTGAAGCTGAATTTATATGCCTACAGACGCTTAACGTCATCCGTGGAAGCTTTTCAGAGGTTTCAAATTAGGGCTTTCCCCCCCCTGCTCCCTCCCCAGATCTTTCCATCCACAACCGTTGCAAGAAACCAAGATTTTTCTCTTCTAATAACCACCGGGATTTTTACTTGTCCTGGGCGGACCAAAATACGACGATGTCTTGTCCAATACGATGTGTCCAGCTGGTATTTCAGGTAGAGATCTTTCTTGGTCCTTTCTATAAGAAGATGGTGCCAAAGGAGAATCACGGGGAGAAATTGTGAAGGGTGGACTTAAGAAAAGGCTACAGAACTTAGAAGAACGTCTTCAAAGGCTCAGCTACGTTTGGAGGCCTTCTCTGAAGGTGCTTCCTAGTTTGATTGGCAGCCAGGAAAGAAAGAAAGAAAGTGTTGGTGTGTCTTTAACAAGGACCCTCTCTGCCGTTCACGAAGGGCCTCCATTGACAGCGTGGAGTGTTTCCACTCACAAAACAATTGTTGAAATCCTCAAACACAAGCACCGTTAGGAGAAAAAGGAAGTGTTTCGAGAGACGGGTGAAAGGGCCTCTTTTAACTAGCTCTCCACACTTTGCAATTTGCAAGGCAGCTGTCAACATCACGCAGAGCTAGCCAGGTGTGTGCATATAACACACACGTCACAGGGGCACACTTCTCAAGTGCACAACCTGGCCAGCTTGGTTTTGGTTTCTTGGAGGTCACTCTTGAAAACCAGGCCCTGCGCAAACGTGGACAGCATGGGGTCTCTTGATAGCAGAGGAGGTCAATTGTGGATGGTCAGCTAGTCCCATCTTCCAGTTCCTTTCAGACACGTTGGATTTCAGTGACCAAGTGACCGCCAGACCCCAAAACATTTCTAGGGAGATGTTTTCCTAAAACCACCAAGACCATATTTTATTTTATTTATTTATTTATTGGTTCGATTTATATGCCGCCTGTCAGCATTCTGATGCTGCCATAAAAAGACGAGGCTTGACTTTTCACCTACTTATTTCTCTGTAGATAATATCCCCTAGGAGATGGGATGGTGGGGGGAACATTCCTGTGGGGTGAGGTCAGAAGCTGGGGAGACTGATTTGGAAGATGGCCAATGAGAAGATGAGAATTGGGGAACGGAAAGGGAAGGTTTTTGGGGGTCAGAGGGTTAGTATTGGCTACGACAAAGTCGGGGCCAGATCTGTCGTACTCAATAAATGGAATATCTCAGCAAAGATTAATTGTTTGGGAGTGCAATTTATTTGAGATGACATCGTGTTGGTTACCACCTTTAAAGCGCTCCATGGCATAGGACCCGGGTACCTTCGAGACCGACTTCTGCCACCAATAGCCTCCCACCGACCAGTCCGCTCCCACAGAGAGGGTCTCCTCCGGGTGCCATCAGCCAAGTTATGTCGGCTGGCGACACCCAGGGGGAGGGCCTTCTCTGTGGGAGCCCCAGCCCTGTGGAATGAACTGCCCCCCGAAATACGAAAGATTTCCGACCTCCGGGTGTTTCGCTGCGCTCTGAAGACCCTGTTGTTCCGCCAGGCAGGGCTATTAACATAACGTTTTAAATTGGGGTATTTTAAATTTCTGGGATTTTAATTGGAGCCTAATTATTTAATGATTTTAAATTTTAAATTGTTGTCGTGTTTTCTGTGTTTTTTTAAATAGGCTGTACACCGCCCTGAGTCCTTCAGGAGAAGGGCGGTATAGAAATAAAATTATTTATTTATTTATTTATTTATTTATCGAAACCTGACACCGCCCTTTCCCGGAGACTCAGGGCGGCTTACTCAGGGAAGCAATAGCCTTCATACTTTTGTATATACCTGCTTAGTAGGGCTTTCGGGGGCCCCCAACCGGTGTTCTTTTTTTATACAAAGTCAGCTTATTGCCCCCACAAACCGGGTCCTCATTTTACCTACCTCGGAAGGATGGAAGGCTGAGTCAACCTTGAGCCTGGTGAGATTTGAACTTGCAGTAATTGCAGGCTGCTGGTGTTACTTAACAGTGCTTTGGTCTGCTGCGCCACCAAGGCTCATATTCCTCCACCCATAAGAATCTTCCACCCGCTACCGTGTTTCCTTGAAAATAAGACTTCCCCGGATAATAAGCCCAATCGGGCTTTTGAGCGCGTGTGCCAAAATAAGCCCCCCGCCCCAAAAATAAGCCCTCCCTGAAAGTATTTAAATGCATCAGCGGTGAAATGCTCCCGGTTCGGACCGGATCGGGTGATCCAGTAGCAATTGTGGCAGGTGGTTCGGAGAACCGGTAGTGATGGCGGCCACCAGCCCGGATGTTGTTACTTCCTGGTTTTAACCAGGAAGTACTGTGGTTTTTTTTACCCTCTGTGCATGTGCAGAAGGTTTTGCACATACGCAGAGGGTCTGTGCACGCATGTGACTTCTGAACTGGTAAGGAAGGTAAATAGATTTCATCCCTGAAATGTATGTGTAGTTGGTCCCCACCGTTTCTTCTGGTTAGGGTTAGGGAGACAGAGCTGGAAATCAGGTATGATGGCAAGAGGAGCTTTGTCTTGCTCCACGTGCCCCAAAATAATAAGACCTCCCCCGAAAATAAGGCCAAGCGCTTATTTCGGGGTTCAAAAAAATATAAGACAAGGTCTTATTTTAATTAATTCAATTTATATGCTGCATATAAATTGAATTAATTAAATTAAATTAAAAAAATATAAGACAGGTTCTTATTTTTGGGGAAACACTTCAATCCTTTGACCCGCTTTCAAATTAAGGACAAAGCCTCGATCCCAGATCTTTGCTTTTCCTTACTCCTCTGCCCTTCCCTACCTCACCACCCTCTGGTTGCTGATATCTCAACTCTTTTCAGCATCTCCCCTCTGAGCCCCCCCCCCATCCTTGTCCCCCTTTTCTTTACCCGCGCCACCCGGATGGCGTACAGCGAGCAAGATGTAGCAATGCGCTTTGTGTATCCTACTAAAAGATATTTAATAAATATGCAAATCACCTGCCTCGGCTCCTCAGGCAGGTAAGGAGAGCGTGTACGCAGCAGAAAGGGCTGTAGTTAAGTATTAAATCTATTTGTTGGCAGGAGAACCGAATGAAGAATAGGCACTGCTCAGTTTGGAAAAAAAAAGGGGGGGGGGGAGATGAATGCCTGCACCGGCAGAAGGCTAAAAATACAGCAATGAAATCTCTAATTGCTGGCTTGTTGGGTTGAATGCAAAGGGTGTTACTTGGCCTTTTACTCTGTGGAGTTACGCAACGCCAGGAGAGAGGGATTCACCAACCCAAATCATGAAAGACATGTCAAAAATGATCTATGAAGTCAACCATTCCATTGCAAAAATGCAGCTATGGCAGTGGTGGGTTGCCCCCGGTTCGCACCGGTTCTACCGAACCGGTAGTAAAACCGGCAGGAGTCCCCGCCCAGCGACCCTGACATCAAAATGCTTCTGCACATGTGCAGAAGAGCACGCAAGCGTGCGCGCGCGGCCCCGTTGCAAACTGGTAGTAAAGGTAAGTAGAACCCACCCCTGACCTACGGCCTTCTAAATTCTGCTTAAATATCACCCGAGCCCTCTTTCGAATTCTGCTCAGGCATCATCCAGCAACCTCTGGATCCATTTTTCAAGAGTGATAAATTTCAGGAAGTGTGTTCCCCTGCCAGTTTCACCCAGTGGTGAAATCTAAAATTTGTTACTACCGGTTCTGTGGGTGTGGCTTGGTGGTGGTGGTGGTAATGTGACTGGGTGGGCGTGGCCAATTTTTTTTTAACTTTTAAAGCCATTTTTTCTACAACCTCTTCGCCGAAGAGGTTGTAAAAAAAATGCTTTCAAAAGGCTCTGACGATCCCAGCTGAGTTGCCTTTTTTTAAATGCCTCTGCCGATCAGGCAACTCAGCTTGGATCGTCAGGCATCGTCTTGGATCGTCAGCTTGGATCATCAGCTTGGATCGTCAAACTCAGCTTGACGATGAGGCAATTCAGCTTGGATCATCAGAGGCATTTAAAAGAAAAAAAGCCTCTGATGATTGCACGGCTCAGCCGGGCATGGGGGGGGGCAGTGATTTTTGCTACCGGTTCTCCGAACCACCCGCCTCCATCGCTACCAGATCAGGCAATCCAGTCCGAACCGGGAGAATTTCACCCCTGGTTTCACCCCCCAGTTTCTCTTGGAGAAGCCGTGATTTTACAGGTCTAACGTTGAACATTTCTGAATTTTCAACGTCTCCAGAATAGCACTAGAGGGCAGAGATCTGTATTTCCATCTAAGACAGGTTTTATTTTTATTTTTTTCAGCAAACACCTGCCTGGCATCTTCAGTTTTAATTATGCACCCTTTTAAGACGGGAGAATGTGTCCAAAATTCTAACGCGATCAAGCTAAATGCCAAATTCTAACACGATCAAACTAATCCATTCAGCAACTTTGTCCCTTCAGGAAGTGAAGGCCAAGGAGGTCTTGGGCCAACCCACCGTTAAGAGTCACATGCCCTTCCATGCCAGTTCCCTCACTGGCCTCACACCGCAGCGACAAAAAGGGAACGGATTAGCAATGGAAAAGCCAGCAGGCATCTCACGAAGACGGAAAAATCAAAGCGGGGGGGAAAAAATGTTCCTGCTTAGCAGGAAGAAGCAATTCAAAGATGAAACGTTCAGACGCTTGATGCCATTTAAGAAAATTTGTTCGCCTGAAAAGGCCCTCTTCTTGATTTGGGGCAATTGTAAACAAGCACGGTTCTCCTTAATAACCATCTCCCAAAAAACCTTCTTGGGTTTGCACTAATGGCATGGTGGTTGAGTGTTCTGCAATTGGCATTTTTGGGCCATCCTGTGTGAGGCCTCAACAGCAAATGTGATGACCCACGGAGGCAACACAACCAGCAGATAGTTCGAACTCCTCTTTAATGCTCCAACTTTCCCTCCAAACGCTTCCATGTTTCTGGCAAGGTCCCAGAGCAAAAAATGCTCAGACTCACACCTCCAGCAGCCTCTGGCTGCGAGTTGTCCAGCAAAATTCCGTTAGCACGACGGCTTCAAGGCAAGAAGTCCAGCGAGGCAAAGGAACAAGGCAGCAATAAGGTAAGAAGTCCGGCGACCTCCAGATGTTGGCAATGGCACACAAAACTCCACGGATTCAGCGCTTGTTCCCGACAAGCACCCCTCCCTACAGCATCTCCTTAAGTCTCCGTCTGCAGGTGTGCCTTGTGAAGAAGGGCGGGGCGCGCTCCTCCTGAGTCGTCGGGTTGGCCTGTGCTGTTCCTGTCTTCTCTCCACTCTCCGTGCTCGAGGATCAGGAGGGGGCGGTCCTTGCTCATCGCCTGAGCTCCGTCGCTCCTCATCTCCACTGCCTGCCCTCTCTCAGTCGTCCTGCCCCCGTTCTTCCCTGCCGGCAAGCCGTCCCAGGCCTGTCATCCTCCTCCGCGGTACTCAGGCTCCGACGGAGCCATGACAGCAAGGCTGTTCTCAATCTCTCCAGGATGGTGGAGAAGGCAAAGAACGGGAGGCAGCGGACGGGTCAAGCCAGTTCTGAGATATTGATGAAATTAGACAAGTGGTCTCTGTCCTGCCATGTCTTGATTGCAAAAAACAAAGCCGAAACACGCATTTTAATCAAGGCATTTTAGTCTGGTCATTTCTATTCCTCTATTGGAGAGGAAGAGGCTATAAAAAGGCTACCTACAGCTCGCTCTTAAAAGAGAAAGAATAAGCAGTTTTTCTTATCATTTGAATAAAGCTTGAGTTGGGGGAACCTCAAACGCTGCCTTAGCTAATGAGGAAACTAATGGAATTAATCCAAAATACAAGGAGGGGAAGGGGGAAAAAAAAAAGATAATTAACCATTTGAAACCTTCGCCCAGACTGGAAGAACTGAATAATTTGTTTCATCTCTGGGAAGGTTAAATGTTCGATTATAAAAACGCCGTAATCATTTTCTATCTGGGCATGGAGCTAAGCTGGAGCTCTGCGACCCTCTGATCAGGCTGAATTTAAGTCATTGCATCTTTCGTTTGGTGTGACTGGAGTAGGATAGAGGGAGTCCTCAACCTACAACCGTTCGCTTGGTGACTTCAAGACTGGTCTTCACGGTTATGACCGTCGCAGCATTTCCACCGTCAAAATTTGGGCGCTTGCAACCGGCATGTATTTGCAATGGTTGACACGCCCCATTTGATCGCTGTTTGAGGCCTTCCCCTGTCTGCTTCCGGCAAGCAAAACCAATAGGGAGAAGGCAGATTCACTTAATGACTGCATGACTCATTTAACAACAGCAGTGATTCGCTTAAATGTGACAAAACACCCTGTAAAATCAGACCATGACTTACTTAAATAACCGCCTGGCTGAACCATAAGAAATTGTGACCATAAGTTGAGGATTTACCTGAACTCTCAAGGATGAAAAACATCACTATTATTGCTAGAGTAATTGCATGGGTTTGTAATGTGTCATGAATCCTGGAGTTTTAAAAGGGCATTGCTAGCCTAAAAACAGCCTGTCGACTTGTCCAGTTGGTGAATCCAGAAAAAGGTACTCCTGGGACGTTGTTTTGCCAAGATTATAAAACTTTACTGAATAAATCACATCGGCACAGAAGAAGCGAAACCAACTCTGGGTTTCCCACACAGTGATGGGATTCAGCCGGTTCGGGCTGGTTTGGGCCAGCCGGTTTTTAAATTGCTGGCTGGCCCTGCTCCTCCCTGCCCCTGCTCCTTCCAGGAGTCCCCACGGGCCCCGTTTTGCTCCCATGAGGCTGCAGGGAGGCCTACAAGGCCCAAAATGGGGCGCAGGGGCGGCGGTGCCCTCCCGTTTTTGCTCCCAGGGGGGTGGAAGTTGAGCGCTGCCTGTCACACCCCCTGTCCACGCCCACCATGGCCACGCCCACCCAGCCGGTCATTAGGACAGAGAACCGGTTGTTAAGTTATTTGAATCCCACCACTGTTCCCACGCAAAAGCAAGCATAGCTAATTCCTCCTTTTCCCTACGGGCCGCCCACAGTCCGATATATCCACCAATCACTTCTGTTCGTTTTGTTATGGGAACCAGCCAGCCACGCTGGGACACCTGCTTAGTGTGTCCTTGAAATGGGAGCAATGTCTCATGGGAACCGATGGATGCTTGGATGCCACTCCCACCACCACCCTTGCATTCCATCCCAGCCCCCTCCCTTTTATTGTCAAGCTGCCGGCAAAGCAGAACGTAGGCGAAAGAGTGAGTTGGCCAAGACCTCCTGATGTTGCTGAACTACGACTCCCAGTATCCCTCTCAGTCCTGGCCAGGGGGCTGCTGGGAATTGTAGTTGAACATCTCTGGAAGGGAAGGACGGTGAAGAGCCTCTAAGAAAAGATCCCCAGAGAAGATCCACAGCTCAGTAGCTTCGAATGCAAAAAGGCGCAAATTTCTAAAAAAAAAAAAAAAAAGGTGAGCAAAATTACAAAAGGAAAAAAGAAGTAAGGGAGAACAATGCATTCAGAGGCAGATAGACAAGGACAGTTGGGAATCCCTCAAAGTCTCAACTCTTCAGGAAGGTCAAACGTGGATCAAGATAATGCAACATCTCGAGTCCAAGAGTGGGAAAATAAACAGTATTCAGGTGCTTAAATCAAGGCATCGAATGTTGGTATCTCTCTATTTATGGGGTCTATTACTCCATTACGCCGAGTACTTTGCTTCCCATCGCTTCCCAGTCTTCTCGTTGCGAGAGGTAGTTATCTCCACGCAATTTAATTAAAGTCTAGTGTTTAATGACACAATGTGCTACTAATTATTTCTCAGTGCTTTTCGGGGAAAAAAAATTCTTTTTTTTCTCCACCCCTTCTCTTTATTTCCTCTTTTCTCTCCCTGTGTGAAAAAGTGTGGGGGGAAGGGAGTGTCTCATTACATAGATCTTCAAAGGGAAGGCGAGGCACATCAGCGGAGTTTGGGTGAGGAGGCAAAGAGACGGCAATTCAAGGTTTGCAGAAAGTGGGACTCCGCGTTCAGCTTCGAGGCGTAAAACTTGCAAGAACGGCCCACTGCGGTATGAAATTCTCTCCGAGCGTAACGGAGAAGCTACAACTTCGTCAGCATAAAGGCGAAAGTCCCAAGGGTGGACTGGGAGCCATTAGAGCAAGATGCGGTGGCGAGAATGACCAATTCCTTTAACTTAATTGGTACCCGGGCTGGCAGGTGGGGACTGGCACGTGTCCGGATGATCTCAGCACCTTGTAAATGGTGCATCTTCCAGGAAAATTCTTTCCAGGATCTGCAAGCGACGTGTTGCAGTTGCATTTAGGTTAATTCTCGGCATGCCGCTTTGTTTATCTTGTAAAAGGACATGGTTTGCACAGAGACGTAACCTATGGGGTGCTGTCTCTTTCTCTCTCTTTCTCTCTCTCTCTCTCTCTCTCTCTCCCCTCTCATCTTTCCATCTCTCTCCTCTCTCATCTTTTCCTTCCTCTCCTCTCTCTCTCCCTCCCCCTCTCATCTCTCCTCTCCATTCCTCCCTCCATCTCTCCATCGCTCTCCCCCATCTCTCATCTCTCCCTCTCCCCTCTCTCGCTCCCCGGTTCTACCGGTTCTGTGGGCGTGGCTTGGTGAGGGGTAATGTGACTGGGTGGGCGTGGCCAACTTTTTTATTTATTTATTTATTTATTTTTAAAAGCATTTTTTCTACAACCTCTTCGGCCGAAAAAAATGCATTGCAGAAAAAAATGCTTTTAAAAGCCTCTGATGATTCCAGCTAAGCCGCGTGATCATTAGAGACTTTTTTTTTTTTACTTTTAAAAGCATTTTTTCGGCTGGAGAGGTTATAGAAAAAATGCTTTTAAAAGTTAAAAAAAAACAGCCTCTGATGATTGCACGGCTCAGCTGGGCATGGGGGGGGGCAGGGATTTTTGCTACCTGTTCTCCGAACCCCCCGCCATCATTACCGGATCCAGCGATCCAGTCCGAACCGGGAGCATTTCATCCCTGCTTTTTCCTCTCCATTCCTCCCTCCCTCCTTCTCCCTCCCCCTCTCATCTCTCTCTCCCCCTCCCTCTCTCCCTCCCCCCTCTCTCATCTCTCCATCCCTCCCTCCCTCTCCCTCTCTCAAACTCAAGTCCAGGGTCCTGAGAATGACATCAGCCCTGGCCAAAGGACGGACAGTGCTTTTATGCTTCATCCATCACAAAGGAATCCTAAAAAAGGATGCCCAGATGCAGCCAGCCTTTGGTTGAAAGGATTGGACAGAGCTAAAAGGGGCAATAGAGAAAGAGAGGGATGAATAACATTGATGGAAGGAAGGAACAGCTTAGAAATGCAAGGAAGGAGTGATGAAAGAGCAAAGGCAGTACCCTGTTTCCCCAAAAATAAGCCCTAGCATGCTTTTACAGGATGTTTGTGATTTAAACCCTATCCCCAAAATAAGCCCCAGTTAAGATCATCAACCAGAGGGATGCATTTAGTACCGGATTTCCCTGAAACTTCCCCATTTTGTCACGGGGCAGGCCACTCTCCACATCTGAAATCTTCCAGGAGAGGAGTGCAGCCTCACAAAATGGCTGCAAACTTCAGGGTATCTTCAGGCTGAATTTGTTTGCAAAAGGTGACTGGGTGACACCCCACCCCAATCCCCCAGGACGCTACAACCTTCATAAATACATGTCAATCATCCAGTGCCGGAATTTTGATCACATGACCTCAGGGAAGCTGCAATCATCGTAAATGTAAGAACTGCTTATAAGTCACCTTTTTCAGCACTGTCGTAACTTCAAACGGTCGCTAAATTGAGCACGAGTTTTAAGATAATGACAGAGACTGTTCTTATTCATTGTTCTAAAAGCAAGTGAGGCAGTGGTGAAATTCAATTTTTTTTTACTACCGGTTCTGTGGGCGTGGCTTGGTGGGCATGGCAGGGAAAGGATACTGCAAAATCCTGATTCCCTCCCCACTCCTGGGGGAAGGATACTGCAAAATCCTCATTCCCTCCCCACTCCTGGGTGGATATTGCAAAATCCCCATTCCCTCCCCACTCCAGGGGAAGGATACTGCAAAATCCCCATTCCCTCCCCACTCCTGGGTGAAGGATATTGCAAAATCCCCATTCCCTCCCCACTCCAGGGGAAGGATACTGCAAAATCCCTATTCCCTCCCTATTCCCGAGGGAAGGATACTGCAAAATCCCCATTCCCTGCCCACTCCTGGCGGAAGGATATTGCAAAATCTCCATTCCTATCCCACTCTGGGGCCAGCCAGAGGTGCCATTTGCCAGTTGTCCGAACTACTCAAAATTTCCGCTACCGGTTCTCCAGAACCTGCTGGATTTCAGAGGCAGAGCAGAGGACACTAAAGGTGCAAAGAGTGGCATTTAAAGGACCCACCGGTGCACCCCAAAATCACTGCATCTTCCAATTTGGATATTTTATCCGACAGTATCCCAGCAAACTTTTCCAGATTTTAATTCACCGTTCTCCAGGACTCCGGAACTGAGATTCAAGACATAACAATCGTCGACGACTGATGATCTAGAGTACAAAATATTTGGCGAATCCATGCATTTTAGACAATTTTTGCAGGCTTTTTGCAGGCTCACTAGATAGCTGTTAACTGATGTTAAAACATCTGAGCAGTGAGCATTTTCTCCCCTTTAGCCAACAGGGAAAAGGCTGACATTTATTTATTTTCATCTTATTACATTTCTTTGCTTGCCCACCTTACCACAGAGTAACTCTGGGCAAGCTTACAAGGTGGATGCCTTTATTTATAGATAGGAAAGATTTACGTCAAGTGAGGAAGTCGAGGAGAATCACTTTTAAAGCATTGATTTTTTTTTTCCAAAAAAAAAAAAAGAAAGAAAGAAAAAGAAAAGGGAGATTATATTTAAGAGCCTGGTGGCGCAGTGGACTAAGTGCTGTTAAAGTAGCACTTCGTTGCCAGCTGCCTGCAATTACTGCAAGTTCGAATCTCACCAGGTTCAAGGTTGACTCAGCCTTCCATCCTTCCGAGGAAGGTAAAATGCAGACCCGGATTGTGGGGGCAATAAGCTGACTTTGTATAAAAAAGAACACCGCTTGGGGGGGGGGGGGGCGAAAGCCCTACTAAGCAGGTATATACAAAAGTATGGTTAATACATTGTAAGCCGCCCTGAGTCTCTGGAGAAGGGCGGCATATAAATCGAACTAATAAATAAATAAATAAATATTTGCAAATCCAGCAATCAGGATGACAAAAGAACCCCAAAACGCTTTGCGGCACCCCCGCAACAGCCTTCGTTCTCTTGAGTTTATCCTCTTTTTTTTTTTGCAAATGTCTTTTAAGTGGCAGTTTATTGGCTCGCGGGAGGCTGTAAAACGGGTAAGGCCCGAAGATAAGGTTGAGATAAAACAAATTTCACGACCGACACGTTTTCGCCTTCTCCGTTTCTACACACACACACAAAATAAATGCTCGGGAGCCGTTATTCTTGGCTGAGCCCTGTGCTTTTATTTCAACCCAAGATGTGCTGACAAAAAAAAAAAAAAAAACGCTGCATGCAGATAACTTGCGGTCCAGGCTCCTGAGTTACAATGGAAGGATGCAACGGCTGCCGCAGGCAGGCAGGAAGGAATCCCATTTGCTACTCGCTACCATCCCCGAGTAGTGATTTGCAATCTGCTTGACTATTCTAATTTTGCTCATGTGTGACTGCCGTTTCTTAAACGCAACCAATTGATTCGCTTAGTTAAAATCCTGAGGAGGGGGCTTCGTGTGAATTCCATATTTTTCAATTCCTATTTTTGCAATCGTGAGAACCCTAATGGGGCTGGTGTTAACATCCCCGTCGCATCACGGATTGGTACTTCTAAAAGATGCTGGTTGGTCTCTTGGCGCCTTGGGCTCCACGCCGACACCCTCATGGGTTTTGTAGTCAGCCAGGGCATGTTTTATTCCCGGGGTTTTGAATCCACAAATTAGCTTTCCGCCAATAGAAACAAGATCTTAGGAACTGTAAAAAAAAAAAAAGACCCAACCGCAGGCGAAAACTCAACAGTAGAAGTGGATGCAATTCAATTTCTTTCAGAATAGCAGAATAACCGAGGTGGAAGGAACCTTGGAGGTCTTCTAGTCCAACCCCACCCCCATTCAAGCAGAAGACCCTATATCTGTGATGGCGATGCGGAGCCATATTGGTGGGCATGCAAGTGTTGTCCTAGCTCAGCTCCAGCGCACATGCGTGCACCAGCCAACTGATTTTCAGGCCTTCTGGTCCCACCGGAAGTCAGGAAACTGGCTGTTTCCGGCCTCTGGAGGGCCTCCGGGAGGGATGGGGAAGGCTGTTTTTGCCCTCCCCAGGCTCCTAGAAAGCCTCTGGAGCCTGGGGAGGGCGAAAAATGGGCCTACCGGGCCCACCGTGTGCCAAAAGCAGGGGGAGTGTGTGTGGGGGGTGTCACATGAGTAGGAGGGCGGGGCGCATTGAATTATGGTTGTGGGCACCCGCCCCCGCGACCCCTGCTTTTGGCATGCAAGGGCAAAAAGGTTAGCCATCACTGCCCTATATCATTCTGGGCAAATCTCTTCTTGAAAACCTCCAGTGATGAAGCACTCACAATTTCTGGAGGCAACTTCTGTTCCATTGATTTAATTGTTCTCACAGTCAGGAAATTCCTCCTTACAGCGAGAACAATTAATCCGTGGAATGGCTTTGGAGTTTGGTTTCCAAACTCAATCAAGACACACCTGGAGATAGACCTACCTGAGCTTTTAGAAGACGCTAGAAGTCGAGAATAGATTTTGGGCAGACGGGAAGCAAAAGAAGCTTGCCATCTTAAATTGATGAAGAAAGTTTTTGTCCTTCCATCTGGGGAATCGGATTTGGCTTAGATGGCCAGAGAAGGAGGCTGTCTCCAGAGTTCAATTCAATAAGTTTGATTTCAGCAACCAAGTTTCGCCGTGCTCTCAAAACTTTTCTATTTCAGCAAGCTGGCCTGGCCTAACTCCCCTCTTTTAAATTTTTTAAATTTTTTAATTCGTGACTTTATAAATTGGGTGTTTTAATCTGTGTTTCGGCCAAAATATTTAATAATTTTAAGGGATTTTTAATATTTGTATTATCTGTATTTTATCTTGGCTGTTCACCACCCTGAGTCCTTCGGGAGTAGGGCGGTATAGAAATTTGATTAAATAAAAATTAAAAAAAAGTAACCGAATAGCAGAGTTGGAAGGAGGAGACCCTATACCAGTGATGGCTAACCTTTTTGCCATTGCGTGCCAGGAGGCGGGGGGGTCGCCCGTGTGTGTGCCCACACCTATAATTCTATGTGCTCCAGCCCCCCCCCCACTCCTGGCACATGATGGCCCGGTAGGCCCGTTTTTCTCTCACCTGGCTCCAGAGCCTCTCTAGGAGTCTGGGGAGGGGGGAAATGGCCTTCCCCACTCCCCCGGAGGCCATCCAGAGGCCAGAAACGGCCCGTTTGCCAACTTCCGGTGGGACCGGAAGGCCCGTTTTTTGCTGTCCCCAGCCTCCAGAGCCGCTCTAGGAGTCTGGGGAGGGCGAAAACAGCCTCCCCCATCCCCCCGGAGGCCCTCCGGAGGCCAGAAACAGCCCGTTTGCCAGCAAATGTGCCATTTTCGGCCTCCGGAGGACCTCCGGGGGTGGAAAGGCCATTTTCGCCCTCCCCAGACTCCTAGAGAGGCTCTGGAGCCAGGTGAGAGAGAGAAATGGGCCTTCCCCACCACCCCGATGCCCTCTAGAGGCAGGAAACAACCTGTTTCCCTACTTTTGGTGGGCCCAGAAGGCCCAAAAATCAGAGCGTGCATGCACGCCGGAGCTGAACTCGCGTGCCCACTGATATGGCTATGCGTGCCACAGGTACATCATCACGGCCCTATACCATTCTGGACAAACGGCTGTCCAATCTCTTCTTGAAAACCTCCAGTGATGAAACACCCACAATTTCTGGAGGCAACTTCTGTTCCGCTGATCAATTGTTCTCATGGTCAGAAGTATGGGTCTCACAATACAGACTATAGTATAACCAAAGTTGGAAGGACCTTAGAGGTCTTCTAGTCCAACCCCCTACTCAAGCACCTACAACCTCTGGAGGAAAGTCCTTCTTGCTTCTTGTCTTATAACCCCCATCTCTTCTCTGCGGCAGCCCCTCAAATATGGGAACACTGCTAATGTGTCACCCCTAGTCCTTCTTTTCACTAGATTTAGACGTGGCACGTCTAAAGTATCTAAATTTAGAGGTGGCACACGGACTCTTCTCTGTGGGCATGTGCACCATTGCCAGCTGCTCTTCTGGTTTCCAGCTGGTCTTCAGGGCGCCAGAGCACCAGAAAATGGCCTGAATACAGCCCAAAAAATGGCCAAAAAACAGGCAATTTGGGGGCCCTTTTCAGGGTGTTTTTGGCCTGAAAAATGATCTGAAAAACAGCCTGAAAACAGCCCAAAAAAACTGATCTTTGGATTTCAGGCACATGCATGCACACCACCCAGCTGGTCTTCATGTGTGCTGAGGCACTGAAAACCCAAACACCGGCTGGCTGGCACGTGGCATGCCTGTTTTTTGGCTGTTTTTCGGGCCTTTTTCAGGCTGTTTTCAGGCTATTTTTCATGTTGTTTTTCAGGCCGTTTTTCAGGCCATTTTTTGGACCAAAACCAGCCCAAAAACGTCCTGAAAACAGCCTGAAAACAGCCTGATAAATGGCATTTTCAGGCCATTTTCCAGCACTCTGGCGCCTGCGAAGACCAGCTGGCGCAACGGAAACCGGAAGAACAGCTGGCAACAGCGCACGTGCCCACAGAGAGGGATCTGTGTGCCACCTCTGGCACGTGTGCCATAGGTTCGCTGTCATGGCCATAGATGATAGTCACTGCCATTTTCCAGAATCCCTGAGCCAGGGGACCCCGGAAATAATCTCCAATCTTATTTTATTTATTTTTATTTTTCAGATTTCTATACCGCCCTTCTCCTTCCGGACTCAGGGCGCTAAACAGCCAAATATAAAACATTCCTACGCAAAAGTTAAAATAGATTTAAAATAATTAAATAAAATTCGTCCCATAATTTAAAACGTTTCAATTAAAATCAATATCAAATTTTAAAACCAACCATAAAATCAGGACAGCCCGGCTAACTGAAAAAACTGAAAAAAGTATCTTCATCTCCCAAGCTTCAACTTATCTCTTACCTATCCCTCTGAAGTTCAAAAATGCAAGATTTATCCAGAACTGGGAATAACTGAGGGGGGGGGAGGGAAGAGACATCAACCACAGCTGGTCAAGGGAAGATGGCCAGGGTGGGCACGCTTCTAACTTAGAAGAGCAAAAATAGAACCTGGAAATTCATCAACAAGGAAGGCCAGCAACCCTTCACTGATTTAGAAGAACGCTATGTGGTCCTTTCTGTATCCCTCTATGGATCTTTAACGAACCTTTAAGTGAGCTTTTTAAAAAATGGAAAGGGGAAATAAAAAGTCCTCATTAAGGTTTCTGGCAGATTTGATTAGTGGCTCCAAAGAGTTCTAAACAGCTATTTAATTGGCAAATCTAGCTGGCAGCCTATAGGGAAAGAAATGTTCAGGAACACAGAAGAAAGGCATGTCTCCCTCCTTCCCTCTCTCTCCTTCCCTTCCCAACTCTCTCTCCTTCCCTCCTTCCCCCTCCCTCTCTCTCTGCCCATCAATCCTAGGTCCTTTTCAGAAGTCACTCTTCGTTCCGAACAGAATAACACAGTTGGAAGGGACTTTGGAGGTCTTCTATCTAGTCCAATCCTCTGCTCAAGCAGGACAGCCTTTACCATTCCAGATAAATATGGTTGTCCCATATCTTCTTTAAAACCTCCAGTGATAGACCACCCACAACTTCTGAAGGCAACTTCTGTTCCACTGATCAATTGTTCTCAGGAAATTTCTCCTTAGTTTTAGGTTGCTTCTCTCGTTGATTAGTTTCCACCCTTTGGTTCTTGTCCTGCCCTCTCTGGGGCTTTGGAGAATAGGTTGATCCTTGGTGGAAGCCTCTTAGATATTGGAACATGCCTTCCATATACCACGGGACAGAGGAGAAAAGGTTGGTAATGGAGACCGATCACCACCTCAGTTGCATTTCCACGAAGACTGAGAAGAGTTCCCACTTTCTGCATCTTCTACAAACAGCCCACCACATAGACCTTACAGAGGTCCTTTCAAGACCACGTCATGATTCCTTGGTCTTAAGTAAGGTCTTAAATCACAAATTCTAAGGGGTTCATTTTCTTACTGGGACCAAAATGTGATTTAATCTTGTAGACCAGCAGGTGGTAACTTCTTACCCTTACCTCCCCACTCCATATCCACCTGGAAATGTGAAATGATGGAGAGGCCATCGAAGGTAGAGAAGACTGTTGTGAACTAGGCTTACTGAGTCATTACAATACACAATTAGTCCCAAACAAACCTATTTTATTGTAACCGCTGAGAATTACGTTCATTCCCAGCTGAGTCCCAATTAGTTGCAAAACAAGTCCTTCGGAAGAAGTCCTTCGGGATAATCACCAATCTTTATCTTCTTTGACACCCTGCTAACGGCCTTACTTGGCAAAGCTCCACGAAGTTCAGAAACAAACAAGAGATGCCGACTGGAAACAGAGTTAGCAACGTTGCTTTCCTGCAGAAAGGCCCAAGTGCCTTTGTTTCTCTTTTAAGCCTTATGGGAGGGCCCAATCATCTCCTGGCCTTACTCCCGAGTTGTCCCTTTTGCTTTAGCTGCTCTTGCCTTCTGGCAGCTCTACACATGCATGCACTAGGAACAGGCTCCTCCTGTTCCTCTGCCTCTCTGCTGTCCGACTCTGGGGGCTCAGGAGCCCGCGCATCACTCCCAGATGGCCCTGGCCCCATCTCTGCCTCTGATGCAGAGCCCTCGTCCAGGCCTTCCCCAGACTCCAGGACTGTCCCATGTTCCTCCCCAGACTCCTCACTTTCCAACTCCGCTGCCAGTCCCGTAGACAATAACAATAGCTGAAAGAACTGTTGGCTTCGCCCCTTCTGGTATTCCTATCTTTCCGGATTTTAAGGTTCTCCAAGGAGAACATTCAAGCTCCATCCTGCTAATTAATGATGCCAGGGAGTGAAAAAATATCAAGAGTACATTGCTGACTCATGCTCTTAACACAATTGCTTTCCTATAATATTCCGGTCCGATGCAAAGCTTGACATAATTTCCCTACTGAAACACAACTGAAGTGGCTATAAGTTGGTTGCAAGACCAAGACATGGCCGGTAAGAATACAAGTTGGATTCTGAATTCACACACACACACCCAACAATACATACTCTAGAGCAGGGGTCACCAACCCTTCGGACCGCAGGGACCACTAAATAAATCCCAAGGACCACTAATACAGAATGCGGCCGCGCGGGGGATTATGGGAGCGAGGGGGCGCTCCCATGTGACACCTCTCCTGCGTGAGCTGCACTGGCTTCCAGTGGTCTTCCGGGTGCGCTTCAAGGTGTTGGTTACCACCTTTAAAGCGCTCCATGGCATAGGGCCGGGGTATTTGCGGGACCGCCTTCTGCCGCCGATAGCCTCCCACCGACCAGTACGCGCCCACAGAGAGGGACTCCTCAGGGTGCCGTCAGCCAGGCAATGTCGGCTGGCGACCCCCAAGGGGAGGACCTTCTCTGTGGCAGCTCCTGCCCTCTGGAATGATTTGCCCCCGGAGATACGAAGGATACCGGATCTCCGGGTCTTTCGCCGTGCCCTGAAAACTTTTCTTTTCCATCAAGCAGGGCTGGCGTGAACCCCCTCCCCATTTTTTAGTCTTTTTTAGTTTTAAACTGTCATTGGGTTTTAATTGAATTGTTTTAAATTTGGGGCAGTTATGTAATTCTTTTAATAATTTTAAATTTTGTATTGGTATGTGTTTTAGTTCTGGCTGTGCACCGCCCTGAGTCCACTAGGAGAAGGGCGGTATACAAATTGAAATAAATAAATAAATAAATAAATAATACGATCTGCCTAATGACTGGGTGGTTGGGCGTGGCTAGGTGGTCATGTGACTGGGTGGGTGTGGCCAACTCGATGTCACTCACGTCAAGGGATACCTCGCCAGCCTCTACTCACCCCTCCCCTCCCCTGTCCGCCCAGGCTCCTTGGGGTCCCAACAGGAAGCAGTTGTTGGAGCTAAGCAGCCACAAGAAAGAGTTGGCAAAACAGCTGGTTCAGCTCAAATTGGATCTGACCGAGAAGGAGGCTCAGGGCAATGGCTCTGCGTGCCATAGGTTCACCATCACGGATATATATTTTCTTAATAAATAAATAGAAATTGCTAGGATTCTCTCTTACAGGTAAATAATCAGCACCTCTCCGACGGAATAGCTATTTTTCCTGGATGTGTGTTCCATCACTTCAGGGATGAACAGAGACAACCACTCAGCCTTAAATAGTAATGATAAAGAAGCTTTCATAGGCGCCAAACCTATTCTTGCTTACCTGGCAGTTAAGCCCCATGGAACGCCGAGGGACGTATTTCTAAAGGGGCATACATTAATCATAATAACTATGTATCTTAAAAGTATTTCATCCTGAATTTTGGAGCACACCTCTCTTTGCAAAAAAAAAACCCGCAGTCGGCAGGAAAAAGTGGCAGATTTGCTCTCTTCCATCTGTGGCCTTGGGGTGTCCTTTCGGCTCGCCTTCGTTAAGAAAGAGATTGATTAATGCAAAAATTACTCACAGCCCTTCTCCTCACCTTTGATGTGTCTGCGCGTGCCAGGAGAAAAATACAGTACCCACGTTAAGCTTCCGACAAATTAATTCCTTTCCAATGTCGCGTCAGTTGGGCGCGTTTTGTTAAAAAAATAATAATAATGATGATGCAAATACATCAGAGCATTAATTAATTGTGGGGTTCGTGTTGCATTTGCTGTAGAAAGGTGTTTTTTGTTTCCTGAAATTAACACAATCCTTTTCGGAATACTGGATGTCCTTAGCTGCTGCATTGTCTACATGCCCTATTTTTAATGTTTTTTTTAAAAAAACTGTCTCATTCTAGAAAAGGGAGCAGAGTATATAGAGTGTGAGATGTCATATTGTGTTGGAAGATATTCTACAATTCCTTCTTAAGCCCCGATTTTAGATGTGACTTATTTTACTTTATTTATTTTGTCAAGCATATATAAGGTAACAGGTAAATTACATGGGTAGCACCTGGCTAAAGAGACATACACATAAAACCTACGAAAAAGAAAGAAAAACAAATATTGTACCTTTATAGGGAGGATACATGAGATGAGGGTGTGGCTAACTAATGAGGCCTTATAAGATCTAAGAAATAGATCTATCTTAGTCTCCCAATGGGTGGCAAAGGGTCTGCTGGCTGCCAGAAAAAGGGGGGGGAAAGCCCGGAAACTAGTGAATTGTGATTTCACTGAACTAGGGCTGCATAATATCTTGGTTTACGTCGGTAGAACCTGGCTAAAAAAAAAATACACATAAAACTATGAAAAAGAAAGAAAGAATAACAAGTAAATGTATAAACATAATTTGAATACATGAAAAGAGTAAGAGTAAGAGTAAAAAGGAGTATTAGGACAGGGACGGAAGGCACGTTGGGGTGCTTATGCCCAAAACCTTTATAGACCTCTTAGGAATGGGGTGAGGTCAACAGTAGACAGTCTAAGGTTAAAGTTTTGGGGGTTTGGGGAAGAAACTACAGAGTCTGTAGATAGTATCCTTCCCCCAGGAGTGGGGAAGGAATGGGGATTTTGCAGTATTCTTTTCCCAAGAGTGGGGAGGGAATGGGGATTCTGCAGTATCCTTCCCCTGGAGTGGGGAGGGAATGGGGATTTTGCAGTATCCTTCCCCCAGGAGTGGGGAGGGAATGGGGATTTTGCAGTATCCTTTTCCCAGGAGTGGGGAGGGAATGGGGATTTTGCAGTATCCTTTTCCCAGGAGTGGGGAGGGAATGGGGATTTTGCAGTATCCTTTTCCCGGGAGTGGGGTGGGAATGGGGATTTTGCAGTATCCTTCCCCTAGAGTGGGGTGGGAATGGGGATGTTGCAGTAACCTTCCCCTGGAGTGGGGAGGGAATGGGGATTTTGCAGTATCCTTCCCCTGGAATGGGGAGGGAATGGGGATTTTGCAGTATCCTTTTCCCAGGAGTGGGGAGGGAATGGGGATTTTGCAGTATCCTTCCCTGGAGTGGGGTGGGAATGGGGATTTTGCAGAATCCTTCCCCTAGAGTGGGGAGAGAATGGGGATTTTGCAGTATCCTTTCCCCTGGAGTGGGGAGGGAATGGGGATTTTGCAGTATCCTTCCCCTGGAGTGGGATAGGAATGGGGATTTTGCAGTATCCTTCCCCTGCCATGCCCACCAAGCCACACCCACAGAACCGGTAGCATAAAAATTTGGATTTCACCACTGGGCCCATCCACCTGCCTCGGCACTATGCCGGGCATGTTTTTGAGGCCAGGCGCATGTACGGAAGGCAAGTGCACGCACATGGGGTGAACCGGTGGCAAAAATACGTCAAGCCTACCTCTGAAGGAAAGGATATTCTGTCGTAAATACTGTAATCTGCACAGATTAGGTATGCAAATGTTCCTTAAAACTAACACAAATGGCACAAGTTCCTTTTTGAGAAGGAGAAACGCTAAACCTTAATTTTAAAAAATCCCAGTTTTAACACTTAAGCATAGATCTATATTGTTTTTTTTTTTTTTTTTTATTTAATTTGATTTATATGCCGCCCTTCTCCGAAGACTCAGGGCGGCTTACAATGTGCTCAGCAATAGCCTTCATCCTTTTGTATATTTATACAAAGTCAGCTTATTGCCCCCACAAACTGGGTCCTCATTTCACCTACCTTAGAAAGGATGGAAGGCTGAGTCAACCTTGAGCCTTGGCGAGATTCGAACCCTGCAGTAATTGCAGGCAGCTGGTCTTAAGCAGCTTAATAACAGGGTGCCTTAAACCCTAGTACTACCAAGGCTCTTTGAATGACAGAGGCCGTTTCTAGATTTCATATATATATAAACCAGCAAAATAAAAACAGATTTTGCCACTCAGAGTTCTTGGAAACTATTTGTATTTTTTTTAAAAAAAAATACTCATAGCCATTATATTATGCAAGCTCAGGTGAGCTGTCTTTATTTGCAGAGTCCAAGGGAAAAAGAAAGGTTAAAATCTCCCATTTTCAGGTCTCCTAAAGCTGGCAGAAAAAGTATAAAAATGAAAAAGCTGATTGTTTTATTATTCTGTTGAGAAGCAACCTCTTTACGCCCAGAGTTGCTGAGAGTCGGGCAGCATGTAAATTTAATAAGTTATTATTATGGTTCACCGCATAGTCAGCCTGATGTTTCAACTGGATTCTTCTTCTTCTTCTTCTTCTTCTTCTTCTTCTTCTTCTTCTTCTTCTTCTTCTTCTTCTTCTTCTTCTTCTTCTTCTTCTTCTTCTTCTTCTTCTTCTTCTTCTTCTTCCTCCTCCTCCTCCTCTTCCTCTTCTTCTTCTTCTATTACTATTATTACTATTACTCTTTTATTCATTAAACATGAAACTCAGTCAACTGGACATTTAAAAATGTATCACAAATATCATTGACTGGCACTGATGGTTGATACGGGTTGCTGCCAGCATCCTAGGTATCAACCAAGTATCTTCTTAAAATATACGATGTTCCGAGTAGCGCAGTTTTTTGCAGTTCTGCTGGTGTTATTGCAGGAAGCTGCAATTTGTTGATGTATCTTATAAAATTCCTGGACATGGTACCAAGTGCCCCGATGACAATGGGTATCACTGTTACATTTTTCATCCATAATCGCGTAATTTCGACGGTTAGGTCGCAGTATTTCGTGATTTTTTTCCCAGTTCTTTTTCTTCGACTCTGGCATCTCCTGGTACCGCGATGTCAATAAATTGTAAGTTTCGGTTTTCAACAACTGTGATATCTGGCGTGTTGTGTTCCAAGTGATGATCCGTCTGTATTCGAAAGTCCCACAAGATCTTCACCTTCTCATTTTCTATAACTTTTCCCACTTTATGTTCCCATGACTTTTTGGATACAGGTAATCATATTTTTTTACATAATGACCAGTGGATTAATTTAGCAACTCAATCATGTCTAGCTTTGTAATCAGTTTGCGCGATTTTGCTGCACTCACATATTAAGTGTGAAACAGTTTCGACTTTGTCATTACGAAGTCGGCAGTTTGGATTGTTGGTGGATTTTTGTATCTTTGCTTTCATGGCATTAGTTTGTAGTGCTTGTTCTTGAGCAGCAAGTATTATTATTATTATTTAAGTTTTTTATTAAACTTTTTAAAAAACAAAAACAAAAAGAAGCTTTAACACTTTTTCTGTTTCAATAGTTTTGCATCAGTCAAAAATTTCATACTTATACATTTTTTCCTCCCTTATTTCTACTATATTGTTGTGGCCCGTCAGCGGCCTGTGCAGCTGGTAGCTGATTCTGACAGTGAGGAGGCTGGAGAAGATGTGATGTCAGAGGCGGGGATTCAGCCAGGGCCTTCAGAACCTCCAGAAGCTCCCATAGGTGAAGAGGAAGAAGAGGAGGAGCCTCTTCTCGATGCACGGGCGCGCAGAACTGCCAAAAGGCAGGAGTGGCTCCTCAGGAGGAGGTCTCCTCAAGAGTAAGGCTTGGGGCTAATTGGCCACTCCCTTAGCCTATTTAAGGAAAGACGACGACTGAGGCAATTTGCAGGGAACAACTTCATTCGCTCTTCTTCGCGTCCTGATCTTAGTTCTCTTATCAGTTTCCTGCAAATTGCTTCTGGGCTTTCTGCCAACCATAGTAAGATTGCTATTATTTGAAAGTTAATTAACAGCCTTTGTTTGAAAAAGACTGATTTAATTTAGTAAACTAAGGTTTGTACAGACTATGTGTGTGCTGCGTTCTTTGGGGTCCATAGCTGGGGCAGAACATATATCTTTTATACATATACTTCTAATATTTATTTATTTATTTACATATATACATAACAATACCCGTGTACACACTTTCATTTCTACAATTTTTATTTCCTCATATTAGCAATTATACTTCAACTCCTATTATTTAACGACCATTATTTAATTTTTCCCTTCCTTTTATCTCTCTCCTTCAACCATTCATACCATTTCTTCCACACTAAGTAATACTCTGTTTCCATTATTATTATTGTTGTTATAGTTATTATTGTTATTATTGTTATTATGGGTTGCTCACTCAGCCAGATGTTTCAATCGGATTTGGCATTTTTATCCACCTATCACTGTTATTATTCAGTAAGAGAAATGCAAAGACAGAGGTAGGGAAATTGTTAAACATTGAGGACTAGAATCTTGGGGGGGGCGGGGGGGGGTGATAAGAGAAACCCTGCTGGCTGCAAAGACCCTAAAGTAGCTGCGAGATGATCCTTCTTAAGGCCTTTTCTTTAAAAAAAATCAAAGCGAGGATCCCAGAGAAGCTAGGAAGAGGAGGTCACCCCCAAAACGACAGCCAATAATTTTGCAGATGCTGGCACGGTGCAGCCACCACACAAGATTACATTAAGCCGATGTCATTTCGTGCTGCCTTTCTGCAGAGCGGCGGCTGCTAATGCATTAAGGCACCACTTAAAGGCTAAGCCCCATGCATCTTTCATCTGTATCACTAACACCTCCCCCCCCACCCACCCTCGAATGCACAGCCCGCTAATGTCGTTTCTTGGAAGCGGCCGCAAACCTCTCGCTTTTCCTTTCCGTGGTCTCCCACCAGGGCTCCATCACATAGAGACGGCCACCTATCTGAGTCCCCAGCAAGGACCCTGTTATTTCCAGAGATGTGGGGTGTGGGGGTGTGGGAGAACCCTGATAAGACGTGCGCTAATGAATAAGAAGTGAGACACGTACCACATCCCCCACACCCCGTTAGAATCTTCCTGGGCCTCCCTTTCAAGACAAGAAGTTTTGGTTGCAATGAACCAGGGGTGGGATTCCCTTCCCTTCCCTACCGGTTCGCACATGTGAGTGCGTGCGCGCCTTCTGCGCGTGCTCAGCCTTCTGTGCATGCTCTTTGCTCACGCCCGCACCTTCCATACATGCGCACCACCTTGAAAATGAGGCTAAATAGGACGGCATTACTCTCCAGGCAGGTGGGCGGAGCCTACTGCAGTCATTTGCTGAAATTGGACCGAACCGGCTGAATCCCATCACTGCAATGAATTTGCAGGAATTTGTCTGAAATGGTATATTTGTTTGAAATGGAATATGGTTTGCTGTTTGAGGAGGGTTGGACTAGAACAGGGTACACAACCCTCGGTACATGGACCGGGCATCGGGCTGCAACATGCCAGAAATCGGTCCACGCAAACAAGCGAAGGCCCATCCGCGGGATGCAGGCAGCCTGCGGAACCACACTGCCTCCAGTCCGTGGAGGGACCTCCCCCCAAGGAACTGGTCCCTGGTACCCAAAAGGTTGAAGGCCTCCAAGGTCTGCTCTCCTGCGGAATCAAACGAGCATGGCTGGACTGCAATTCATCAAGACAACCCCGAATGCAACCTGATCTTTAAAACTCATGTCTTCAAATGTGCCGGTGGGAGGTGCCATCTGTAGAACATCTTGTAAAGATTTTCTTTATATGGTATCGATAGTGTCAGCTTGTAGTTTTCTGTCCATAACTTGTCCCATTTATCCAGTTCTATGCTGTGCCCTATATTTCTTGCCCAGGTTATCATATTTTCTTTCACTGTTTCCTCCTCTAATATATATTTTATTAAATATCTGTAAATTTTAATTATCATTTTCTCATCCCGTACTTTTTAATATTTTATCCAATTCATTTGGTTCCGTTTGAAATCCATAAAATGTTCCCAAATATGTCTCCAATGTGCTGGAAATGCAAGTCACAAAAGGGGTCATATTATCATATCTGGTGGTCTTGCAGAAGGGCGCAACAGTATTGGCAGGAAATCAGGAAAATGATTGAAGAAATAACTAAACAGAAGGTCAAAATGAAACCGGAGTTTTTCTTATTTGGAATGATCACACCACAATATAACAAAGAGATGAGGTATCTTATTATTCACATCTTAACAGCGGCACGTATAGTATACGCTCAAAACTGGAAATCCGAATTACTACCAACAGAAGAAAAAATAATTTCGAAAATAATAGAATGTGCAGAAATGGACAGACTTACAAAAGAATTGCAAGAGAAGGACAATACCGATTACTATTTTGTCTGGCAAAGGTGGTACTCCTGGTTAGAGGGAAAGATAGGACCAATAGACAACACTTTCTGTCAATCTAACCAAGAAACATAGACAATTATGTAAGAGGTAAAATAGAATGATGATGTAGAGAAAAACTTAGAAGGATTTCTAGAAACTTATAAGATGTAGTTGATATTTTCGTAAAAAGGAAACCTTGGATATATATAAATGTCTAAATAAGTAAACATTTAAAATATATATGTATAGAAAAGAATAGACGAAATAGAAAATAACCACCGATGCAACAGCTTTCAGAAGTCAGTCAGTGGACTGAGTTAGTGTTGGTCTGTTTTTTCTTTTGTATTGTTTTAATGTACCCATGTTTGTATGTATTTTTGTTTTGTGTTTACCTTAATAAAAAAATAAATAAATAAAAACTCATGTCTTCAAAAAAAACAAAACCCCATTCTTGGCCTCAAAGGATGCATTGTGATCCTACTCACAAAAAAAAAAAAAAAAAAGAGAGATGAAACAATCTACGTAGACAAGCGAGGCCTGGCTAGGTCAGCGAATGGTGCAAATAAATGAATAAAAACATATAAATCTGCTTAATAAATAGATAGCTAATAAAACAGTGGAGAGAGTACTGTTTCTTAGGTCGAGGGGCCTGTTTTCATGAACGGATGTTGGAAAAAACAGCTTTCCCTAAAAGGACCCTTTCCAGGTGCATTCAGCTATAACTCCATTGATGGTGATGTTGATCATGTTAATATCTCTGTAAGGTCCCTTAATGCAAAGGGACACACTTACCCATATTCCTTCTCACTCACAGGGGTGAAATCCAGCAGGTTCTGGCAGGTTCCCAGGAGATGCTTTTGACCAGTCTGGAGTTCTCCAAGTTTTGAAACTCTCCTGAAGAAAAATTTGGGACCAACTTAGTTTGTATGAAATGATGATCTTCCAAAACACCTTGTCAGACTTCCAAGTCATACCCCCAACGAAAGAAGACTCCGAATCTGAAGGCTTCCAGGTTTTCCCCACCCAAGTGAAAGAGTAACTCCCTTCCCCTGCACACACATGTCCATCACATGGTCCAATCAATGCCCCGTCCCAACAGGAGATGCTTCCCAGCCACACCCCCTCCAGGTGCAGGGCAGAGTGACCCTGACTCTCGGAGAAAGGAATGTTATTATGACTACATATCTCCCCAGCACCCTACAATCCCTCCTCCCAGTTTCCCACAGCACTAAATGTGGCAGGCCTGAAGATCAAATCAATGCCCAAGATGGCTTCCAGGCCTAACACACCTCTTCTTTCAAAGCTAAAAGGGTCCTTCTAAATTTGGCGGGCAGGAGAGGGTCTTCGTTGGGGAGTTGATGGGATTGTGTTGCCACCTTGACTTTCATCCCTGTGAACCCTCTTTCCATCATCACCCCTCCTCCCTTTATACACATCTGTTCCAGTAGTGAAATCCAAATTTTTTTACTACCGGTTCTGCGGGCGTGACTTGGTGGCTGTGACTTGGTGGCCATGGCAAGGGAAGGATACTGCAAAATCTCCATTCCCACCCCACTCCAGGGGAAGGATACTGCAAAATCTCCATTCCCACCCCACTATGGAGCCAGCCAGAGGTGGTATTTGCTGGTTCTCCAAACCACTCAAAATTTCCGCTACCGGTTCTCCATAACCTGTCAGAACCTGCTGGATTTCACCCCCGATCTGTTCCTGAGATATTCAGCCCAAGAATTTGTGTCCTGCTCCTTCCTGGTTTGAATCTGCGTTGGTTTCATTTTATTTTGCCTTAAAAGGAATGAATCCAGGCAGCCGTCAAAAAGGGGGAATCCATAAATCTCATTTGAGAACCAGGTAAGGAGAAAAAGAAAAGGCGTGAAAAGTATTTTTATGTACTCTACACATATACACCACCTTTACTTTTCTGAGTGAGGCTGTGTGGGTTTTTTTCCCTCCTTCCTCCTTTCCCTAAGCAAATTTCCCAAAACAAATTTAAAAGAAAAGTCGCCGAGCAAAAAAAACACAAAACAACACAGTTCAGTGATTCTAACCAAAGACAGACGTGCAGGGTGATATTAAATTCGTTCTCAGCAGAATGAGTTTCATTTCAGCTCTGAATTGGCACAAAATCAAGTTTTGAAGTGTAACCGGTTTCCTCCTCCATCCTCTCCCCCTTCTTGCTCACAACTTCATTCGGACAACCAGCGTGAAAGTTTTAATTTTCTTTGGTTGTACCAACAGTCACTGTTGTCGCAACCCAGTGAAATCTTTATTTTCGCTGGAAAGGGCTGGCAAATCTGGGCACCGAATCCTTTCCCTGCCAGCCTCCTTGTGAGCCAAATCCATAGTCTACGTTAATGCATTTTTTGCGGGGCGGAGGGGAACTAAACATCATCTATTCCTGCTTTTTTTTTTGGATGGATGATAGATAGATAGATAGATAGATAGATAGATAGATAGATAGATAGATAGATAGATAGATAGAGCTATAATATCTCTATCTCTCTCTTTTTTTTGAAAAAAGTTTTTTATTTTTATTTTTCATCGACATGTTTAAACGTACAGTGTTTTATTCATCCTTATACATTGTTTGTTCATCTTCTTCTTTAACTCCCATTAGGTAATTAATTAATTATTTGTTCGGGTCTGCTCTTTTACCATTTCCTTCTTTTCTTTTACTACAACCTTTCCTTTTTCCCTTCCCTTCTTTCTCCTCCTTTCTTTCTTCTTTCCTCATTCCTCCTCTCCTTTCCTTTCCTACTTCCTTTCCTCTTTCCCCTTGGTAAAAGCACGAGTTTTAAGATCATGGCAGAGACTGTTTTTAATTCGTTGCTCTTTAAAAGCCAATGAGGCAGTGGTGAAATCGAATTTTTTTACTACTGGTTCTGTGGGCGTGGCTTGGTGGGCACGGTGTGGCTTGGTGGGCATGGCAGGGGAAGGATAGTGCGAAATCTCCATTCCCTCCCCACTCCAGGGGGAAGGATACTGCAAAATCTCCTCCCCACTCCAGGGAAAGGATATTGCAAAATCTCCATTCCCTCTCCACTCCAGGGGAAGGATACTGCAAAATCTCCATTCACTCCCCAAACTGGGGCCAGCCAGAGGTGGCATTTGCCAGTTCTCCGAACTACTCAAAATTTCCGCTACCGGTTCTCCAGAACCTGTCAGAACCTGCTAATAGCATCCCTTGATGTAAATGCCCAGCAGTCTGCAAGGGATATAAATCCTTCCATTCCCCACCATCCAGTCAGAGCTGAAGAAGCTTCTTGGATGAGAAGTGAAATGCCTTCAAAGGAAAAAACAAGGAAGTCCGGTTGCCACTTGAAAAATAGTACTTTTGGCACAACCATGACCTGGATGACTGAGAATCCCCACAGATTTCTGTATGGACAATATCTTTTACGGATCTTACCCTGATAATGTTTTCTCTTCGTTCCCTGCCGATGTGCAGACCCCTGCCCGCTCAAGAGATTCTCCCACCTGCATTCATTATCAATATCTAATTAAAAATAAAGGAGAGGGAGAAGGGAGGGAATTAATTAATAGGTTGTAACCATCATCGACCCACTTCTAACCGGAGATTTGAACCATGCAGGACCCCCTACAAGACTGTGAATTTACGTTGCTGGGTCTCTCAATTAAATTATCTCAATTAAATAATTTATTTATCACATTTAGATACTGCACCGACTCTGGGCGGTGTACCAAGAAGGCATAATAGCCGTATAAATATTATCATCACAATAAGATGAAAACAGGAATTTTCAAGGCAGATTCAAGACTGTCTCAACGAAAAGAGTTTCTTATGGAAGTTCCGTGGTAGAAATTTCCGCTCTCTTGAATCAAAATGATCTACGTCTTTCAAAACACACCGAAGATCCAATTTGCAGGATCCAAAAAACCTTGATGTTTTTAAAGGTGGTTCCACGTTGTTCTTCCAAATCACGAGATTTGGGAGGTTAGAATCAGAAGGTATCGGTTTGAGAAACTATAAGCAATATTCTCCTTATCTTTAAAGGTTTAAGCCAGGGGTGTCAAACTCAAGTCCATTGAGGGCCACATCAGGGTTGCATTTAACCTCAGGGGGCCAGGGTGCGCGTGGGCCAGCTCAAAGTCACTCCTGTCGGGGGCCCGAGTGTTCTACCAGCGATAACGGGCTCCATTTGCTGCAACGCCCTCCTGCAACCCTCTGCCAGTGAAAACAGAGCTCCGGAGGGCCGCGGGCAGCCCTCCTGAGCTCTGTTTTCATTGGTCAGAGGCACCGTGGGACGGTCCTTCGCTATTTCCAGGGCGGCCCTACAGACCAGATCAGTGGTGAAATCCATTTTGTTTTACTATTGGTTCTGTGGGCGTGGCTTGGTGGGTGTGGCGTGGCGTGGTGTGCATGGCAGGAAGGGGAAGGATACTGCCAAATCTCTATTCCCTCCCCAATCCAGGGGAAGGATATTGCAAAATCCCCATTCCCTCCCCACTCCAGGCGAAAGATACTGCAAAATCCCACTCCACTCCAGGGGAAGGATACTGCAAAATCTCCATTCCCTCCCCAATCCAGGGGAAGGATATTACAAAATCCCCATTCCCTCCTCACTCCAGGCGAAGGATACTGCAAAATCCCCATTCTCACCCCACTCCAGGGGAAGGATACTGCAAAATCCCCATTCCCTCCTCACTCTTGGGGGAAGGATATTGCAAAATCTCCATTCCCACCCCACTCCCGGGGCCAGGCAGAGGTGGTATTTGCCGGTTCTCCGAACTGCTCAAAATTTCCGCTACCGGTTCTCCAGAACCTGTCAGAACCTGCTAGATTTGGACCCCTGGACCAGATTTAACCACCCTATGGGGCGGATCCAGCTCCCGGGCCTTGAGTTTGACACCCCTGGTTTAAGCTATCTAAACAACATGGCTGCCAGGCCTGACTGTACCATTTGATGGACTTGTGGGTGCTGGGCAGGGACTTGAACTTTCCTTTGGGTGGGGAAACCCTGGAATCGTTCAGATTCGGGTTTTCTTAGATGTGCCAATATGACCTCTCTAATAAAAAGTAACTTTGAGGAAACTCAAGTCTTGGAGTTTTCTTTCGTTGGGGGGTGTTACTTGGAGCCCTGACATTAGCATTCACAATTTCTATTGTATATTTTATTTTATTTTATAAATACCTCTGTACCCGTCTAATATTTGTATTCTATCACGCCTTGTTTGCATCGTATAATGCAATAAAACAATTCCTACCAGAGAAAAACCATGGCTACCAATTTTCCTTCCATTGAGGACCTGTCTACTGCACGAGTCAAAAAGAGGGCTGGGAAAATATCTACAGACCCCTCGCATCCTGGACGTAAATTGTTTCAACTCCTACCCTCAAAACGACGCTATAGAGCACTGTACACAAAAACAACTAGACACAAGGACAGTTTTTTTTCCCAAACGCCATCACTCTGCGAAACAAATAATTCCCTCAACACTGTCAAACTATTCACTAAGTCTGCATTACTATTCATCTTCTCATCGTTCCCACCACCCACCTCCTCCCACTTACGACTGTATGACTGTAACTTTGATGCTTGTATCCTTACAATTTATATTGACTGTTTCCCTATGACTATTATTAAGTGTTGTACTTTATGATCCTTGACAAATGTATCTTTTCTTTTTGTGTACACTGAGAGCGTATGCACCAAAGACAAATTCCTTGTGTGTCCAATCACACTTGGCCAATAAAGAATTCTATTCTATTCTATTCTATTCTATTCTATTCTATTCTATTCTATTCTATTCTATTCTATTCTATTCTATTCTATTCTATTCTATTCTATTCATTCTTGGCTAAAAAAATCTGAAAATATGGGAAAAAGAAACTTAGAGGACTGACTCCAGGGAACAAACCAGAATAAGTCAAAAATAAAAAGCAGGATGAGAATGAGATAATATCACCTGTCAAGAAAGATCAGGAGAAACAAGGAGAAAACCGACCTGACCTTATTTGAGAATTTTAGACGCTATCTTTTAAGACCGCTTTCATTTCCAGATGATAGCCAAACAAACATTACGTACTACGTGAGTGGTCTATAAATAATAAACCAAGAACACCAGCCAAAGAACGAGCAAGTTTGAAAAAAGTTTTACCAAAACCACAAAACGATCGATCGCACCAACCACCGAAACGCAGCCACAAGCACTACGAAAAACAAAATTATAAATTGCGTGGTCCCTCGCCATTTAAAGAGCCGCTATCCAAGCGTATTCCTCCCCTTGATAGATGCATCCCATAATATATTCCTACCCCCCATTTTACTCACATTGAGATTTGCATTGATTTTGCCATTAAATGAAGGGGGGTGGGCGCGAGAGGGAAAAATATGAATGTGACTTAGGGAAAAAACAACCCCGCATTAATCTTTCAAGTTTCTTTTTTTCTCTTCTTGGCCTTCTCTTAATTTGTCTCAGGGCTGCAAGATCCCGTTAATGGTTTTCAAGGAGATTTACAAGCGCTTAGAGGAAGAACGGAGAAGGTTGACCAAGGGACATCAGCAGACTTCTGACTCCAGCGGGAAAGGAAGGTTAGCCAAAGGAAGGGATGCTACATTACTTTCATTTGTGAAACTACGTCTCTCTCTTTCCCAACAGGGTCAACCGGTGGTCTCTTTGTTTGAGGGCATCCAAAATCCATTTCCCTTTTCTAAAACTTGCAGGGCAAGATCAAGACACGCTGAAATGTGTATGTGCATTTTAGGCAGCTGCTGGGGATTCGCAGGGGTTCGGGAGAACCTCTAGCTAAGATTCTGTGCAGTTCGGACAACCCCCAAATCCCGCTCCTGGCTGGCCCTGCCCACCCCGCCCCACCCTTCCCAGGAGTCCCCACACGGCCCGTTTTGGATGCAGGTAAGTGCAGGGTGCGCGTGGAGGCTTGGGGAGGGTGAAAAAAAAACCTACCGAAAGTCCAGGAAGTCCGGCCTCCAGAGGGCCTCCGGAGCCTGGGGAGGTCGTTTTCGCCTTCCTGGAGACTCAAAAAAAGCCTCTGGAGCCAGGGTAGGGCAAAAATGCACACACCCCACGCCATGATGCAGGAGGCCGACTAGTCCACGCCTACCATGGCCACACCCTGGCGGCCCCCAGGGGGAGGGCCTTCTCTGTGGGGGCACCCACTATCTGAAACAAGCTCCCCCTGGAGATACAGAGGATCCCGGATCTGCACACTTTCCGCTGTGCTCTTAAGACCCTCCTATTCCAGCAAGCTGGCCTGGCCTAATTTTCTCCCCTTTTTAATTTTTTAAACTGAAATTTTAATTTGTTTTAAATTATGGGGTTTTTTAATTGTCTTGGGCTAAATTATTTAATTTGGTTTTAAATTGTTTCTAACTTTTGTATTTATGTATTTTATTCTGTGCCTGTTCACTGCCCTGAGTTCTTCGGGAGTAGGGAGGTATATAAATTTAATAAAACATAAAATAAATAAATAAACACCCACCCAGCAACCAGGCAGAGAACCCCTTGCTAAAAATTCTAAGTCCCCCCCCCCCGATTTTAGGGGAATTCATTTTTGAAAAAATTTCCAGGGATGAGCAAGGCTTACAATTACCGAAAACTGGATTTAGACATTTAGGCTTTTAAAAAGTGGAATTTGCAAAGGCTAGCAGAAGGAACGAGAGATGTTGGTCCTAGGGGGAAAGGGAGAGGTGGGTGGGAAAACCCCCAGATTTACTCCTGATTTATTTAGGGAGCTGGGTTTGAAGTGGAGCCAGAGGGAGCTCATACTACCTCGGTTTGATTGTTACCAGTAGCAATCCTGGCGCGGCAAGATAGATATCTCAGTTCATTGAACACACCCGGTAGATAAAGCAATAAATTCAGAGATGTTGCACATTCATCAATTCTTGTTTAGCAACACACAAATGTGTTTGCGAGATGGAAGAATTAAAAAGTGAAGAACAGGGAGCCACGAGAAGGGAGAGACCGACACTCTCGCATCTCAATTTATTTATCCATCAACCTTCGTCTGGATTAAAATTAGTGAAAGTTCTGATGTGTGGCCTCATCCATCAAGCTTTTTTTCAAATATTTGTAAATATATTTTTGGATGGTGGTGTGGGGGGCATCCTTCCGAGTCAAAGCATCAGAGGAATGTCCTAAGACACCAAAACGAGACTCTCAAGATCAAGGAACTTCTACAGAGGCTTTCAAAAGCATTTTTTCTATAACCTCTTTGGCTGAAGAGGTTGTAAAAAAAATGCTTTTGAAAGCCTCTGACGATCCCAGCTGAGCCACGCGATCATCAGAGGCTTTTTTTTTTACTTTTAAAAGCATTTTTTCGGCTGAAGAGGTTGTAGAAAAAATGCTTTTAAAAATAATTAAAAAAAGCCTCTGATCATCGCGCGGCTCAGCTGGGCACGGGGGGGGGGCAGGGATTTTTGCTACTGATTCTCCGAACTACTCACTGCCATCGCTACCGGATCGGTCCAAACCGGGAGCATTTCACTCCTGGCGCGGAGCATGTGTTTGGCGCGTGCTCAGTGAAGTGAAGAGCGTGCTCAGTGAACCAGTTGTTACACAGGTTGAATCCCACCACTGAAGTGGGCAGTCCAGCTAATCAGAAATCCTGAAGGTCCAGCATGGTGGTATCACAGCAGGCAAGGTTGACTATCGACCTTGATTTTAGGATGAAGCCACGAAGCCAATTCAGAGTGAGGGCAAAGGATGCTTCTAAACTTTCAGCACTTTTTGAGGAGTGTATTTCGTGGTGCGTTTTCCCATCGAATCGCACGGGGTTTGCTCAGAAATGTCTTCCAACCTCAGCCCACCCATGAAAGTCAGGAAGAAGATGGGAGGGGTGGGCTGCTCTTTGGCCTTTCGCCAGCCCACCTTCCCCTCTCCACTGTAACCAAGGTGGACAAAAAGAGAGGATACAATCAAGATCAAGGGAGGCACTAATACCACTCTATAAAGCCTTAGTAAGACCGCACCTAGAATCCTGCATCCAGTTTTGATCACCACACTATAAAAAAGGATGTTGAGACTCTAGAAAAAGTGCAGAGAAGAGCAACCAGGATGATGAGAGGACTGAAGGCTCAAACATACGATGAACTGTTGCAGGAACTGGGCATGGCTAGTCTGGTGAAGAGAAGGACCAGGGGAGACATGATAGCAGCCTTCCAATATCTGAGGGGCTGCCCCAGGGAGGAGGGGATCAAATTATTTTCCAAAGCACCTGAAGGCCAGACAAGGAACAATGGATGGAAACTGACCAAGGAGAGATTCAACCTGGAAATGAGGAGGAATTTTCTGATAGTGAAAGCAATCAACCCATGGAACAGCGAGCCTGGTGGCGCAGCAGACTAAAGCACTGTTATTAACATCAGCTGTCTGCAATTACTGCAAGTTCAAATCTCACCAGGCTCAAGGTTGACTCAGCCTTCCATCCTTTCTAAGGTAGGTAAAATGAGGACCTGAATTGTGGGAGCAATAAGCTGACTTTGTATAAAATATACAAAAGTATGAAGGCTATTGCTTAACGCACTGTAAGCCGCCCTGAGTCTCCGGAGAAGGGCGGCATATAAATCAAATAATAATAATTTTAAAAAAAGCAGTTGCCTTCGGAAGTTGTGGGAGCTTCATCACTGGAGACTTTCAAGAAGAGACTGGACTGCCATCTGTCAGAAATGATGTACAGTCTCCTGCTGAGCAGGGGGTTGGACTAGATGACCTATAAGGTCCCTTCCAAATCTGTTAGAGCTGGTTCAGAGTCATTTTGCAAGGAAAAACAGGGCCGGCTGCCCGTCTCCCTCCCTGCCTCAGTGGCTATGTTTAAATAACGCTGGCGGCCTCAGTAATCAATAGATCCCCGTGTAGGGCTAATGGACTGGGCGATCGCTCATTACAGAAGCATTGGTTAAAAATGTCTCGCAGCGCCACCTCCGAAGGCGCACGCCGATGAGTTATTAATGCTCCTGGCTCTGTTTATTGTCAAATCTCTCTATGCCAGCTCTGCCATGGAGGCAGCTGAGGCCAACCGGGGCTCCTTTGGAGAAGCAGGCCGTCTTCAAAGTCCGGTTTGGGAGGAAAGGAAGAGGGCAGGATTTTCCCCTCAGGCCAGGCGGGCTCGCCGCCTTTGCCGTGCCCTCCTTGCCTTGGCTTGGCAAAGTGGCACTGATGCCTCTTTGGCATCATGCAAAGCTGTGGGGAGCAGAGGATGCCACATTCCATGAAGGAAGGATAAATCACAGGTTGGCATGGCAGGTTGGCACCTGCAGGGTCCCTAATCCAGAGGGCGAGGCCTGGGTTGCCCCCTGCCCCTCGCGCCTCAGGTATCCCCCCTCAGCCATCTCCCCTCAGCGGCCGCCCTTCTTTTTCCCGCCAAAAGTCTAATGAGCACTGAGGGTGCCCACCTGGGGTCAGGAGGAGCCAGCTAATGGGCACCTCTTCCCATTGGCTGGAACGGAGCCTAGCATTTGCATAAAGGGGCCGCCTCCTCACCCAGACCTCAAACCGCCACCCCCCCCATCTCCTCAGAAGTCCCATTAGGGGGCTCATCACGATAAAGGGGATTTAATAGGTTGCTTTTTTTTTTAATTCGGAAAAAAAAAATCTAATAAAATAAAAATGATGTATTTACGCAATGCTCTTTGCCCCGGTTTTTGGAATTAGGCTTGTTTTTGGCTGGGGGAGTGAAGCCCCTCAGGATTGGGACAATTCAGGGGGTGGGGGTGGGGTGTCCCATTCAGGTTTTAATTGACCCTCAGCAGAAAGTCCAAAGGAATCTCTGAAGGTCCACTCGGCTGAGCCCTGAAGGGGCCCGAATGAGTTTAGTGGCCCTTTCGTAGGTCCCATCATCCACGTCCCCATGGCCACGCCCACCCAGCAACCGGGCAGCGAACCGGTTGCTGAATTTTTTTAAATCCCACCCCTGCTTCCAGCCCTATGAGTCTAGGATCACAACTTAGTCCAGAAGAGTAAAACATTTGCAAGAAAACATGCAGATAACTCCTCTTTCGGGCATGTACAGAGGGTGTGTGAGGCATAATCACGAGTGGGATGGGTGGGTGTGCGACACCGAGCGTGCGACACAGCTGGCTGAAAGATGTAAACCTGAGCCCCCCAACACCTGCGACGTGGAAATCAGCCAACCAGGTTTTCAGCTCGGTTGATTTACACGTCCCCAAACATCATAAAATAGGATTCGGTGAAGGATGGCTCTATCGCTGGGCGAGGGAAGGAGAGCAGATAGAAATATTGTTGATCCCTGCAACTTTCACGGACGATGATTTCTCTATACTGCTGAGGCAGGATGCGAGAAAAGCGGTTGCGGGCTGAGAAGCATTATCAGCCAGGAACATCTAACTTTGGCTGTCGTGACACATAATCTTACACGGGGCATCGTTTTCTTGAATCTCTGAACATTGCAATGGTCGGAAAGAGGAGGAGGAGGAGGAGGTGATGGGGAAGGAGAAGGAGAGAGAGAAAAAGAAAAAGGAGAGAAGATGGAGAGAGAGGAGAGGATGGAGAAAGAGAAGACGTAATGGAGGAGGAGGAGGTAGTGTGGTAGTGACAAAGTGAGGAGGAGGAGGCATGATGGAGGAGGAGGCGTGATGGAAGAGAAGAAGGAAGGAGGAAGAGGAGGTGAGGAAGAGGAGAGATGGAGAAGGAGAAAGGAGGCGTAATGGAGGAGGAGGTGGTAGTGATGGAGATGGAGACAAGGAGGAGAGGAGGAGGAGGAGAAAGAGAATGAAGAGAGAAGATGGAAAAGAGGAGAAAATGGAGAAAGAGAAGGTGTAATGGAGAGGAGAAGGAGGAGGTGGAGTGATAGATGGAGAAGGAGGAGATGTGATGGAAGAGGAGGAGGAGTAGTGATAAGAGATGGAAGAGGAGGTATAATGGAGGAGCAGGCAGGATGGAGGAGCAGGAGGAAGGAGGAGAGGGAGGAAGAAGAAGGAGAGGATGGAGGAGGAGAAGGTGTAATGGAGGAGGAGGAGGAGGTAGTA